>CM060242.1:41017532-41151714 GCA_030555515.1 Acutogordius australiensis
TATGTGGTTTATCTAAATTTTGAAATAGAGAGAGGAAATTATAAAAAAAATTTTATTTAAATGAAGAAAACAAATTCGTTATATTTTAATCGGCCCAAAAATAAATTATAATTTTTTAGAACTAGCCACTCGAACTAATTGATTTTTAAAACTCCTTTGTCCGTTCCTCTTAACTAACAGGAGCGGTGGAATGAACTGTGTAATCCTTCATTGGATTGAAAAAGGAGTTGCCAGGAGGAAAATTTTTTTTATTTATTTCATTCAAAAATGTCAAAAAAAAAATTTTTAATTTTCACGTTATTCAAAATGATAAAAATTTAATTATATATGGATGTATATATATATGATAAGGTCATCAATTTTCCAAACTAGGGCGACTAAACCTCTAAGCTCATTAATTAAGTTTACAGGTCTGATCTCAATATTTTAACCTAAATTTTCTTGAAATTCCGAGAAATTTAATTATATGCATCATCACTTCAAAAAAATATATATTCAGGCATGGTCCCGCATTTTGGCGGTATGTCATTCTGTCATCTATATACATAAATATATATATTCTACAAGTATTTTTATCGTGCAAAAGTGTAATGAAAAGAAAAGAAAACGCTAACTACTTAAAATTTCACGGTTCACAGACATGCCACAAAAAAAAAGGTATTTTTCGTGGATGAAAAAAAAAGAAGATCCAAGCTATTTCAGCGTAAAAAAAATTGTATATCTCTTTAGCTCTTGGTCTAGATCAAATGATTGCCTATTACCCGACAGGGCTAAAAAGGGGCTATGCCCTGACGGGTATGCCGTCTCTTTCAAGAGATGTAGGGCAAGGGGGCATTGTTTTAGCAGGTGAATGACTCTGGCCTTCGACTTTTGCTAGAGTTGTAAAGCCTGCATGCTATAATATTCCGGAGAGTGCGGTGTCCGATGAATATTGTGGTATTGGGGGAGAGACGCGCTTAATCCTATTAACCCTAAGGGTTATGAACGTCGTCGCATAGCAATTTAATGCTCCTCACCCAAAAAAAATATATCTCAAATATGGCCGTAGTTGGGAGTTAAGGGGCCCAAGCACCCATTAAATAAATTATTTAAAATATGTTAATTGATAATATTTACCCATAGGGGCTAGAAAAAGTGGTAGCCTTATCCCTACCAAAGAATGGCTAACAAAATAGGGCATTGCCACTATTAATTTGACAGCAGTTTTCCAGAGAGTTTAATAATTGTGCCGAAGATTTAAATTCTTGAAGGTCTCGGTAACCGACCGGCTCTTTAGATTCGTTGGAGATGGCTCATTTCAATTACTAACGAGGCTCAACGCTGCTTTACAAAAGTATATAACTCAATTGAGTTTACGTGTTCTGAAAAGACGTTTACCTACCTTAACTTAAACTAAAAATTTGTCCAAACTCACATTTGTAAAAATCATAAACTTAAAGACCTTTTATATTTTAAGTGTTTTATATTAAATTTTTTAGATCAAACCTAAAAAGCGCGCATCCTAAAATATAAAGTTTTTAAAAACTTTAAAAACACTTAAATTTAAAATTTTTTTTAGAAATCTCAAAATCAAATTTTTTTAAAACCGCGCGTTCTAGATAAGAGATCAACGACGGGACCTTCCGGCCCAATGCTGTCCCGCTTAGCTAGGCCAATTTTTAGAAGGGCGGGCATAAAATGGAAAAAAAGAATTACTGGCCAGTTGAATTCTTTTCATAAACTTATTTTTTAATTAAGAACCTTTAAAGACAAATTTGTTATAATACGATAAAGGTTTATTACTATTATAATCTGTATCCGGGCAGGGCCAAACACATAGATAATTTTATTGAAAGGTGAAATAATAAACAAATTATACTGTTTCAAAAAAATGTTGGCTCTAAATTATAGTAAAAAATAAATGCGTACAAAAAAAATGGCTCAAAGATTTTAAACTTATAAAAAGGAATAAATTAAAACTGTAAAATACGATGAGCATTTAAAGAGAAAAAATATATATATTGATTTTTAACTCCATATCACACTTGTCTTTATAAAACGTTAGGAGCTTGCTACTTGTGTATATAAGGGCGCGTTCAGACTCATATCATTTTAAAAAAAAAATTTAAAATTTTTACCTTTTGACATTTGAACGCTTTTTTACAAAAAGTCGCCAATATTTGTTAATAGCATTTCAATAGTTTCTCTGCAAAAAAAGTTTTTAAAAAATTTTAATAGAAAAATAAAAATTTAAAAAATTCAAAATTTTTAAAATTTGTTTAAAATTTGAAATAAGTCTGAACGCGCCCGAAAATAAAATAATTGAAAAGGTCTTATTTTAACTTACCAAACCGACTTAACTCGCCATAAGCGTCCATTTAAGCAGACTAAAAAATCAATTTTTAGTAAATTTCTCAAAAAATTGATATAGTTTTTAGGTTCTACGCTCAAAACGTACAAATCATATTAAATAACAAAATTTTATAAAAAAAATATCACACTGAAAAATGTGATAAGCTTCATATCCAGCACCATCTTTCATTCTCACTAAATCACTGTGATACAATATTTATTATAACACTCAAAAAAATCACATTTAGGAATTAAAGAAAAAAGAAATAAAAAAAATGCTTTTATAATCAATTTTGGGGAAATCGGGGAAAAAAAACTAAAGAATTTTTCGAGAGATTAGGACAAAATGAAAATTGAATGGTTTATAATTGAAGGCAAAACAGCGCAAAAATGGTCATGGGAAATGGATTTAGGAAAACCAAAAAAAAAAGAGGAAAATTAATTTTTTTCTTTCAAAAATTGGTCGATAAATTGATGAGAACTTAAGTTTTTACAATGTTTAAAAACGTTGAGTTGATTGTCAGATTAATGGAATTATATTGTGGAGTCATTTGAGTTTTTTGATTTGGATCAATTTATAAATTATATAACTAATCTATTACCAGGAATTTTATAGACATCTAAATCTAATTTCAAGAACAGGAAAAATCCCTGGCATAATGCTTTCTTAGATTTATTCATAATTTTTATTCAGGGCCCCATTTATTTTTTAATTCTATTTTTTAAATGAACTAAATTTGATTTTTTGCGCTTTACACAAGTCTAAAAAACTAAATTTCGGATCCTCACATAGGAAGACCATACCAGTGTATTAGCATTAGGCCTATTTGTCATTCTTTTTCTGTTTTTTTTTTCGCAAGACAAATTTCCAATTCCTCCACTCACAAGAATGTATTATAAGAATTCCAAAATAGCACATCTGCTTCGTAGCTGGCTCAAACATATTTTTTAAAAAATCGTGTAGGTTAACTTAGTTGAAGATATTGTTGTTGTAAATACTAATTTTATTTTATCTATATATACTAGTAAAAATATTATCCATTAATATTAGTAGAAATATTATAAGCTTAGCTATAATTAATTTTATTTATTTATTGCAAATATTATATTTAATTTGAATTTCAAAATAAAAATTAAAAAGGCAAAAAATATTGTTTTTATGAAAACTCAAAATAAAACCATCTTTAATACATCGATTTAGGTTAGGTCAAAAAAGATGACACTTTGGCCATTTTTACAAATTTTTAAATGTTTATAACAAGCTGGAATAACGTGCAGTTTAGATTGAAAAATATTATACTCTGCGACAATTAAATAATTTAATTTTCTACTTGATACAATATACCTAAGTTATTTAATTTATATTTCCATATGCTTCTCAAAGGAATAAGTTTCAAATATTTTAAAGTTATGCGCAAGCCTTATTCTGAATTTGCAACTAATTTAATTCATTAGACAAATCTTTCAATTAATCTAATTATTTATTGCATTTTTCAAGAAAAATAATCATATTCAAATCATACATGAAAAAAATAAATTCATCTAAATTAAAACATAATTATATAATAACAATTTTATTTAAAACTATAAAATGAATACAAAGAAAGTTGTAAAACTCTTTAAAATGTAAATTCTAAAATTAAAAAAAATACATATGTAATTATATAATTAATACTTATTAAAATTGATTGTGTATTGATTGGTCTTTGTAAAGGAGCCTTAAAATTTTTGAATTTTGAGATGAAACGGCAGAAATAATAATACGAGGCTAGGAAATGGTTGAAGATCTCTGTTTTTGTAGGCGTTTCTTGAGTAAATCATTAGTCTGAGCTACGTTTTCCATAGACTTTAGGTATGGTTTATCGTTGTCCTCGTAGTATTCCATAAGATGCTAGTTTAAATATAAATTTCAAAATTTAATTCCATATAATCTAAAATCAAGTATAATTATATTTTGCAAAATTTAATTCCAATAATCTTAAATAGGCTTAGTAAATATTACAAATTATACCTGTTTTTTATTTTGACGACTATTAACATTGAAAATGTTTTACATATAAATACTATTTGTAAATATGTCTGCACAATTGCAAACTTTTAAATTAAATAATACTTCTAAACAGCTAAATAAAAGGGTAATTTTTTTCATTTGGTTTAAACTGGTTAGTAATAAATTTAACTAATTAAAAATTTAGTTGTTAATTTTTATACTATGTTTTAATTTAGATAAATGAACAAAGTATAAAATAATTTGTTATATTGTATGTAAAAAAGGAAGAAGAAATTATTTTAATTTGCTCGTGCGATTGTGAAATAAATATAATTTTAAAATATCAAACGTTTATTCTTTTTAAATTAGAAATT
This sequence comes from Acutogordius australiensis, assembly GCA_030555515.1. Taxonomy (NCBI): domain Eukaryota; kingdom Metazoa; phylum Nematomorpha; class Gordioida; order Gordea; family Gordiidae; genus Acutogordius; species Acutogordius australiensis. The sequence goes on from CM060242.1 coordinate 41,022,228, forward strand.
ATATTATTTTTTATATAAATTAACTATAAACCTATAATCAGTTTTATTAAAAACAATTGTCATCATCAAAGTATTTAACATCAACAATAATTTTTCGAAAAATTACAAAAATTAAAATTAAAAATAACAGGTAAATAAGAAGATAATAAAAATTGTATTGGTATAATAAAATATAATTCATGCCTCTAACGAATTATATCTCATGGTCCGTAAAGCATTCGATATCTCGCGTTCAACCTCGGGCCATTCCTCCAATTCTAGAGTCAAAATTTGGGATGTATGTAATGGTGTTTTGGGAACTTGCAGATTTCTCTATACAAAAGAAGTAAATATTAATATTGCCGTTCACGTAGGCCCACCAACAAACATAAATTTTTCTTTTTTTCTTTAAAAAATCACAATTTTTAAAATTAAAAGTTTTAAATTATATATTAAAAATGTAATTGAATAGAATTTCCTTTGCCTTTCTTCAGTTCCCTTCTAATAAATTCTCATTAAATACTTATTTCCTAGTTAAACACGAGATAATCAAGAACGAGATCTATACTATTTCGCCCATTTTCTGAAGAATAATTTTCCTTAAATCAGGTTTAAAAAATTTAGTTAGTAAGCAAAAATTTAACGATTTTTCCAGAAATTTTTTTGAAAAAATTGGTTTTTAGTTTTTTTTTTACATTCTTAGAGTCAACCATAAGTAGAGTATTAACAATCTACTAAAATTTATGTGTTTAAAAAAACAAATAAAGAAAAATTGGAATAAAAGATTAGACTGATACATTAACAAATAAAACTACAATATAAATGTTTAATATTAACGAATTTCAGAAAAAAAACACAAAAAAGAGAAAAAATATTATATATTTTTACAGAAATCCAGGAATGTGACATGATTTGTTGTATGGTTAATCGTTCAGAAGGATCAGTTATTAGCATACCACGTATTAGTTCTTTAGCTAAACAGTAAAAAATATAATTTCACAATAAGTATTTTAAAATAAATTATAAAACTATAAAAATACAAAATTCAGGGTTATAATTTTGCACAAAAATTATAAATAATATGAACACAATAAATAACTTTATAAAGGAATTCGTATTTCAAAAATAGCTAAGGGTATAATTAGGTTATTGTAAAGATTAAATTAAGAATAAAGTGTAGATTGTAAAAAAAATTATTAATTCTAATATTTGCTTAAGGCATAAAAATTTTAAAATATAAATTGCAATGAAAAAGTCAAGTTATAATTTTTCAGCACAAAAAAGTATCACCTTCATTGGAAATGTTTTTCCATTCTTTTTCAGGAAATTCATACTGACCGGCATATATGCGCTTCCTCATGCCGGCTGAAAAGGGGGCACCGCTTATGGAATAAAATGGTGGGTAGCCGCATAAACTAATATGTTGAGAGTATTTCAAATATAATTAAAAAATGAGCTGATAATTGTAAAAATAAATATGTAAAGCTATAATGTAATATTATTACAAATAAAATTGGTAAAGTACACACTAGTAGGGGCAATCAAAGTTAAAAATGATGCACAAGTCAGTTAAAATACAATAAAAATTGCCAAAAAAATTTTTATGAATTATATTGAATACATATAACTTATAATAAAATAATTTACATAATGTACATGATAACACCTAGAGACCAAATGTCACAGGATTTATCATACAAACCATTGCTCAGAATTTCTGGAGCTAATAACAAAAAAAGTTAAAGGTTTAATAAATTAAAATTATAATTAGTTAAGATAATCCAACACTTGCTAAGAGTAGTTTAACAATGTTATTAGCCTCATAAATTAAAAATACAAAATATGACAAACCAACGTAATAAGGGGTGAAGCAAGGAGTTTTAAGTGTAGTAGCTGAGCATTCTTTGGCAAAACCAAAATCAGTTAATTTTAATAAAGCATCATTTGATTTGTCAGTATATAATAAATTTTCAGGCTATTTTGATTATGATAACAACAAATTACTTTGAGATCCCTATGAGCAATATTTAAGGTATGGAGGTAATCAATGGCATAACAAATTTGTTGCATAATTAGTGAGGCCTCTATAATTTATTATTATATCAACAAACCTCTTTCTGTAAAAGGCAAAGTACCTTTTTGTTGTATTCTTTCAAACAATTCACCACCTTGCATACTAAATTTTATATATACTAAAAATTATTACCATTCCATAACATATATTAGATATGTTTTTTCATTAAAATCATTAGAGTATACACAAAAAAGTTTAACAATATTTTTGCAATCTGAGGCTTTAAAATGTAGTTCTGCTTCTCTCCTGGATCTTTCATCATCTCTCAGTACCTTAACTGTAAAAAAAATTATAAAGTTACTTTTATTGCATATGATTGGTGGTTAAATTTACCCTTACACTCTAATACTTTGCCATTTATGCCAACCCCTAAAACATTCTGAGTAATTTCAAAATCATTGGCTAGTGGATGAAATTTCACTGGAACACTCATAAAAACAACTGATATAAAATTTATCAAATATTTAATTTTACGCACGCGCAGTTACTTCTAGTTGAAATTTTAATGGCACTAGAAAGCGTGTGCAATTATAAAAAATCAACTCTAAACCCTTTTGGCCTAAACAATGAAAAGCGTCTATTACTAACGGAGAAGGATATTATAAATAATAAATTTATTCTCTATCCAAGCTTGGATGTAAGCAATTTTTATATATCAATATTCTTATTGTAGAAAAAGGTTGTATGATAAATTTTTCATATCAAACTAGCCTATTGGTGATATCAACCAATATATATGCAACGATCATAGCTTAGATGGCTCAACAGAAAAACAAAATGGCATTAAGATCAAATTGAATTGTGGGACAACAACCCTGGCTTTCAAATATCAAGGGGGCATTGTAGTTGCAGTTGATTCTAGGGCTACTGCTGGTGGATATATTGGTAATTGTGTAATCATTTAAATTTATACAGTTATTTTTCATATTGTAATTTTAACTCATTGTTACCTTGTATTTAAAATTTACTGATAATTAATGGTGTTAGGTTGACTTAATTAGTTGCTTCTTGAGGAGGATAAAATTATTCTGATTTAGTAATTGCTAAAATATTTAGTCTAAACATATTAAATTCCATTAATAATAAAAAAATATTAGTAAGCACTACTTTTGCAAGGCAAGTGTTTTACTCTTGAAAGGCAAATGTTTATGTGTAAATAATGTCTATTTGGGGTTTGCTAAGGCATAATATCTTAATGGCTAACCTCTGTATTGGACACAGGAGATTTGGAGTTTGAATTTGTGCAATGTAGCTTATTTCTATTTAGATGTGACTAAAGGTATAAGTTTAGGCTAAATATCTAGGTTGCTGGCATGCAAGCAAATCTTACTATTTAAACATTGGTAAAATTAAGAGCTTTGCTTAGGTTGAATTAAAGCCTTAATAAATATGGTGCCCCTAAATAGGAAAAGGTATGGGAAACCTCAAACCAAATGTTTTTTTGAATATTGTACCTAATTTAAAAACAAAGCAATGTGGAACATTTTACAAAAATAACAAACAATTTCAACCTACATCATTTAAAAATTTCATTTCTTTTTTCTTGTTTAAATTTTTTTTTCTTCTGCAAACACTTACAGTTATCTGCATTTGATTAATTGCACAATACATTTTAATCAAGATTGTGTAAAAACAACTATGCTTTATTTTCTTGTGTTTTTTAGAAAAATTTAAATATATTTTAGCTATTTTACAGATTAATAAACATGTATCAATTGTATATATATTTAAGGTTTAAATTAATTACTATTGTTTCTTTACATTTACAGCATCTCAATCAGTTAACAAAGTTTTGGAAATAAGTCCTTTTATCCTAGGAACTATGGCAGGAGGTGCTGCAGATTGCCAATACTGGGAACGAGTTTTATCAAAGATATGCAGGTTATAGCAATTTACCAAAATTTAGGTTTATTCATTTGATTTGTCATAAACTTTAATAGGGGTGTATTTAGGAGTGGTCAAAGTGGGCAATTGCCCCCCTTTAGAAATTTTTTTTAATTTTCATGATGTAATTAGTAGTTGAATCTATATATCAAACATATAAAAGGAAGTAGAAATCAATAAAATTGCAATTTTCGGTAAATATACAACCTTTTAAAATAATTATGCAAATAATATATTAATCAACATTAGACTTAAACTTGTTGCTTTCCTTAAAAAAAATTTCTTGCCTTCCCCCCCTTTAGAAAAGCTTCTGAATACCCCTGACCTTTACTTGTATGACTGCCCTCGTTTCAAAGCTAACTGGCACTTAATTAAAATTTTATAGCCTTAAGAAAACTTCTAGATTTTTTGTTAAGTTTTTTTCCTTTAAATCTCCCTCCCCCCTGGTTTTACGAGATATTTCAAAATATTATTTCTAAATGATTTAGTTTTCTTGGCCAGATTATTTATTTGAATTTAAGATTTATGGACAGCCATTTATATATGTTTTGTTTTTAAGGCAACTCATTATGTACACAAACGTTTTAAAATCAGAAGATATCTTTGTTATGCCTTTATTATTATTCGCTTTTTTTAAACATACTATGTATTTATGTATATAAATTTTTATAATTCAGGATTTATGAATTAAGAAATAAGGAGCGAATATCGGTTGCCGCTGCTTCTAAAACCTTAGCAAATATAATGTATAATTACAAAGGCATGGGACTCTCCATGGTAATTTTTACCTTTATTCATTTAAACTGCATTTTTAATTTAATGATGTTCAAGACATATTAAAACAATATTGCTGATATATAGTCTTTGTTAAAAGCATGGCCAAAGTCAATTTTCTCTTAAAAATTGGACAGTCTGGATATCAGATGAAAGCAAAAGATTGTTTAATTACTTTTTTCAAGGTTTTTAGATGAAAAATATTATATTTAGGTTTTATGGGACAATGGTAGCAAATAAAAAATTGCTTTGTTGGTTTATTTAGACTTTTAGAACCTTAAACATATTTTGACGTTTTTCTTATTAGGCGAGTTAGCATGTTGATTTTTAGGCCTACCTGGTCTGGTCCAATTATATAAAATGATTAGGTGGAATATTATGATTTGCTTTAGTTCCTCTTGGGTACAATAAATAATTAGAGTTTTGAACAAAAGAATATAATAACTAAATTAAACTATATTAATATAAAAATTACATGCATACATTTTTTCATATAACTCTAGCTTAATTGATTTACCATTATTATTAATTTTATTATTTATTATTGATCTATTTTTCATATTTAGGGTACGATGATATGCGGCTGGGACAAGCGGGTAATTTTATCAACTATTTTAACAAAATATTTTTTAGTATTTGTACCGAACTACTTGTGCTTTTAAACAATTTTTTCATCTATTACTTGCAAAAATATTTTAGCCAGCCTATACCTTAGAAATTAATTTTAATATATGATTGATATTAACTTCTTGTTCGCCTTTGGATTACAACGCCGTGTTACATAAATAATTTTGCAAACACCGTTGTTTAAATAACATGGTAATTATAAGTAGCTTCTATTATTGTTAATTTTATAGAGTGAACGTCTTTAAATTGTAATTTAAAAAAACAATAAATTAATATACATTTCAAAAAAAATAAGGAATATATTATTTTTTTTTAATTATTACATAAAACTTTTGTTTTAAATTTACAAAGAATCGAAATTTATACCTTCTTTTATCTCTTTTTTGTTTAAAAATATAACACTGGACAACAAAATTTGGACGACCTTAAGCATCATTTATGGCAACTATGGTTTATCAAGTTTTTGGCGCTGATCACGAATATGAAATTAGAATTTTAGCCAATGCCTCAGATTTTCAGTTATTCGGTGTCAAAGTTGTGATTTTTCAATTTTTGGGGTATTTTGGGCTTCTATATCATAAAACTTATGAGTAGAGGTTTAAAAATATATTTAGGTAACGAAAACATTCATTATTAACGTAAGGGGTTCATATTTTTCAAATATTTAATATTTTTTTATTTTTATAAAATTAATGGTTTTTGTCATAAAATCCGTTTTTTAATTTTTAAAAACTTAAAAGTAAATTGCTAATAATTTTAGGTAATAACCTTTTTTAGATATGTTTTTTAAGGAATCTGAATATGCCAATAAATTTTTTGTAGAATTAATAGTTGTTAAAATGACCAATAAGGTAAGGGCTAGGATTATTCCTGTAAGCAGGTTGAGTCCTTCTAGATGAGGCTAGGGTTAGGGAATGCCTAACCCTAGTAGATTATACAGTAGAAAACCAATACAAAATCTTTATTATATACAAAAGAACATACGCATCAAAATATAATCCCATCATCACGTCTTATCTAGACACCATCGGCCTTAACAAAATCTCTCTTTTCCTGCAAATCAAATAAGGGTCCTTTAAACAAAATACAATATTTTTAGTTTGCCATTGGCCGCATTATGCGAATCCACAGCCTTAGTAAAATAAATTACTTTAAATGGTCATAATGACATGGGACTTATTTGACTTAAATAGCGTCAAGCCCTAGGACTTATGTGTCTTACCTAATGTCAAACCCTAACTATTATCTCAACCTTCTTTTATCCAATCCCCTTTCCTTCCAAAAAAATATATGGCAAGAAACAATGTTAAGCCTCGGTGTTTACAATCCAATATAGTTGCACAAAATATAATATATGAATACAATAAATTTAAAAAAAAAATTTGTAGAAAAAAAAATGTAGGAGAAAAGAGTTTAGTAAGAGAAAATAATTTGTAAAAGAATAGAATTTGGTACCAAATTTTAAAAAAAAATAAAACAACTGTATAGCTAACCAGGTTATACCCAATCTACCCACCATGATGTCAGGTTACGGTAAGTATGAATTTGAAAGTATACGTACACCTATAATCTCTTCTGAATGTCATCTGTAAACTACAGTATGACCAAGAAGGCACTCTTCTGAATGTCAAACACAGTATGACCAAGAAGACTCTCTTCTGAATGTCATCTGTACACAGTAAGACCAAGAAGGTAAGGTGTAACTTTCCCATACCACCAAACAAAAACCAAATCATGGGTATTCTGATTGAGGTATATTCCCACCAAACTAATTCAATCAGTCTTCTAAGTTATTTTGCAAAATAAAATATCAAAATTAATAAATATTTCAAATTGGTATAAAAACCTTCAAATTTCAACCTCAGCTTTTACTATTTTATATAAATTAATTTCTGCTTTGCAGCAAAAATAAAAATTTGGTGCTAAAATTTTGGTAATCTTTCCCAATATCCTACAACATACTTAATTCAAAAGATAAAATCATAATTGCTAACTATAAAAGAGTTATACATATTTAATTAGATATATTTAAACATCATGTTATCATTCTTAATAAAATTGAAATATTAAAATAACATACTAAAATGATAATGGATATAATGTTCCTTGCGTGTAGAAATATTTAAAGATATTAATTGTTTAATAAAATTAAAGTATTAAAAATACTGAAGTGTGCACATAAACGTATGATGTTCATTGGTCATTTTCCCATATTCTAACTATTCCCAAAACATTATTTATTCACACATATATTACAACTTTGAATCTTCCCATTCATTCTTCTTCAATTAATATAAATATATCTATATTGATTGCTATTCACAACTTCACAAAAAACTTCTTCTTTGTTAATCAAATAATTTCTTCTTTTACAAATACTTTCTTCTTATTTGCTGATGTACAATATTTTGAAACTTTCTTAAGATTCAATGATCACCGCTTCTTGACACCAATGTTAAAATGACCAATAAGGTAAGGGCTAGGATTATTCCTGTAAGCAGGTTGAGTCCTTCTAGATGAGGCTAGGGTTAGGGAATGCCTAACCCTAGTAGATTATACAGTAGAAAACCAATACAAATCAATCTTTATTATATACAAAAGAACATACGCATCAAAATATAATCCCATCATCACGTCTTATCTAGACAATAGTAAAAGAAATTTTTTGAATTTTTTTCTGAACTTTGGAACGCGGTTTTAAAAATGGAGACATTGGGAAAAAAACTAAGCCCGGGATCGTTTCGCAAGAAAAACAAAACCCTCAAAAATCGTTTATGTTGTTTTTTTTTGTTGTCTAGTGTAATTTATCAATTGTTGTTTTTTTTTTATTTCAAAATTTAGTATAAATTAATAAAAGTTTATTTATGTAATCTGAATGTGTTTAAAATTATATGTATTTTTTAGTTTTAGTCATTCATAACATTGTCTATTTTATTACTTTAGGGTCCTAGTATATATTATGTCGATAACGATGCCTCACGGCTGCACCATCACCTTTTCTCGGTCGGTTCGGGTTCAGTGTTTGCCTATTCAATCTTGGATTCTGAATGGAAACCCGAACTAACTCAGGAGGAGGCCCTTAACTTGGGTGTCAAAGCCATTTTCCATGCCACCTACAGGGACGCTGGCAGTGGCGGGACCGTTAATGGTATTAATTTAAAGCTTCATTCATGGATTATTTTCTTAGATAGAACAAGGCCACAAATTTTTTTAAAATTATTTGAAAATTTATATTTAGTTCCGTATTTTAGGAATTACCCAGAGGCATGCTTTTCCTGAAATAATTAAGTTAAAATTATAAGATTTTTGGAATTTTTTTTAAATAAAATTACTTTGTTTGTGGCCAAATGGAAAACTTTTTATTAAATTGTGAATACAAAGATTGCTATTTTTACGGTGCTCTCATTAAATTTAAATTTTATATAAACATGTACGAAATTTTCTACTTTTATTGCATTTTTATTTTGACACTACATATTTAGTACATTTTAGGCCGATAAAATTGAATCACAAAAAAAAAGAAGTTTTTGACACTGAAATAAAATTTTCCATGATCATAGAATTATATGTATATTCCGTTTTCCGAAGTTTTTTTTCTCCTCCCATTATTTTGCTACATCCTGAAAATTAACAGACTCAAGATTACCTTATTGTTCGTATTTGAATCACTTGTAACATATATTTTTTAGCTCAAATAACAATGGAATTATTAATTATATCAAGCCCTGATACACAATATTTGACATCCCAATTTAAATAAGACATGATATATTATTTTTTTAAATATTTAGAGAGTTTGAGCTAAACTGTTTAGCTGGTATGAATATCTAAAAAGATTCTTCAATTTAATTTTTTAACTTTTTTTACCAAAATATTCAATGTTCATAGCTGACTTACAAAGTTTGATTGGAAAATATGTAAGGGATTTGAAAATCTTTGAGATGGCCTGTTTGGTCTCTGATTGGCTCGTAACTTTGTTGACCTATGTAATATTTATATCTGTAAATTTTATTTTTATTTAATATTTTACATTTTTATATTCATTTCTCATTTTTCATTTCTTGTTTGCATGTATATTATGTATTTTTAGTTTTCCACATTGATGCCAAAGGCTGGCGTAAAATTGGTGGGTATGATGTCGGAGAACTCTATTACAAATATCAAGACGTCGTAGGTCATAAGGCCATCTGTGTATTGCCTGATTAAAATCATTCTTAATATGAATTTCATTCCGATCTATTTTGATCGTTTTGATCATTTTTTTTCTATATCTAATAAATGTTTATCAAAAATAATACCAAATTATACTTTTTTTAATTATTTAAAATCGATAAACCTTAGATCAAGATGAGCTTATTGCATGGCCAGGGGACAATAATTTGGAATTACCAATTTTTTGGTAGTTTTTTACTCGATTTTGTACAACTAAATTTTGTGTTTTTACTTATTATCGGGGTAAATATTTAATTTTCTTTAGCTAGACCGCGGTCCGGTCCCTCATAAACAAATTTTATCCTGAAGGCATACATTCACATAATAATTTTTTTGTCTCCAAAATAATTGTAAAATAATCTATTTTTTCTTTCGAAAATTGAGTATAATCGGGATTTTTTATATCTATAAAACTGTTTTTGAAATTAACAAAAAAAATTGTAATGAGATTTTGGCACAATATTCGAATAAAATATTTTATATTGTTTTATGGATTGATTAAGGTCAGATAAATTTATTTTATACTAGGAGAGGTATGGGTAGAATGATTATATGCGCCTGTTTGATTATGTTGTAAAAGTTTGAAGTTTTTCTTATTTGTTTAAATTGGACATAAAAAGGGAGCATTTTTAATGTTTGTTTATAAGTTCTTTGGGACTGTGAGAAATAAATGTTATTAGTCTCATAGTAAAAACATTTTAAACCTAAGCCGGCAAAAAGTATATTTGGTAGTTGGAATTTAACCCATTGTTTTTATAGCCAAAGCTAGATTTATAAAACATTATTTTAAACCGAAATGACGCAAATAATTCACGATTTTACATCTAAAAACATGCTGAATCACCTAATTAAATATTAATTAATGTCGTTTTAATTCTATATATTAATGACAATGACTGAAAAAAATGGTTTTTCTCATATACTCAATCTTCTCGTCGTTTGAAAATTAGAGGGTGCCTAAATAGACTACTGATATAGGGAGGCGGAGGTTGAATATTTGATTTGCCCAAAAATAATTTTGGATATTAAGTATGAAAGAATTAGGAAAAACCATTATCTGTAAAATATATTTTGCAAACTAACCGGGAAGTCGATCTTCTCTTACCTGATTATATAGAATCGTATTCGCAAAGCCTTGTTACCCCATTTTTTTAAAATTGGAATTGACTCCTACATTTGGGCTTTAAATCTTGATTATAACAACGCAATTATGCCGACAAGTTGAATTCAGGTCACCCCATTTTTCGTGAGTTATGAATAAGCTAATTACTGAGATCAAATGCCATCTTAGTGATTTTTAAATCCGTTTACCGGTTATCAAACTTATTAAGTCCGCTATAATGAAAATTATAGTACAAAAAAAGGTTCAAATGAATTTTTTTTTTGCATAACGGTTAAACTTTTAAAAAGAAACTTCAAATAATATTTTATATTAAAAACCAATAATATATGGTGTCGGGAAATCTGTAATATCTAAAGGCTGATGTAAGGAGCTTAATTAGGCCACTCAGGAGCTAGAAAATAATTGTGTACGTGTCGTTAATAAAGAAAACCTGCATTTAAAACTAAAATTTGTCACTTTGGAGGGGGGGGGGGGGGTGAGGAGCATTGAAATTGCTATGCGGCGACGTTCATAAGCCTTAGGGTCAATAGGATTAAGCGCGTCTCTCCGCCAATACCATAATATCCATCGAAATGACGCCGCACTCTCCGGAATATTATAGCATGCAGGCTTTACAACTCTAGCATAAGTCAAAGGCCAGAATCATTCACCTGCTAAAACAATGCCCCCTTGCCCTACATCTCTTGAAAGAGACGGCATACCCGTCAGGGCATAGCCCCTTTTAGCTCTGTCGGGTACTAGGCAATCACTTAACCTATACCAAGAGCTAAAGATTTTTCGGCCAGCATAATGACAATATTTATTTATATTTAAAATTTGAGACTGATCAGAAAGCCCTAAAATATCAATTAACAACATATTATCACATTTATTTGAAGATATTAATTCATGCAAGTACAAGCGTTTAAATTTATGCATTAAAACTGCATATAAAAGTTTATTTAATTTATAAATAAATGTAAAAAAACGTTATTTTATTATTCATTTTAAGAGATTGTAAGATTTTTTAATATGCCGAAACCTACAGCCTGCTTTTATGCGCCCAAATGTATAGTTATTCTATATATATGTTGTTGATGATGATATAAAACGGGCCAGCCCGGTTTAATTAAAAAAAAAATTAAATACCAATCAGAACCGTTTTTTTCCATCTCCATTCTATCTTTTTATTTTTATCAATTGTCAATAAATTATATAAAAGAGATCTTAACACATTTTAAATGTATGTCGATATACGGTGAAATAATTTATAGAATTTATATGCAATAAAAGATCTCCGAGTCGCGTTTGTAATTTCGGAATAGGTTCGCCTAATTTAAAGCTTAAAACTAAGGTTTTGGGCCTATTTAAAGGGTCTGGCACCCGAAAAGTTGTCGAGGGGGCCACAAAAACAGAAATAAATTTTACAATTCCCTTTTTTTTCACGTAGACTTATAAAGGCGTCAACGAATAGGATAAAAAGGAATATATACGTTTTTATGGCTGTCAAATCTGCCGACCATTTAAATTATTTAATGAAGAAACCTCTTAAAGGATGCTTCTAAACATACTTAATTAAATTAGCAAATTAAATAGTATTTTCAATTAACTATTTATTAGAATATTACAAATGCCCATTATAGATTTTTAAAGCCATTATAATGACTTAGAAATGATACTAAAAATTGCATATAAAATTATTTTACTCTTCACAATGTTTATGTGTAGGCGTTGCCCCAAAAAAACTCTCCTATTAACTTAATTAAATGTGTCCAATAAAAATATTACAAAAACTAATTTTGTAAAAAAAAAATGTTATAACTGTGGACACAATAATGAATAGTAGTAACAGGAATAATTCTTTATTGGTTAGTATCCTCAAGGTTTCCCCAACGAACAATGACCGTGATCGTAGATTATTTGTACCGTTATACGGTGTTCAAATATTTTTGATAATCGCTTTAAACCTTGTTTTCTTGTGGACCATATACGGAGGCAGGTGCAAAATCTTCGTCAACCGAATTTTGGGCCGAAAATACTTTTCGGCATACAAGGGCAGCTCGTATTTATGGAGCAAGACGTTTAAAACGACAACTACTGGACTGAATAAAGGTACAATCTCTATAAAATTTAATTTTGTTGATAATTTTATACTAATGCTAAAGCCCCAAGGTTGTAAATAAAACTTAAATTCTGACGAGTCTTAATTTTCACATCTTTTGAAAATCTTGTTTTATAAAAACATATTTAAATCTCTTAGTTATATTTTCTACTATTTACAATAAATAATTGTATTGCCGTAGGATTTTTGAAAGCGATTAAGAGGTCAATATTACGTCGCGTCGGTGTTACCCAATCAAAATTATCTCTTAATTTTTAAAATCTAAAATCATTAAACAATCATGTTTATTTAAGGTGGTGGTTCAGCCCATTTGAATTCCAAAATTAGTCTCAATATCATTAGCAAACCTGGTAACACTGAAGATCACGATAAGGTCCCCACGGTTAATTCACCAAGCAATGATCCTTTAAATGTTCCAAAAAACTCAAACAATATTTATGATAAAAATTATAACAGCCCTAGTTCGGGTTCAAGCCGAAAATTTATTTCGAGCGTCGAATGCTTTTTCACCTTACGGGCCCTGGGTGATCTCGTGGGATCAATCACGTGCATCCCAATGCACGTTTACATCTCCTTTTTCGCTACGTACCAAAAGGTGCCCCTATTGGCTGAAACTAATACATCGTTGGCATCAAATGCCAGTGGCACATTGGGAATGCATGCAAACACCACCTTTTTTGATGAATATGCCATTAGCGATAACATGAATTTCGACTTGGTTGACACATCAACGTTCGATGGTTTGGCAACTATTACAAATGATACTCAATTATTCACGCATTCATTCGTAGGTGCCGTAAGAATTTGTCGAATCGATATAGCCCTGTGGTACTTTGAAGAGTTTTTCATATTTCTCAGCGCGTTCTGCATACTAGCAATAGCGATTGATAGGTTAATTCTATATTTTAAGCGTTTTGTTAGGCATAAAAAAATTCCTTTATAGTTCTCATAAATACTCTTTTCGCTCTTTTAGGACGCAGAGTAAATTTTTTGGATGGATTTTCAAATATCGGCACAGAGTGGTCACGCGGTTAAAACAAATATACAAAAAAGATGGGTTTTCACGCATTTCGAATTTAATATTTATACTATTTACTTAGGATTAAAACAAATAGAATACAACAAAGATAGGTCAGGTCGTTTGCCTAGTCCCCGACAAAAATGAAAAGGTGGGCTGTTCCCTGACGGATACATTCCCTTTCAAAAGATGTGGAAAAAGGAGAAAGTGTTTTAGCAAATAAACCGGCCTCCACTTTTGCCAGGCAGTGTAGTTTTTCAAACTTATTTTAATAAATATTATAATATTGGCGGAAAAGTGCATCTAATTTTCTTGATCTTAGGAGCCAAGGAAGTTTTAAAATAAATTCTCTGCTACTTGCCCAAATAACAATAAACCATTGCCTAATAATACTACCATATCCTTTACATAAATCTATACATATACACTAATTTTGCTTTATTTTTAAAACTAACATTATACTTGGCACACGCGTAGGTTCAAGGTGATAGTTCTCCCTTCCCTATTAAATTTTTCGTCACCGAGAACCACGATAAGAATTGGTCTTACGACAGTCTTAACCCTTACCTCGATTCTCCCGCTCACGTTTATGGCCGTCAGGCTATACCATATTAAAATACTGTATGGCGATAGGTTAGAATACCTCGACATTTCCGAATATTGCGCCTTTACGGCCACCCACAAAAAAATTTACCTGATTTGGATAACTAGCATAGGTAACTTTATATAACACAATAACATAGCGAGAAAAGAGACATTAGTTTTAATTAATATAAACGGCCTACATCCGCCTACACAACACCAACTTCCTTTTGCAGTCTTAATATAGAATTAATCTGTTTTATGCTAATTATTAATAGTTCTTTTAATATTAAAATTTCCGGAAACTCGGTATTAATTTAATATTAATTAGATTATAGTTTTTACTATACCAAAAAGGTTTTTTTAAATTTTAAGGCACTCGCAAATTACATTAGGACGCGCATGCAGTTTGATTCAAATTTAATAACAATAATAATGATATATTAATTATAATAACACAGGTCTATACTTTTTTGAGATTTATAAGTTAATTACAGAGATCAAATCTGCCATCTTAGGGAATAACAAATCCATTTACCGTTTTGTCTAATCAAACTTAGTTAGTCAGTAATAAACATTTTAAATTTAAAAAGGTCAAAAAACCAAAAAAGATTTAAAAACAAAAATAAATTGAAATTTTTTTTTGCATATTCACAAAAGTTAAACTGTTAATTCAAACATTAAATATTTTCATTAACCGATAATATATCTTGTCGTATTTAAGTTTGGACACAAAATTTATTTTCATTATATGTGATGAAAAATGTAAGCTAAAAGGGATTTTAATATGCAAAAAAGATTTTTAAATTTTCTTTTTAGGGTAAATTTAGATCTGTCAATTTGGTCAAAAAGGCGATTTTTCGTTATAGACCGATCTAAGGAGGCAAAGACGGAAGAAACTAAGAAAAACCAAAAATATAGGAGATTGGGCCATTATGGGGATGCATTCTTTTATGTTTTTATAAAACACATTTCTGACATTGATATTTATTGACCTGTGTAATAATTTACAAATTTTTAAAGTAAATATTAAATTTTTAAGGTGATTAATTTTTAATATGACAAAAACGGTCAAAATGTTAAACTCATTTTAATTTAAAACTTTTTCATTCAATTATTCAAAGTTATATTTAACACAGTAACTAGGCTAAATAAAAACTGATTTTAGCAAAAAAATATTTTTGAAATAAAAAATGCTATTTTGACTCAAATATTTATTTACAAAAAAAATTGCGAAGATTAAAATAATATTTTTAAAATAGAAGTTATCTATTTACTCTCCCAAAAATAGAAAGCTTAGTTAATTTCTCAAAAATAAGAAAAAAGGTTTTAAATAATTTCTAGACATAAACTTCAAACAGGAGAGGGCAAGAGTAAAATTTTTGCCAATAGAATGGGCCCTTTTGTCTTTTATTAAATTTTAAGGCTATATTTTTAGCCAAAAATAAAAAATTACTTTTGTTTTGTGGAATTAAGAATGGATTTCATTTAAATATAAAAAACAAAACCAACAATTGGTTTGAGGTTTCCCCCATACCTTTCCCCACTCAGGGGTGCCATACCCGTTAGGGCGGTGACTCTTTATCCCGAGCGCATAGCAATTAATATATTGCCGACGGGTTAAATAGTAGGATTTGCACGCACGCCGGCGACCTAGGGTTTTAGCCTAAGCTCTTACTTTTAGACATGTCGTTTAAGACCTACTGCCTAAGCAAACCATTTAAAAGCTTAAAAATGGTTTCACATGAATATTTTTCCGAAAAAAAAGCTGCTGTGCACGGATTCGAACTCGCAACCTCCTGCGTCTAAGGCAGAAGGTTTGCCACAGAGCTATTATTAAAGGAGTCTAAAAATGATTTGCAACATTCATTAAATTAGTAATCAACTAATATAAATTTGATACATAAAGAGTGTAGTATCAGCGCCCAAATTACTTAAAGCAAAAAAAAAATAGAAAATGAGTTTGAGTTCT
The DNA here is from genome assembly GCA_030555515.1 of Acutogordius australiensis. Taxonomy (NCBI): domain Eukaryota; kingdom Metazoa; phylum Nematomorpha; class Gordioida; order Gordea; family Gordiidae; genus Acutogordius; species Acutogordius australiensis. The sequence goes on from CM060242.1 coordinate 41,038,574, forward strand.
TAGATGTTGAAAAAACTGTGGGCCAAAGAGGAAAAACATTTTTTCCGTGACAAAAATGAAGGAATAAAAACGCTTATGGAACAAAAATCCCCTTAAAATAAAATCCCATTCGAAATACCTTTTTTTATATTTTTTCCTCTTCTTTATTCTCAAGTTGGAATGGAAAATTATAACTAGTAAGCTCGATAGTTCATTCTTATTCATAATAAAAAAATACCCTAACAAGCTTTTTCAATAAAAAAAAAACCCCCTAAAAAACCTAATAGGCTGGCTCGTTATTTCCACAGGCCTAAAGCTTCTTAATTATACAGTACTTTTATAGAGAACTATTTGTTGTTTGCACAGGTATCTTCATTCCCTACACCGTTACTATTGTCCTGTATGGGTTAATCATCCACCGGCTTAAACGTTCACAGGACGTTTCAAAGAAAATGCTCCATAATGCGGCGTCAGCTAAATCACTGTCAAAAGCGATCCATTTATTGTTGGCGCTAGTCTTGGCCATGACTGTATGTTACGCGCCTATGTTTGGTCTAAATTTCATCTATCTCGGCAACGCAAATAATTCTCATCCATCGAACACAGAAATTAGTGTAACAGTCGAGGAGGAAGAGATGAGATTTGCTCACCGTAGACACCAAATCCTCCACTGGAGTGCTCTTTGGTTTACGCAAATCCGTTGGCTGAACCCGCTCATTATGCTTTTTAGCACGGGCCACATATCACAGAAACGGATACGGAAATCATATAGTCAATTAAGAAAAACTGTTATAGGGAATAAGGCTTAATACTTCTCTCCAATCAACAAATTTTAATTCGTATAAGCGGATTGTTACTACTATACCCATAATTTTTATAGATTACCTTACGGGTGTTTTATATTTGTTTAAAAATTATAAATTATTATTTATCCTCAATCATGATTTTTTCTTATTGAATTTCTTGTTTGGGCTATTGTCAACTAAATAAATGTCATCTCTTTAACAATTTATACATACATTGATGTAATTTTTTTTAATGAGCAAGTCGAATGGCATACCAATTTGACACTTTACAAAGGGGCTGTTGTCAAAATTTTTTTGAAAAAAAAGGAATAACGTATAGCATAATAGTAGCACCGTCCGCCCAAATTTTAAATATATAAACAATTTGTTAATCCCTTCAAGTCAAAATTAATTGGTTTAAACCCTTTTCCTTCTAGTACCTCTAGTTTTACCTAAATATTCGGGAAATCAATACGGCCGGCCGATACTCGACAGAGGGCCGTAAACAAACAAAAGCTTTCAACAAACGGGGTTCCGGGGACGGATAACCGCCCGGAAAAGATATACCAAGGCACAGGGAGCCAGGTCTGATAATGTTAAAAAGCATTTTCAACATGATCATAGAGTTAATATAAGATTTTCGCACTTACATAATCGATCAGCTACACACATGTCACCACACCATTTTCCCTAGTTCATCAGCTGTTTACAAAAGCTCAGGTATATTTCGCAGGCGATCGAGAAATTAATTAGCAAATGCTCATATGTAATTTTTATTCAAAATATGTATTTAATATAAGAGCATGTGCAAAGCCAGTTTTTATAATCGTGTAGTTTTTAAAATTTTAAAAAATCATATTTTGAGATTTAACGCACCCGATAATATATCGTCGTATTTAAGTTTGGACAGGAAATATTTTGTGTTATCTAGTTGCTGTTGTAAGATCTTATACTTAAAAAATTTATTACTCATTGTTTGAGATGATAAATATAATTTAAAAAGAATTTTATGTTAAATAAGGATTCTTGAATTTTTTCTTTTTCGGCTATTCTCGATATCGAAAAATCTGTTAAAAAAGGCCATTATTTCGATGTGGATGGATATTAGGAGCCGAAGGCGGGCGAAACTAAGAAAAACGAAAAGTATATGAGAAAAGGCCCATATAGTTTATTTATATTTTCAGAAAATTCAATTTTTTGACATCAATAAATGTTGACCATATCTACTGATTCTTTTCTTGATTACTGACTTTAAAAAGGCTCACTCTCTATAATCATTGATATTTATCATAAATATGAAAAAATATTAATTTTAACTGCTCTATTTTAGTAGGGTAGAGTGAATTAAAAATAAACTACACCCAAATGTGTCATTTCACCGTGATATATGCGTATTCAACTTATCGTTAGTGTATTACCAATTTTTCCAATATTTTAAACAAATTATTATTTTTTTGCAACAATAAATAAACAAAAACAATTACATTTGAGATTCAAATAATTATTAAAAAATTTAAAAAATCATAAATTTGCAAAAAATTAATTCGCTGGCTACCCAAGACCCAATGGCCCTATTCCCGTCAGCTATATTCACGATTGACCCGATGCTGCAAAACGCCGAACGGGGACTCGAACGAGACGTCCGGTCGCTCGATGCCATGGCAGCTAAAATGAATAAGGACGAATGCATCAAAGTTGACGATAACCGATTCTTGGCCCGTATGGATATGCACAATTTCAAACCTGACGAGATTAAGGTTCGGCTCGAGAATAACAAGTATATATTAAAAGGACAAATAAATATAAATGTTATAAGGTTAATTAACAATCCTTTTTATCATTCATTTATACAAAAGCAACGACTTTTGGTATATTTTTATAACTATGATTCGATCGCTTAATTCTAATTCGTTTATAATTCATAAAAAAAGAGTTGATCTTTAAAAACAATCAGCTCCTCCTGAAATTAAATTAAAAACGTATATTTTGCAGCCTTATTTATTAATGTGGCAGCCGCGTTTCATATTTTATAAGTAATTTTTGATTAGTGTTTAAACAAAACCCTTTCATACCGCATATATTATGTATGAAATGCAAGATTTTTCCCAATAAATATTTCTATCAATTGCCAATACATAGCTTCATTTATATCTGTATAATACGGCCTTTTGAATTATACACCCAGTTGATTAAAACACGGTGGTATTATGATAGTATTTTCCACTTAATAATGCCAGTTTAATAGCAGCGTCCAAAGCGGTCTTTTCGTATTTAAACTAAAACCGTTGCAGAAACTGTGATGTACAGTGTCGACGATCGAGCTACCAAAACCTATGGGCGTTCATTTGCGAGAGTTTTGCCAATTTAGAGCCTTAGCTGTGATTTAACAGTCGCGAATGAGCACTCGTCGCCCTAAAATTTTTCGGTTTTTTGAGTGTTTAAAAGTTAAAAACACGAGTCCTAGGCAAAATATGTGGAATTTTTTAGCCTTATCCACGACAAAGTTTGTTCATACCGAATTCAAATTTTTTATGCAGATGATCGATTCAGGGTAACATCTTTCAATTTAAAATTCAATCAATAAATCTGAATCTATTTTATATTCAAAATCTTTATCATTGGTAACAACACACTTTTTTTCTTATTTTAAAATCAATTCCTCTTTTGGCTCCAACTACTATGGTCTTAAACGCAGAAGGTTAGAACAGTGTTCCGTAGCTAATGTCTTTCAGGAAATAACAAACCACAATCATGCTGAGGGCCGAGGTAGTAGGCCCTAAAATATACTGTCTAAAGGCTAGGCTAAATATCTAAGTCGCCGGAGTGCGACCAAATTTTATTATTTGACCCGTTATTAATTCCTTGGTGCGTTTGAAAGAGTCGAAGCCCCAAAGGGGTATAGCCAGGGTTGGGAAAACAATGAGCCAAAATATTTTGGCTCACTATTTTGGCTCACTTTTTCCCCTAAAACGAAAAAGAAAGGGGGCCACATATAAAGGGAAAAAATAAGAATTTAAAAAAAGCCCTTATTAAGAAAAGGGGCAAAAAAAACCCACAAAAAGTGGCTCTTAAAAAGAGCCCCACAAAGCCCATTTTATGTTTTCTTTATAGTAACTTCAAGAAACTTTGATTTTTTCTTTATAAAAATGATAGGAGGGATATTTTTTCTTAAAGCTCCTAGGAGTTTTTTTTTGAAAGGGCTTTTTTTAAATATGCCCCTTTTCTTTAAGCAATAAAAGGGGATTTTCTTTTGCCATGCCCACGAATTTGTGGGCATTTGGAAAAAAAAACTCAAAAACTTGTTAAACAAGCCCATTTAGTTTTTTTCCCAGCCCTGGGTATAGCGCCCTTATATAGGTAAATGAATTCAAACCCTAGAGTTCATGTATTTCATTCGTATTTTGATCCATTTGTACAAGGGTAATAGTTCACGCCAAGCACGAGAAGAAGCAAGACGAACACGGTTTCTCGGAACGCGAAATAACGCGAACGCTGATGCTCCCCGATAATTGCGAAACCGATCACCTCAAGTCTCACATGGATAACAAGGGCATCCTCTGTATCGAATGCCCCAGGAACGTCGGTCAAAAACACGGGATACATCATATTCCTATCGATAGATCTCACTAATTCAACCGAATCCCGTTATATAGTATTTTATTATAAAATTATTTATATATTATTTAGTGTCAATTCTAATATCGGGGAAAAAGTTAGAAACTACCCTTATTTTAGTTATTAAAAATATTATTTTTTTGCCAAAGAGCGCGTTCAGGATCATCATTTCAAAAATTCAAAAAAAAACTAAAATTTGGAATTTTTTTTTCTAAATTTTTATTTAAATGCTAATAACAATATTGGCGACTGTTATTTAAATTGCGTTCACAATGTCAATGGGTTAATATTTCAAAATTTTCCTTAAAAATAAAATAAGAGTGAGCCTAAGATTAGACAGGCTTGAAAAATAAAACTTGAACCACCCAAAAAAATGCATAAATATTGGCATTGAAATTTGTAATGCCCCAGCCCTATACCATCTATATTTTTTTTTATATTTAAACAACTTGGCCTGGTATCTCATTTTATAACCCTAATTATGATATTTAGATTCAAACCACTTAACAAACTATGTTGTCATCTTTCTCTTATTCATTTGTGACATTTTCAAATATACTCATGTTATCTATGTAATTGATAGATCATTATTGATTTATTAAAATAATAATTCATATAACAACTATCCAACTTACATAATGTTAAAAAAAATTATGTCAAAATTTCTATGTTGTTATTTACTACTTTTTTCAATGTTAAACGGTTATAGTAGTTAAATATCTTGTATTTTTCAAGGTATATTGATGAGAATTTAAAAAAATATGTTAGGCATATATGGTGGAAGGTGGGTGCTAAGGTAATCTTAATTTATATTAATGTTATCTATATATGTTTATATTCATTCCAATCCAATGTGATCCTGTGATATTATATAATTTGTGCTACTACCACAATAAAAAATCTGTACATTCAACAATTTATATTTTAAAAACGGCTGCTCATGTTGTTTTTCAGAAGAATGCTTTCAAATGGGGAGAGGTGCGAATATATGATTTTGCAGACCTAATATTTATGGCATTTTTACCTTTTTTTAAAGAATGATTATTTGGTTGAATATACTCCAATAGCTGTGAGCAAAATGAATTTGTTGACCTAATTTTTCCATAATTCGTTAAATTATTTACTATTTTTTTCAATTTAATTGCTCATAGATATGAAACAAGGTTTTAATGCAATATTTGTTGTTTGTTTACCCATTATTACATTTACAATATATACTTAAGTTTGAACTGACACTACCTTGTAACGTTTTTCTCGATCCTAGGCAAAAATTCTGTGAAAATAATTTGTGTTAGCCCTAAATTGGGCCATGCCGCCTTATTCAAAAACGTCTAATCTTTGGATGCAATGGAAGTCGCCAGTAAAAGCCACCTGTTTAATTATTCGATATTTAGCGCAATGACCTAAACATGTAGGCAGAAGACAAAGATTTATCATTTGCCCCTCTACAATTTAATAGTTTTTGGGGAGAGAAAATTTAAAAATCGTTTTTTTTAGTAAGGGCATCAATATTTTCAACTTATATACTGCTGCTGCTGATTAAAAAACATTCAAATACAATAATAACTCTTTATTAATAAACTCTGATATAAATAAGTTATAATGAAAGAGTAAACATATGTGATGTGAATTTAACAATGAATTAATGAAGAACACTTTCGACGTTAAACCAATTAAAACATTAACTTAAACAGGTCAACAAATATCAGTGTTAGGAAAAAGGTGATTTTTTGACAATCATATGATATAGAGCCCATAATAGCTTTCAAACATATATATTCTCCGTTTCATTGATTTCTTTCGCCTTCGGCTATTTTGCTAAGCTCATATATAAAAAATTGCCATTTTGGACAAAAATGGAAAATTGAACGCTTCGATAATACCTTTAAAAATTCAAGAAAAATTAATTTATATTAATGAAATCACTTGTAACATTTTTATTTCTTTCAAATAATGAAAAATAAAATTTTTAATTATATTAAGCTTACATCAACATCTAAATAATGCATAAATTTGGCATTCCAACCTAAACAGAGCACAATGTAGTGACGGTTTTTAATATAATTATTATATGAAGTTTTAATTAAACAAGTGAAAATGTTGCATATATTTCAAATTTGTTTTTTAAATCTTTTGTTTTTATCATTTTAAAAAATGTTTTATGTATATAACTGACTTTCAAAGTTTGATTAAAATAAAATTTACGGCAGGTTTGGTCTCTGTAGTTAACTCATTACACTAAAAAATTTGTTGACCTGTGTTATGCAAACTATAGTTGTTTTACATCTACAAATTTGCAGTAGCTCTTTTATAAACTTATCTAATTTGACAATCTAATAAATATAAATGAACAGTAACAAAAATCAAAATCCAAAATTTTGGAGCTAATAATTTAATAAATTGATAATCAAAAGTTAATTGTTAAATACATATTATATTTAAAGGGCAAATAATCTAAAATAGTTTTTAAATTAAATTTAAAAAATATACAACTATTTTGCAACATAATGTATATTTATATAAAACTATCAATACATAAAAGCATTGACTTTTGATGTAGAAAAATATTTTTATAAAGAGGAACCAACTTTGAATAATTATTTAAATATATTGCAAAAGTTGTTATAATAATTTATATAGAACATTGAGAGGAGAAAACGTTTCTATACCTAGATGCACAAAAATAACAAAAAGATGATAATTTGCCACCTGCTAATTAAATGTACCTAATCGGTTCTGCAACAAAACAGCGAATTTTGGCACATGTCTTGAGAATTCAGAGAGAATTTGTTGTGATCAAATAGGTTATCTTCTAATAACGAATAGGAATTTTCGGCGTTACAACGTAAATTTTTGCAACCGTTAGATTGTTTCAAAACTTCGTTCATGGTTCGTATGAAATCGATAAAGGAGATGGAAGAAGGTAATTTAGGATTTTTCCCTCGATAAGATATAGGTCTGTCAACGGTTGTATTTTCAAATTTCGGGCCAGGTGAAAAAATGTGCGAATATAGATTGTCACAAGCCGTCACAAGTTCAGCGGGTGAGAGTGGCACCAGATTATCGCAAAAATAAATGTTTTCGGGCACCATATGCGTGCGGTCCGTGAATCCGAGGAAATAAGCAAGCCCTAGGGTTGATAGATAGGGCAGTCCACTGAGGTCGAGATAATTGAGAGCTGGTAGTGTACATAAAACCGAGGAATATTGAGGTGACGAGTGTAAAGGAGTAGAGTTGGTATGCTTTGTGGTCTGTGCAAAATCGATGTTATGAGTGGGGAATGTGTGGAAAATGTAGTCACTGGTAAGGAATCTGCAAGTAAATAAAAAAAAATCAATATGACGAATTCTTGATTAAGTGTAAAAAAAATGGATAAAATAAGAGTTTTACTGTAATCCACGATCAGTAATCTGATAGCATCCCGACAAACTTAACCATTCTAAATTGTTTTCGACAGCTAGCGTAGGTCTCGGTTCCCTAACTATCGATTTTCCATGACATTCTTTTGGATTTTTATAACTTGATCTAGAAGACGGCTTGTTTTGAATTGAAGTTTTCCGTAAGATATGATCGAAGTCAATACCCTTTTGGGGTAATTTGAACTTTTTCGAACCTTTTAAAGTTTTGGGGTCGTTACCGATACAACAGCTATGACATTTTTCGGAATTTGTACAGCACATATCGAAGGGTAACGATGCAAGTGAGTACGAGGGCAAACTAAATTTTCGTGTGTTTGGTATGTCGGTAGCGGTATCGTCAAAATTTAACTGCGTGCTTTCCATATTCTTCGCAGCTTTCAACACGGTGGTATTCATCCCGTGGGATAAGTAGAGCAATGCCGTGTCCGTCAGTTGAGAACACCCAGTGAAATTGATTGATTTCAATGAACGACAACTGCCAGGTTGAAGGTACCAACTAAATAATATGAAACATTAATCATCCAACATATATATATATATATAATTTTTATTTTATTATAATATTAGAAATGTAATATGAAAATGTCCAAGGTGTCTCCTAAAATTACTAAAATTTTTTGGAAAATTAATAGCAATATAAGGCGAGACAAAGGTCAAATGGTAGTATACTTTGAGAAAGAAGAATCGGTAATTTGAGTATAAGATAGGTCTATGCTTTCAAGGTTTGGGCAAAGGAGTAATGCGCGTTTGAGCTATCAAAAATTAAATGGCATAAATATAACATAAATCGATAAATTTTTCTGAGGTGTAAATAATATTTTAAAATAATGGTCACTATCTTAGATTATTTATGTACCCTTTTTGATTATTATAGTGATGTTAAAGAACACAAAATATAAAAAAAATTTAAACATATTTATAACAAGGTAACGGGTACATTCAAAAGTTTGGACGCTAAACATTTCCATAGCGTTTTTATTAGGATATAAAAACTTGTTTAAATGATTCAAAGTTGTTGATTTTTATACAAAAATAATAAATGTGCCATTTTCAAACTTTCTTAGATTTAAGATAAAAAAATGGATGTAAACCATTATTAAAAAAAATATTGTGGATAATGCTGCATTTGCAAAATTTAGAAATTATAAAATTTTGTAAACTAATTTTTTTGCAATTTTTGCAGTAGCCAAAAAACTCTATATTTCATGATTTTTTTTATATAAGCTTGGAAAAAAATTAAATATATCTGTAGTGCTTGATTGTATCTCATTTCCTTGTTTAAAAAAAGTTATAAAAAATGGGTAGAAAAGCCAGGCATATAACACAGGTCAACAATTTTTTGAGAGTTATGAGTTAACTATAGAGATTAAATCTGCCATCATAGGGTATCAAATTCGTTTAATATTTTTCCGAATCAAACTTTCCGAATCAAACTTAGTTAGTCAGTTATTAAGATTTAAAATTTAAGAAAAAAAGGTCAAAAAACCAAAAAAGATTCATAAACAAAAATAAACTGAAATTTTATTTTTGCATATTTACAATTATTAAACTGTTAAATTCAAAATTTAAATAATATTATTAAAAGCTAATATAACGTGTCGTATTTGAGTTTGGACGAGAAATACTTTATATCATCTAAATGCCGCAGTAAAAGCTTACTATATTATAAAAATTTATTTTTCATTATTTGTGATTAAAAATATAAGGTAAAGGAATATTTATATGCAAAAAAGAATTTTGAATTTTTTCTACTTAGGGTATATTTAGATCTTTAAATTTGGTTAGGCCATTTTTCGTTATAGACGGATCTAAGGAGCCAAAGACAGAAGAAACTAAGAGAAAATATTTGAAATTAGGCCATCATGGGGATGCATTCTTTTATGTTTTTATAAAATTCACGCTTCTGACATTGATATTTGTTGACCTGTGTAATAAGAGAATGACAACTGGCAGTAATAAATAAACTAGAAAAATCATAATAATCTAGATGACTGAATCTTGTTGCAAAACAGAAATAATATAATATAAATGAAAGACTTACAAAGTAGCTATTTAATTTGCTACTTCCTGCAAAGTCTAAATCTCGTACTCCAGGCCCTATTTTGGGCAATAAATATTTAATCAGACCGATCAAAACTTTTGATTCGTTGTAATGGAATGGTGGCAGAATTTTAGAACTCTAAGAAATAATATTAATAAGCAAATAGTATTAAAATGGTAAAAATCAATATGTTAAAATGAATTATAAAATTGTTAGATTTCAATCTGTATTAAGGGCACGTTCAAAGTGAGTTTTTATATTCGTAAAATTTAAAAATTCTAAAAATTTCAAAAAAAAAACTTTTTATCAGAAAAACCATTTTATGTGCATAAACGAAATTTGAATATTTAATAATTTGTGTTTTATTACAAAATAAAATTTTTCAAAATTATGAAAATTTTACGAAAATAAAAACTCACTTTGAACGTGCCCTAACGCAAAAATAAAAGTTTTTAAAGGGTAAAATAAAATATAGCAAACTAGTTAATTTACATTTTCGCTAATGTTTTGAGAGTCAGACAAATAATCTGAGTCAAGAGACAAGTTGAAAAGTGAATCATTCGAAATGGAAATTTCATCAGGTGCATCAATCTCTTCACCAAATTCATTTACACGATAAAAATTATTCCAGCCATCTAGAATTTAATAATATTTAGGAACCGAAAGAAAATGTTTTAAAAACAAAATTGATATTTTCCCCACCAACATTGAATATGATCTCAAAAGAATTATTGCTACAAGGTTTATAATCCAATATTCCATTCTTATATTAAATCTTTTAAACCAAGAAATGCATTTAGCATTTTTAAAAATTAAAATTATTTTTTAGCCTTTGTTCTCACTTTAAACTTATTGTGTATGGCCTATTGCCTAAGAAAGCAAGCAGCTTTAAAGTGAGTGTATAGGTGTGCTTATTTGCAAAGAAAATGCAATATAAGAAAAGATTTAAATTTTTGAAAGGGATGTTTGCCACCAAATGAACTATAATTAAATAATTATCATATTAAGTTTAAGTATGAGATTAAATAACCTAATAAATATTGTCCATACAATATTTTAATACATTTCTAACAATTATAAAGTTTGGCAAAAAATAATTATTAATTACACACGATGACATATAACTATAAAAAAATCCACAAACTCATACTCTTTGTCTCCATCCAAAATTACAAAATAGGTAAATAATTAGTTTAGTAATTAAACACATATATTTTAAAGACATTTGCATCATAAATGTAGAAAATTTTACATTTTATCCATCTAATAGGTTTAATTGATTGCCAAAGTCTTGGTTGCAAACAGGAGTGGTGAAAAAATCGATTTGTCTATAAAAACATACATATAAATGAAAAAATTAATAAATTGATATATATCAAATTACTATTTGTACCTGCGCTAATCTCAACAAGTCTTTAGGACCTAGATAGCCAATAATTTTATCAAAAATTTCTGTGGGTAAGCAAGTCAAATCACTAGAAAATTTTTTATCTATTAAAAAGATATAAATTTAATAAAAACATTTCTAATTTATAAAAATATATAATATTTCATATTACCTTTACAATATTCTTTTAAATGAGCTGGACATGCCTCATCAATCCCAAAAAACAAGTTGCAGCCTTCAGCAGAATGTCTAGACATGACAACTCTTTTCAATGATTTTAACTCATCATAGGTAAAATAAGTCATCAACAGTGGCTGAAAGTACTAATATAAAATTTGTAAAACATATTCTTCAATTGCAATAATTGTATAAAAAATTTTATTATAAAAAAATAACTTGCTCCTCCTCATCCATATGTGGTATAAATGAGCTTGTAAATTCAGTCAGAGATGCTTTGAGCTTATCACTAAATGAGTGTAGCTGAGATGAATTAATCTAAAGGGGTAAAAGAAATTTATTATAATTATAATATAGATACAATTTAAAAATTTATATCTACCTTTAACCCATGTTCAAACATTTTTCTCATATCTTTTAGTGAGCTATCCTTATGACAATCACAAACTTTCATATTGTCAATAGATAACTGAGCCAACTTAGTTTTTAATTGCTTCAATATACATTCATTCTCAATATTTTCGTGTATTTCAAATTCAGTGAAGGCGTTGCTCAAGGCACTTAATAATGTTTTAAAAGCTTCAAGATCCTCAAAATTTGTCAAGGAAATCTAAAGTAAAGAATTATACGTGAATTCAAAATAGGAGCGTCAAAATTATGTAAAAAACTTGATTTATAAATCCATATATTGCATCCTTCATACGTTGATGCGGAGTGCTGTAAACGTCTATTTCTTCGGCATAAAGGTAGCCCATATAAATTCTTTTTATCGATTCGAGATGATAGTGATGAATGGCAAATATGACCTAATTTTGGTGGTGTCCACACTAGCTAAAAAATTTTTATATAAAAATAACTACCATTAATTAACTATTTTTTACGCCATATTAGATTTAAAGTTATCTATTTTTTTTAAATGTATGCATACGTTTTAAATAATAGAGATAAATCTCTAATTATATTAATATTTATAATTTAATAATTAGTGCAATAAAATTACTAAAATTAACGTTACTTATCAATTTAGGTAAACATAGAAAATTTTTTTTTTATTTAAATTTTTTTATTAGCTTCTTTAATGTTAAGTAAATGCTCTCAATTTTTTTTTCAATTTTTTTTACTAGCTGCAGCAATTATTTGCATTAACAATAATTTATATTAAACTAACAGCACGTTTATTTTTCCAAATTAATACTTATATAAAGTTAATTATAAAACACTGAGGTTTTAGAGGTTAATAAAGGGTCCGTATGGACCACACTCTAGCTTCGTGTATTTCTTCCCCTACCATTTGCAGATTAATGTTAATTAAATTTTAATTTAAAAATTTTTTTCTATATGCCGCAGGCAATATAAATTAAATGTTAAACGAGCTTGGCTCTATAATACAAAAAACATTCTAAGTGCATCAATTTTATAACGGTAGAGTAGCTTCATCTATTATCTAAACAATTGTTATTGCCTGTTATGCCATTTTATTCAAATAGGACGGCTTTAATTTTTGCTGCAAATGCGACTAATTTTACTTAAAATTTAAATAGTATCAATTTTAGATTGAAGTTAAGTGATTAAATTTTGCTACTAGCTTTGTTCCTAAATAGGACCTTCTCCAAATAAGTGAGTAGTTTTTTACCTAGTTTTTAAGCAGTGTTGAGACATTATTTAAATTTTTCTTTAATATTCAATTTAAACTAACAGAATTAAAAAACTAAAGTGATACACTGTTTTAGACAAAATTTTTCTAAAATCTTGTTAAATTTTTTTTTACAAAGATAATTTGTTGCACAATATATATATTAATTATACTTCATACAAGTTCAAAAGAAAATCAAGAGAATATAATTAATTTTAAATTTTTAAAATTGTAAAAATTTAAGTTTTGGAATAATACTAGAGCAGCTTAGCTAAAAATTTCTTACTGATTAAATGGCAAACGTATAACTACAAAGAAAAGCAACTTTTAATTTGCCTATTAAATAATAATTTTTTACAATTTTAAAATAAGAATTAGACGCAGCCTAACACAAAGTGAACAAAAATTTAAAATAAAGTTTTTTTTATTATACAAATAATAAATTATAATATTATAGAATAATTCTTGTTATTAGGCCGGGTATATTTGAAAGACTTACGAATGATATAATACAAGAACAAAGTATTTTGCTTATTATTACCTTATAACTAAATATAAGATAATTTTTGTTATTTAAACAGATATTTTATAAATTAGTATAAAAATATTAAGAAAATTTAAAATATAAGGTGCAATTTTTTTAGTAATGATTTTTAAAGTTAACATGTGAGATCCAAATAGACACCAGGCTAGGAGATTAAAAACAATATTGTTTAATTTGTTTGCAATGTTTAAATTGCATGAATTGGGTTTTTACGTTATATGTATAAAAGGACACTTTATGTAAGAGCAGATGATTTGCTTCTATCATTTTTACCTGTCCAGGCTTGCTAAATTCCATTCATATTTCAGTTGTATTTAATGTCATACAATTACCATCGTAAATCCTCTAAAAGGCGTAAATTCGCTGATCCTGATGTAATTGAAGTTAAATCTAAGGTAAATATTTACAATTATGTTTAAAAATTTAATTTAAGAAAGATTTGAAATGTACATTATATAAATATGCTATCTTTGCTAAATTATGGCAATTATATTCATATATATGGTGTATTTGATTTGGAATAATTTATTCTGCATTTAAATCAGCTTAATATAGACATATTTCTTTAAAAAATTAATTATTGTCAATATTACTTAGATTCATTGTATTTATTATCAAAATGCTACACCTAACAATTATTAGGTTCAGGCGGTGTTAATTAAATTTTTTTTTATCAAAAAACACAAATTCACTAATATTTTGCACACTAAAACTTTTAAATAAATAATTTTGTTTTTGTATCAGCTCTATTTGTTTGGAAATATGAATTTATAAAATTTTACATTGAAGCAATCTAATTGCACATGTAGTTTGAAAAGTAAACAATAGGGTAATAGCTTTTTGATATCTTAATATTATAAATAGTTGTTGGCATTATAAAATTATTTATTACAATAAACAATCTCTGTTCACTATAATATCATAACCAAACAAATTATTGTTGTCAGCTAACACCAACCTTAAGAATTTGGCAATTTTGGCTACTATCAATACATTTTTGTATGTCAGGCATAGAAAATATAGACAGACCTTATAATATTATAACAGAAAGAGAGCAATTAAAAAACAACCACTAAAACAATTTGAAGAAAAGAGTTACCATATATTTATTGCTTTGAGCAAGTCATATCTGATTTAACTGATGTGTTATAAAAAAACTTAATTTATTGCAACATTTTCATCTTTTTCAATATTTTTGTAATTAATCATTACTTAAATTTTGTTTAAAATCCCAATAAGGTCAAATGTTTTTTTTTAAAGAATAACCATTTTAAAAATATTTAAAATAAATTTTACTTTTAACATGTGGTTGAAAAAATGCCTACATATTATATTTCACTTAAAAATTAGAATTTATTTTTATTACCCTAACCATGTGTTTAGTCCTTTTTCGTTTCTACCTTGAGTGTTTACCTATGCCTTTAAAATAAAACTTGAACTTTAAGCCATTTTATTGTTTTCTCTCAAAAAAACTTTTTAAAATTAAATTTGATGATATAATTATTATTTTAATGGCCACCATTGTTTATGGGTTTTAAAATGTTATTTAATTTTTAAGATTTAAATTTTAATTTGTATAATTTTACACCAAAAACGATTTTAAAATGTGTTCAGATTTCAAAAATGCAAAAAATATTGTAAATTTGGGACTTAAATTTTTATTTTTTGTCAAATTTTTAGTTTTTATTGCTCATAATAAGGATTGGCAACTTTTTGTATGCCTTTTGTGTTAAAACAAAAAATTTCAATAAATTTTTTAAAAAACTGAATGAACTTTAGATGCGCCCCTGTTTTTATAATTATTTTTAACGCTTAGATGTGTACACATGACAGATTCATCGCCAAATATTAAAACTATGTTTACATTTGAAAATAAAGGGTTATTAAGATTATTTTATTAATTTATATATAGAGAGTAAAATTTTTAAATTTGGTCTATAACTTAATATTTTTTCATTCCAAATTTACTTAATATTTCTCTACACAAACCACAAGAAATATAATTTATTTAAGATCTAATATTTAAATAATATTCGTTTTCTGTGTTGCTGTAAACTTTCCGTCTAAAATTGTTGTAATTGGATCCGTTGTACGTATATTGGTCTGTTTAAAGCTGCCGTAAACAGGATTTGTTAAAAAAAGGACATTTAAAAATATACATTATAAACAAGGCAAAATTTTCCATGTTTGCCTAAAATTAAAGGAAAAATTTTCCAAAAAAAAAATTGCTATTTTTATTTGGGAAAAACCAATTAAAATTATAAAAAAAAAATTAATGGTAGTGTGGGGCTATTTATTATACCGGACTTAATAAATTACAATTGTCTTTGGTTTTTTTTACATTAAAATTTGTATATATTATATACCCCCCGAAAAATGGATATAAGTTTGAAATATTGCCCTAAGCTTTCTCCATAGAGGGGCGCCATAACCATCCAAGACTCTGGCCCGATTAACCCAAGCAAAGCAATCCCGCGGGTTAAATAAGATTTGACGCCAATGTCTTAGGTTTTTCACCACCTCTGTTCATTTTAGGAATATAAGATCCTATTGCCTAAGCAGGCCACTCAGCAGCTTTAAAGTTGGTTGCATATGTGGTGTACTTTATCCAGAAAGGAGCCTATGCACGGATTCAAACCCAACAGCTTCCTTCTGGTATGATGATGGCACATGTTTTCCACTAATGCTATCTAACTCGATAATAAAGAATGTTCTATTTAAACAGGAATTAAATAAAAATTTGTTGTAGAAGCTACCTTCAAAATCCTTTTTTGGGTTGTCTTTACCCGTTAGGGCTCGTTTCCAAGTGTAGCTAGTCGTTCCGCTGAACGCGCCGGTTATTTTTATTGGGTCTAGTTACTCGGAAAATCACAAATAACAAATCATGGCGTTTCTCAATTATAACAAAAATGCCTGTATTCAATCGTTTCGTTTTGTTCGACTTTCAAATCCATTTTAAAATTCCATACGAAAGAAATCCATGGGGGCATATGTTTTTGTTAAAAAAATGCTAAATGCACTTCAGTTGCACCTTTCGCCAGCCAGTAAACCAAAAACATTGTATGAAAATGTAGTTTACTCTAATATAAAAATATAATTAAAAATTATCTCTAAAGATTTTTTTTATCAATTTAGAATATGTTTATAGTATAAATAGATAAATTTTATCTTTTGGAATTAAAATTCTTTTTTTTAGTCCTCATATTATCATATTCATTGCTTTCAAAATTTTTATATATACTTCTCATTAAGCGATGGCATCTATAATCTGTATGTCACCTTTTCAGCCCTTTTAAAAATTTCTTGAATCGTTTTTTCGCTTCTTTTTAATTGTAATAATAGTAATGGTAGTACAAATTACAAAAATTATACATTTGCATAATTAATTAAGGCAAATTTTTTACACCAACTAAAAATGTGCCCTCTGGCGCCTATTTTTTTGTTTTCGCACGCCATCTTTTTGGTCTCGCCAAAATTTTATGAATGAATTTTCCTAAACAAAGATATTTGTTAAAATATTTTTTTTATGCTTGCTTAAACGCGACCGAATAGATAATTTATCGGTTTAAGATAACCGCACGGCCCTTCGAGATCAAGTTTTTTTGAGGTCTATTCTCATAAAAGCAGCATTGAACATAGTTGGAAGTTTTTTAGCTGAGACCACCAATAAGTCCCACTACATATTTTCTGAGAGCCTGCAAAACCTATTAGTTATTGGGCCTTATAATCTCACTATAACCCAGCGGGCCGTTAATTTTAACAAAAGCCTGACGGGTAAGCTATTTTAATAGAAAATTAGGGGCAAAAGTTTAATATATTTGCAGGTTTTTTTATGTATAATAATTTTAATCCGCGACCAATTTAATAACGTATATCGACGAATGAATGATACATTGAAAATGGAAATTTTGCGGTTCAACTAACTAATTAAAACTCAAAGCAATGTTGTTTTAATTAAAATTCATTATTCTTAATCCTTTGTGTGCCTGGCTTGCATCTATTTCTTATAAATTCCAATCCCACAAACTTTTTCAAATAACCTTCCAATAAAATTCCTAATAAAGCTGCATTAAGACTTGATAAAAGCTTAAAAATCAAACAAAAATACTCTTGCCCTAAGGCGAATTTTAAACAAAGAAACCGATATTATTGCTTTATATGAGATAACGCCAGGTCGGTAAAATCATTTTTAATTAGCTCTTGTTTTTCAAAATTAATTTTTGCCGATAAATAACTGATTTTATAAAGGTAAAATTAAGGTCTGAATTGTTACATTACCCATATTGGCAATTTCTATATAAATTTATTAAACATATAATTTTGTTTCTTTGGTTATCAGATTTAGCATAAATTTTTCCAAAACTTTATAAGGGCACATTTAGACTCATTTTTACAAAAAATCTTAAACTTAAGAAAATTTAAAAAAAAAATTGAGTCATCGAAAATGTTTAACCATTATTTCTACAACATTTTCTAACAATTAAAGCGTTGCTAATGTGTATATTGAGAAACGCGAATCTAACTAAATATATATAAACAGAGCTTAACAAAACTCTAAGGAAAAATCTTACCTCCTTAAAAAAAATTCAACATTGAACCAAAATTTTTTTTGATAAATTTAAAAGTTTTTAAAAATATGATAAAGTTTGGACGTGCGCCCTAAAAATGACAAAATGCAGCTCATAATTTTATAAAAATCAATTAAAATTATTGTAGGGCGCGTTCAGACTCGTTTCATTTTTAAAAAATTTTTTAAAAGTTTTGAATTTTTTGAAATTTTATTTTTTTTTCAAAATTTTATAAAAACTTTTCTATCAAAAAAAATATTTTTATGCTAAGAACTAATATTTGCCACTTTTTGTTGTTGTTTTTAACCACTGCGAATTTTCAATATGGATGAAGGGTGCTCGGAGGTGTGAGCGAGCTTAGAGGCGGCTAAAATAGGATTTGTCCATAGAACCAATGGATTAATCGGGATGCCACGTGATGGGCATGAGAGCCAGTGGTGTAGGCTGTCTGCGGATTTTTTGCTCGTAACACATGTCGTCAGATGCATAGACGCGGTTACGAAAATCGGCTTGTAGGTAGCAAAAGCCAGATCTTAGTTGTGAAAGAAGACATCTCTCTCGTCTGGAGAGAGTAGTTTCGGAGGGTGAAATGGGAGGGGGCCAGCCATTCAGGAGAATGGCTGGCAAGGTTTGTATGATTGGATGGTTTCTTTAATAGCGTTGGTGTGGATTAGCTGGTGTAGATGCTTAGTTGTAAAGTTGGGGTCAAATAGGTGATTGACACGAAGAAGGCTGTATGAGGGGAGGGTGTTTTTCATTGAACGTGCTGGGCCAGCGAGAAGGAGATTGGCAGGGATGATCTGATGAAAGGCAGGAGGCCATACATGTTGATCGCATAATAATTGTGAGTGTAGCCTGGTGGGAATTATTTGTGTTTCCTGATATAGATGGTCAATTGGGGTAGTTTTGAGGCAGCGTAATGGTACGGAGAGCGCAATTTTGGGCAATTTGGAGCTTATCGAAGTTGGATTGAGAGATTAAAGGTGACCATATCGGGGTTGCATAATTTATAAGAGAGCGGGAGATTGTTTTGTAGCTTGACCAGTTATCAATCACCCTAAATGATTACCTTGTTACACTATCAGATTATTTTACGAACCGCTGCTTAGCAGTCTCTCCTTCAGAATCCTCGGTGACTCCTTTTACCCCGCAAACACGTCACACCAACGCACATCCTCAAGTATTTACCAAGGGTTCACTACCCCTTGTACGAAATTCCAAAATACTGGGCCTCACCTTTGACCCTATGCTAAACTTTAACCAGCACATTAAAAATACTGCAGCAAAAATTAATAGAAGAAACAACCTCTTAAAAGCTTTGGCAGGAACCTCCTGGGGACAAAGCAAAGAAACCCTGACCATCAGCTAAAAAGCAATCTCCCACTCTCTTATAAATTATGCAACCCCGATATGGTCACCTTTAATCTCTCAGTCCAACATCGATAAGCCACTTTTTGTAAAAAAGCGTTTAATGTAAAAAGGCAAAAATTTTAAATTTTTCTAAAAAATGAAATGAGTCTGAACTCGCCCGTAGTAAATTATATTTCATTTAGGCTTGGTTTTGTCGGCTTAGTGCATTATTTTTTTTGAAAAAAATGTTTTAAAATACTACCTGTGTGCTTTTTATACAACACATTGTCCATATCACGATTAATTTTCTTTTTCTTTCGAACCACGAAGAAGGGATTAAGTTTCCTGAAACATTGTTATCTTGAAATTATTTTAATTATACTATCTGAACGACTAAAATTCAAAAAATATCCCTAATACGATCTTTACTATTTACATATATCATTTCTTATTTCAAGATAGATTTGAACATGCAATATCGGGCCTTTTTTCAAAATTTTTTTTTTTCAAAATATGGCCGATTTTGAGCAAAATGCCAACTCTTAATAAATACAGAATAAAGCAAAAATATTAAATTTTATAAATATTTCCTTGACTAAAGCTAAAACCCTTTATTTTTTCGAAATTTCGAAAAATAAAATGAGTTTGACCCAAAAATGGGCATTTTCCCAGCTCTGGTTCAATCTAACAAAATTGCCAAATTATAAGAAAATTCAAAAATATTAATTACAAAAAAATTTTGCACCTTGTTTTGTAAATAAATTATTTTAGAATCAAGAGATATTTTTGAAATTCAAAAACAAAAATTAAAAAAAAAATGTGATTGTAAGGTTTGATAATACATGGAATGCCATATTTTAAGTATTCGAGATGTCGAGCTGTAAGTAAGAAGACAATAGTTAAATTAAAACTAATTAAGAGTTGACATTTTTTATTATGTTTACTTACGCCTTTTCTATCTCTCTATCCTTGAAACGCCTCCTTTAAACGCTAGTGGTTTTTTCTGTATATCCATTTATTGATTTAAGTAACTGACAGCGCCCTAGTCTAAACTAAGCGTTGCAAAAAAAACGATTTTTTTGTCCTTTTTGAAGCAAGAAAAAATTCGAGAATATTGAGTTGAAAATTTTACGTTTCAGGTAGATAGATAGAGACAAGGTCAATTTGAAGTGATTTAACCCCTCCAAGCACTTGACAAGTTTCTTTTATCCTCAGCCTTAATCACGGACCTCAAATTTTTGTAACAGTGGGTGGGAACAAACCTTAAAATAAGTTTTATTTCACTTGTTTAGCCCCGAAATTATCTCCCAACCATCTCTACCCATTTTCTTTCGAAAAAAAAGACGCACGTTTTAAAAAAAAATTATTGCGCTTCGGAAAATATACCGCTAATATAAAACGTTCCCATAGGTGTATTTTTAGCAGCATATAACCCTCTATTTGCATGAAATCCATTCAAGAGACCTAAATTTTTATGTAAAAAATATATGTTTTAGATATAAATTGTAACATTCAAATATAGTTATCATATCGTCTTCATGTTTAAAACAAATTTTTTATCAAAGTTTTTCGTGATTTAGACCCTTGAAAATAAACCTTGTCCCTTTACAAGAGCATTGATTTAATAAGGTCTTTCAGATGGATATCCATTCTGACAGGCACTTAATCTCTTACACGGGAGAGCTGCTAATTTAGCCAACATATCACTCACACACAATGTAAGGAATTAAATCTCCACAGGTGAGAGGAGGAATTACCTGAGGAGAGCTGTGTGAAATTTCTTCCCGCATTTGCACATATTTTACAATAATTATCCACTTCTCTTTTTATTTACCTCAATTTCGTTTTGTGCCTCCCAGGTGTATTTATTATCTTTACCCCTTACTTTTAATTCTATAAGACTATATTACACCTATAAATATATATATTAATAAGTAAGTAGTATACAAAATTCTGCGCAATGTTGTTTGACGAATGTCTTATGCAAAGCCAACAAACAAAAAGAGGTAGCGTTTAAACATATAAAAAAAGAGAGATTTATTTAACGAGTTATTTTTCAAGAAAATTTAATTGAAGGTTGAACCCGGTTTTAATTTAATATATGTGTAAAAACAATAATAAACTAGAGTATATTAATGAACATCTAGTATATTAAAGTAACTTGCTTTTATGTCATATATATGTATATTACATATTGCGACATTTATCATTAATCTCGGCGCGTTTCTGTAAAATACAAAGTAGAGAAGTATATCAAATTAACAAATTTACCTGTAAATAAAAATTACCTCGCATTTTGTTTTACCTGCCTTGCATTTTGTTAAAATTCCTCGCTTGTTACCTTTACATCTATCTACTTGCTTGAAACTCGTGTTTTACTTAAATGATTAAGCCCTTATTTCGATCAATTTATAGATAAATTAATTGATCTAAAGTTCAACAAATTTTTTGATCAATGTTGCTTTGTCAGCCGCCGCCTTTTTTTACAAGTCCCTATTTGTGGGCCCTCTCCCAGCTTAAAGTTAGAATCTATCAGCTGTTTAGCTATAAAATACCCAACAGCTGATTTTTTGTTTTTTTAAAGCCGGTCTGTTTAACTACAACTCTAGCGACCGAGTCTAATACTTTCCTACGTCTTATTTGCAAATATTTATACCATTAAAAAAAACATCTTAATGGCTTAAGATTAATTTAACTCTAAGCTCCAATAAGTTTAGAATTCTTCCAATCGGAAGTTAATCTTCAATATTACCGTAAAAAATTTGCAAATTATATGGGAATGATAATGCAGAATCTATCTGTCTATTATTCTCTTTGTTGTACAATAGTTATCTTAATTTTTCATTTACCTTTGCCTTGAATCATGAGTTGACATGAGTCCTCGTTAGATTTAACTAGGGAGGCGGCTTTTAACTAAATGAATAAAATCATCTAATTTAGCAAATAGGTGTGTGGAATAAATTTGTTTTTTTAGGTTTTACCCCGTTCCTACGATAAGTTTAATCTCCGTTAGTTAACTTAACAACGTTAGTAATAAGAATAAAAAACCTTAATTTTAGTAAAAATCTACCGATTTGCAGCCTACTTTTAGTCTATAATATTGTGAAAAAGTTACCTATTTTTTGTAGTTTTTGGCAAAGTTTAGAAGCCAAAGTTTTTCGTTAGAATGTTAGATAAAATTGGATATTTTTAACATTGAATTTTTAGGCATATAACCGATTTTAACACTAGGTGAATTTAGTTGCACTGGTCCTTTTATTCTAAAGCCTGTTCCCGGCTTTTGGTTTGTAACAAATATATGCCCTTTAACTTTTCTGCAAGGTTTTTAATAAATATATGTGGTTTAAAATTTTTGACCAAATGGTTTTTCCCCCAATTTTTTAATTTTTTTTTTAAATACTTAATTAAAAAAATTTTATTAGAGAACAACTGAGAGAGGGAAGGTCTTTTGTTTAGTTCAAATCTTGAACGCACACCTGTAAACTGGTTTTGTTTTTATTACCTGAATAAAAATTTATATTTATATTTCTCCAAACAACGTTATTTGTACAGGTGGGTGTGGCCTAACGTTTTTTTTTCGCTAATTCTCAAACAATAATTTTTTTTCAAATATAAAATCTCTATTTAAAATACGTTTAAAAATTACAAACAAAATTTAAAAAAAAAATATTTTGACCTTAAACCTGGTGCTCATAATCAATGTTTGTTGGAATACGGCTAGTGAAAAAAAATATCGAACGCATTTGATTAATATTAAGATGGCCAGAGTTGAAAATTTTTAGAGATTTGTTTTAAGCCTACTATATCGGCCAACTTGCATAATTTCTTATTTTTTGTTACTAGGCCCTAAAAAATTTGTTTTTATTTAAAATTTTTTTTACAATTTTGGAGCTAGTAGCATAGTCGCACCCTTTGTAAAAAAAAATATAGCGTTTATTGATGTCAAATAAATGTTCTTTTTGGTACCACAATAACTATGTCGAAATATGGCTATTCCAGTCGCAACGCAACACAGTACATTATTATTAATTTAACTTGAATTTCAGGGTGTGGTCATACTCGCAAATATTTTTTATCAAAAAGATAAATCCTAAAAAGGTAGTTTAAAAACTTGAACTTCACATATTAAAAAAACATGCACAAAACATTGTTATCACGAGTTTGGCCGTGGCCACACCGCAATATATTAATTTACCTTTTTTTTAATTTCCAAAAACCCAACCCTTCAGTTCTATGCCGAATTCCGTCGCTTTGCCCTAGATCGCCGAGAATGCCGGAAATTTATTGAGTTTCGGAACTTGCTAGTTTCCCGGTTTAAACTGGATGCCATACCTATCACCATATGTTACACGGATCCCCTTCACGGCGACTTGTTGCCCATTAACAACGATGAAAATTACGCCAAAGCTTTGGGTAGCGTCCAAAGTCAGGCTACGATTTTGCGAATTTTGCTACAACGTTTAGGTTTGTCTATTTCCTTATTTATAATTTTTAACTCACATTTAGGTAAGTTGGGTCGGGTCGCCTTCTTGTTATTAGAACATTTTTTCGAAAGACCATAGCGCAAAATTCACTCTGTTAAACCCAAATAATATAGAAGTTATGTTAAAATTTTAAATATTTATGGGTTTATATTTAAGATCGGGCCCATCTGTTTAGCTTAGTGGCGGCCCTTCCGAACGGTAGAAGGGCCCGCCTGAATTGGAAAAACCATTTGGGGCGGGGCAGATTATCATGGCCCGGGGTAAACTTTAGATGTATTTGCAAATTAACATCCCCTTTTACCTGCCCAATTGCAGGTAAATATACAAATTGTTCATTACAAAAACTAGGCTGCGCATATAATTTTTATGTATGTGATTGGAGAATCCATATCTCGAGATTTTGTTATTTTATCGTAATAAGGATTCATTTATATATCTTCGCATAAAATTGCGTCTCAATATCATTGACGACTGACGAGATAAGGGTAGGTTTATATAGAAGCGACCTTTTAAAGCGTTTTTTTCTCCATTTTTCATATCTATCCGACCTAATTTATAGTTAAAATATGAATGTAAACTAGCAATTAGGTCCCTTTACCATAAGTATAATTATAATAATAATAATAATAAATTTTACTCTACTATTTTATTTACTGGGAAAAGACCTTTTTGTCGTAGGGTACTGTTGAAAATGATAATTTTAATTATATATTTACTGTGCCCAAAATTTTGAATAAGTTGTTGCAGGAATCTAGCCCTTTTTTTGCATACATTTTGAAATAAAAGTTAATTTATTCTTTTTAAATTTGCAAAATATCATGTCTCAAAGCTTGGCCAACTCTTTTGGAGGCGCGTTCAGACTTGAAATAAATATTTTCTGAAAAGAAAAATAATTATTGCAAATATAAGTTAATCAAAAACGCCTTTAAAAAAACTAAATTATATATTGGCCCTATCATCGAATCAAAGATTGACAAAAATACATTCAGAATTATGGTTTTAAAAAGTACAGGGTTTTTCAATAATTTATCTCAAATCCGATCGATCGAGTGCGCGAAAAAATATAATCAATAGCTCGAATAATGTAATGTCCGAATATACAATGCTCGAGAGCTCAAACATATTTTTTTGCGCTAAATAAAAGTGAACTATAACACAACCCATTTTTCAAATTTTAATTCAATTTTATTTAAAAAAATTATAAATACCTATAAATTATAGTGTTTTTTTTTCGTACTCATTTGGAAATTTTTTTCAACTCGAAGCATTGAAAGAGCTGTTAATCAATTTGCAAAGAGAGATGCTTTTGACTCTCTAATGAGTAAGCTGACCACCCTGAGCTCAAAAAAAAATGAATTTCTTTTTGATATCTATTTCCACTAAAAAAAACTCGCTAGATTTAGGACATTCAACGATATTTATATATCTAATTTCTTCATTTCCAAAATTTTTATTATATTTTACTTGTACAAGTAGAAGAGGACCCGGGTCAAATAACCGGTTACGGTAACGTTAGTTCAAGTGCCAAACACCGTCGTAACCGATTGAGTCAATACCTGCTTAACGTCCCGACCTACCTACTATCAGCTGTTCCAGAGGGCCCCGTTTCCTCTGTCGGGACATTTTCCAATCATCACCTGAATATCACCCACACCGATTCTCACTTCTTAAATCATTCCAATTCGAAGTTCAACAACATACACTCGACGGCGAAAAATGGTCTGTTGAATCAGCTTGATTCCCCATCAAAAAACAAAAATTTGGCGCCACCCGGTGCCCTAGTGAATCAAAATGGCCAATTGCCTAACGGGGGCATACAACATCTGGACAGTAGTAATAATTCAAAAGTTTCATCTTCCACTGATAAACAAGGTATTTTTAAATAATATTCGAGTTAAAATTATAAATTTTAATTTATTCAAAGTTTATGAATATTATATGTAAATTAGGTTTTTAAATTTCCAAGGGTCAATTTTTTATATGTTTGGGTAGGGTATTTGTGTGTATGTTAAAAAAATACATTTTTTTTGTTATTGAAAGATGAAATGTTGATTAAAGGATATTTATTATATTATGTATATAACTAATTTTAAATTAAAAGACACAATTTTGGGCAATAAAAAATGAAATATATAAACTTAAATAAGTAAATAATTATTTTTTCTTAATTATAATTATCAGCTAAAATTTAATATTGTTTAAATTGATAGTTAAAAACTTTTTTCAACCCAGCGTTGTAAACGAGAGGTTACAATACTCGGGGAGCTCGAACTCAATTGTATTTTTATTGTTATAAATATTGAGGTCAACTCATACTCTTCATTTTAATTCAACTCATTTTATCTTGCAAGATGAGTGTTATGTCAGATTAAAGGTATCCTTCATCAATTATACTCCCGGAACAAATCCTTTAACATTCATTTGAGCTTGAAAGAGTGAGAATATATATATTTGCGTTCTGTGTCTTCGGATAGGGCTTCTATGACATTACCCAATAAAAGACCGCAGTTTTCAATTGACACGCTTTTATGATCCTTTTTCTCTCGGCCAAAGTGTTTTATACACGTTCCAAGCTGGCTAAAACACAATGGATTTTACTTCTTGTTGATATACCTTCGTCGGGCTTTTTTGACGAACCTATTCAGAGGGTTTTTAAAATGTTCCACGTGTCTTATATTAATGCTCAAAAAATCACTTTTTTGAACGGTTAAATGTTTATCTTGCTAGGTAAATAGGAAAATAACTCGGGGATATCTAAAACAACTATTTTTATATATTTCCATATGAGGGTAATTGCCGTAACTTAATACAAAGATTCAAACTTTTGCACTACTTGTATTAAAATTTTAATTAGCTCATTTAACATGTCCTATAATGTAATATAATCAATCGGCACTGGGTTATTCTCGATAACATGCCCATATATGAAAAATTTTGGCACCTAAAAACCTTATAATTGTTATGTAAAATATAGTCAACTTTCCCTTAACTTTTTTACGGTAATTCTATATACAGGTAATTTGCAAAAATATTGCTATTTTAGTGGGGTTTTGATTACACCACTTTTATACTCCCCGTTCCTCTGTCTTGCCTCAAAACAGATTACCTATTGTTTTGTATCCTTCAAGCATATTCTCCAATATTAATAATGTGTTACAAAAAACGTTATTTGCCATTTCTATATAAGGTCGAGCAAATTTTTTAAAATTTCACTTCTATGCCCTTCTAACTTAAATTTAGGCCTAAAAATAAGAGTTAACTATTTACCTGTATTTTTTAACCCCGCCTAAAATTTTTTTTACGTAAATACGCACTGCTATATATAACAAATTCGTTTTTCTATATATTTTAACCCAAACCAAGAATTCAAACGTAGTTTAGAACTAAAAATTACCTTAAATATGCTAAAAAAATTGGAAAAAATGGAGCTATCATTTAGTTTTTATTGCACTACGTATGTTAGATATGCAAATGCTTTACCTTTAACCTTCTATATCACAGGTCAACAAATATCAATGCCAGAAATGTGTTTTTACAAAAACAAAAAAGGATACATTCCCAATATGGCCTTACATAAAAATTATCCATTTTTTAAGTTTTTTCCGCTCCTTAGATCCGTCCATATCGAAATAAGGGCCTTTTTAACAGATTTTGCGACCTTAAGACTACTCTAAAAAAAATTTTTAATTTTTTCATATCAAAATCCCTCGTAACTTACATTATCATCCTAAATAATAAGAAATAAATTTTTTTAGTCTTTCAAGCTCTTCCATCATTTTTTTAGATGATACAGAATATTTCGCGTCCACATAATAAGGCATGACATATTATCGGTACAATAAATATATTATTTGAAGTTAGAATTTAAATTGTTGTCAATATGCTAAAAAAACATTCCAGATTATTTTTGTTCTTTGAATCTTTTTATTTTTTTTTACATTTTTTCTTAATATTTTTAATCTTTGTAGCTGACTAGCAAAGTTTATTTTAAAAAAAACGTTAAACGGATTTGAAAATCCCTAAGATGGCAGGTTTGATCTCCGCAGCTCATAACTCTCACTTCGTGTGCTACAAGTGGCAATGATTAACCTTAAAATTGTGCAATTCTAAATTTAACATATACTTTGTTATTTATTAAGTTGATTTTATATATTTTAAAGGAAGATAACACTGAAATCGTTTTTAAAGATGATATCCAAAAAAATGACAAAAGGCTGAAACTCTACTCTCGCATGTATTAGTCTATAGAATCAGTCGAGCCATTATAAGGCTATTTTAAAAAATGTAATAAATGTAACAAAATGTTCAAAAACTTTTGCGGTTTCTACAAAAATTTTAACTCGTTGTAACTTATGTTTTGATTTGTTTTGATAAAAAAATTCAAAGAGCTTATTTAGCTTAACATTTAATATATAATTTGAAACCCGTATCCCGACTCGGCAAAAATGGGCACTATATTTTTCCGATATTAGATTTATCCATTTTATTAAACAAATAGATCAAGAAAAAGTTTTAATGATATTCATAATATGATTCAAGATATAAGAGAGCATGATATCAATAATATAATATAGTTGAGTATATCAATCATTGTGCAGATGTAGGATCTCAACTTGCTTTGTAAAATCACTTGTCACCATTTTTCAGTCTAATTCCCGCCCTAAAGTCGATCTGGGGGAGGGTAGCGCCGCTAATCTGTCGCAACTTTAATTGGCTTGAAAACGAAGGTGGGATTATATTGCCGTCGGCGAGACTCAACTGATCCGCGTGTTTACATCGTCCTTCATTTTCCTGGAGTAGAGATCTGTTCTTTCCGCAATTACCGCTTCTCGTCTCCCTTTGTTGTTTTGTTTTTTATCCAGACTAAATTCCGGGATAACTGTTTGCCAAACGGCGTTGGGCTAACTATGAAATTGGGGCAGGTTTTACCTTCATCCAAGTAAGTGGATTTGAAAGTTCTCTTTTTAAAAAAAGTTATGCCGGGGTTTCCTGCACGGCCAAATGCTTTGATTTGCGATACGTCCACAAGACATCGTTTAATGCTTCTCGTGGGGACCTATGTCTCGGTGGCGGCACAATGTTTTTTTTAGCTTTCCAATCACGCGTTCGACCAGACCATTTGTTCGGGGTGGTATGGATAAGAGGTAACAGTTTTTATATTCATACTCCGTAGCTCGGAGGTAAAAAGTAAGTAAAATTGGGTGCGTAATCGCTTACTAATATTCTTGGAAATCCCCGTCGCGTAAAAATTTGTGTTAGGCGAGCCAGGATCATACAGGTAAACGATGTAAACTTTTTACCGGACGCTTTGTCATAAAAATCCTTGTCGCCGAATTCCCAGGCGGGGAAATAACGGTTACCTCGGTTAAACATCCTAAAGCCAGTAGATCAATTACAAATCCAGATTGAGTGGACAACCCCTACGGTCAACGTCCCTAAAATCGACGGGTAACTAGTTATGTGTGCCGATTACAGGATAACTTTTCGTCCCTCAAGAGGACTCGCACGTCATTCCAACGTTCGATGAGCTCGCCTTAAAGATTGCTGGAAGGCAGACCTTCTCGACGTTGGATCTGAAAGTCGCCTACCTCCAAATTTCAAACCACGATAATCCTTAGACGTTACTGAGCATTGCAACCCACACCGGCGTTTTACCTACCAACGCCTTCTGTTCGGAATGAGAGTCGCACCCACCATTTTCCAACGACCAATGGACAATCTGTCATAGTGGCATATTTGGTACAGCTGTATAATTTCATTTAAATTTAGAAAAGATAACACAGACTTGTCACCCATGTCAAACTGCCCACGTTTATTGTCCCGAGCAACCAACTTACAAATGGAAATTTCTATACGGCCCCCTGGGAATGGATTCATATAGACATCGCTGGCCCAATAGCTGAAGACTATTGGCTAGTAAGAGTTGATAGCTATTCCCGCTGGGTTAGGTCGGCACCCTAAAATCTATCACCTCCTAAACGATCCTAGCTCGCCTAGCACAAATTTTTGCGCGGTTGGAGTTTCCAAAAGAATATTAGTAAGCGATAACGTGCCCAATTTTACTTCAGAACTTTTTACCTTCAAACCACGGAATATGTTAACTCTTCAAACCACCGCCGAACAAATGGTTTAGTGTCGAACGCGTGATTGGAACACTAAAAAGACATTATGCCGCCACCCGAAAAGGAGGTACGTCTTCACGCGGAGCATTAAAATAACTTGTGGACGTATTGCAAATCAAAACATTCGGCCGTGTAAAAAACCCCTGCAGAACTTTTTTTAACAAGGGACCTTCCAAATCTACCTATCTGGATGGAAGTAACCCCTGCCGATTTCATAGGCGGCCCAACGCCGTCTGGCAAATAGTTATCCCAAGATTCAATTCGGATAAAAAACGAAACAGCAAAGGGATGGCGAGAGGAGGAATTGCGGAGAGAACAGGTACTCTACTTCCATAAAGTGTAGGACAAAAAAACGGTAAACACGCGGATCAGTTAAGATCAGCCGAGGGCCTCGAGCCCATCTTCGTTTCCCATTTGAATATCAGATAAAATAATGTATTAAATTTTGCATTTGAGATGAATTAATCTGAATGTGAACAGAGAGCGATCATTAAAGTTCCTAAAATACTTGGGCATGGGATCACCTAAATAACATGCCCAATTATGGAAAATGGAAATTACTTGTTGTGCTCATGCTCTCTAAATTCTTACTCCTTGAACCACCTTACCTTATTTATGGTCCATATAACACAAATGGAAATAAATTTTAAAAACTCATTTTTTCCCGTTAATTTATTCGATTATGGTTATTGGACTTTACATGGAATGCTATAACGCGCATCAAACAAATATTTGCAAATCCATTTTGTTTTTAACAAACTCATTTAAATTTTTTTTACCAATCCATTCAAACTAGTTACAATGATTGCATTAAGCTCTTTTCATTCACGAGTAATTGAACCCCAAATTTTTAAACCCTTAAATATAAATTTCTGTATCATTTTATACATCTTGAAAACATTATTTTATATTCATTTTTTAAATGGGACAGACCCTCAAAAACATCATCGTCTCTCACTCCCACCCTTACATTCCGCGCAACATCAGATACCCAGCCAACCCCCAACCCTTCATCCCAATCAGTCTTTATCGCCCAACCGAACTCAAAAAAGCGCCGCTCGTCAAACATCTGTACTCCCTACAATTTTGGATGTCGACACTAAAGTCGAACTTGATCCAACCCTACATTCAAGCACTAATCTGTCCGCAAATCAAAATTATAATCATTCATATTACAAGTAAGATTTCGCCTTTTTTTTGGCCACTCAAGCTACGTTCGAAATTTAAGGTGCAAATAATTTTTTTTTCTGAAAATCGAAAATATTTATTTGTTGTAACAAATTGCAACCGATACAAACTTGTTATCTGGTAAAGCAAGGCAAACCCACATCAATAGAAATGAATGTCAATTGAGATAGCTTAGTGGCAAACCTTCTGACATAGGCGCAGGAGGTTGCGAGTTCGAATCCGTGCACAGTACCTTTTCTTTTCGAAAAATATAGTATAAAGGTGCAACCACTTT
Source organism: Acutogordius australiensis (assembly GCA_030555515.1). Lineage (NCBI taxonomy): Eukaryota > Metazoa > Nematomorpha > Gordioida > Gordea > Gordiidae > Acutogordius > Acutogordius australiensis. The sequence goes on from CM060242.1 coordinate 41,070,140, forward strand.
GAAGCTTTTGAGTGACCTGCTTAGGCAGTAGGTCTTAAACGATATGTCTAAAAGTAAGAGCCTAGGCTAGAAACCTAGGTCGCCGGCGTGCGAGTAAATCTAACATTTAATTCTTCGGCACTATTAATTGCTCGGTTTTAAAGAGCTAAAGCCCTAACGGGTATGGCGCCCATATGGGGAATCGTATGGGGGAAACCTTAAACCTTTTGTTTTTTTAAGAAAAATGAATGTCTTAAGGTCCTAATAACATTTTTTTAAGGATGTATTCAAGTTTTTTTAATATCCCTCCACAAATTAAAGGGCGCATTAGGTATGTAAAGGTTTTGAATTTTAAGCTAAGCACTTGTTCATTTTATTTGGGTTAAATAGTGAGGTTTGCTCGTATACACGTGTCTCATTTTGGAAAGCTCTCTCGGACATGGCGTTTAAAATGTAGTGTTTTAGGCAATCAATGGCACACGCAGGAAGTTGCGATTTTGAATTTATGCGCAGGAAGTTTTAAATAATAATACACATTTACAACCACTTTGAAGCTGCTGAGTTGCCTGCTGCGGCAGTTGGACCTAAACGATATGGCAAAAATACAAGCCTAGGCTAAAAATCTAGGCCTCCTGCGTCCGAGCAAATGTGACCATTTAACCCGTATTCCGGCACACCGCCGGCGTGGGAATAAAATTATTAATCGGGAATATTAGTGTCTTTGCTTGGGATAAAAGTGTCGAAGCTCCAATCGCGTATGGCGGCCCTATAAGGAAAGGTAGGAAATAACCTTAATTTGTTTTTTTTAAATCTTGGTTTTAATATATAATTTATTTCCAAAATTTGCCCACCGAAACCTTTTATAATGAAAAATGGGGCTTGAGCCGACAATTGTTTTGGGAATAACATGATATCTTTAATTAAAGATTCTTTTTCCATTTACAATCATTTTAATCTAGCATAAATTCTCAACATAGCCTTAAGAGTGGTGGCACCAGCCATGGAACTTCTCAAAGCTCCCGTAGACCGATCATTGGAAAACCATGCGATTTTCGGACCGTTTCTTCCATCATCGATGTCGACGTTGTCCCTGAAACTCTAAGGCGAGTTCGACTGGTTAAACCACAAAAATCAGGTATATTTATTTACATTAATTTACTACATAGTTATTTCCAACAAGCGTTTATATTTAATAGATTATGTTGGCGATCTGGCTTATCGTGTAAAACATTCATCAAATTATAATTGGAAGCTCTTTTTTATATAAATTGACAAAAGAAATTTATTAAAATACCCGTTATTAAAACTAATAATTAAGGCTACAATTTTATTTTGATAAATGAAACGTATTGAATCAATATACCAAAGAGAAGGACCTTAGTTTGAGTCCTCGGTTATTGTAATCGGCTTCGATCATCTCTTAAGAATATTTGGTTAAAAAATAAATGTTCATCTGTCCTTTATTTTAAAAATGTTGTTAACTATGCCAAAAAAGGTTATTAATTACTAAAACTTTATTTAACTTAAGCATAAAAACCGCATAAACGATTTTTACATAGCTTTGTAAAGAATTTTTTGCGATAACGATACCAGGTTTATTTTTTTACCATATGCCTCCCATTGTTATATTGGGCCCATGTTCAGAAAAAAAAAATCCACAAAAATTTTTATATTATTAATTTTCCAAAATATCTAATGGCACATTTAGATTCTTTTTAAAACCGTATCTAAAAGAAAATATAACCTAAAATTATTAGAAATTTACTTTTGAGTTATATAGGAACAAATGTATTTTTAGACGAAAATTATTAATTACAAATACCTAAAAATAAGAAAAAAATAAATATTATAAAAATATTCAAACGCCTTACGTAGAATGAATGTCTCTATGTTTAAATATGTTTTTAAACTTTTGTTTTAACCGAGACTTTACAATTTAGAAGCCCAAAATACCCTAAATGAGGAAAATCTTATGAACATTGAAAATATTGATTATTTGACATCAAATAATTAAAAACTTGAAGCATTTGCCTAAGATTCTGATTTCATAATCTCAATCAGCACCAAGAATTTGACCAAAGAGTGGTCATATATGATGCTAAATGTCGTCCAAATTTTGCATCTAATGGTATTTATCACACATTTTTTTTTTTCAAATTGAGAAAAAACACAAAATTTATTTGTTTGTCAATTAAAATAAATATTGTCGGTTAACCTGTTAATTTTTCTCGGTGGAAAAATGTTGCTGGATCAAATGGTTTTTTCATAACGAACAGGTTTCTATAATACGTAAAAATTGCGATTTTTTTTTTAATTTCCTTAAATATTTCAATTACTTTTTTATTATTTAATAATTATTTTTAATTTAATTAAATATTTCAATTATTATTTTTATTATTTGATATTGTAATTATTTATTTGCTTTTTTTTATTATGCAATTAGACAAATCTGGCACTAACAGACCCATCGACGATCGACCACTCGGGTTTTACATTAAAGAGGGTTTTACGGTTCAAATAACGCCAACCGGTCTCGAGCGAGTGACCGGAATATTTATCTCACGTCTCATTCCGGGCGGGATTGCCGCCGGAACGGGCCTTCTTGCTGTCGGAGACCAAGTTCTCGAAGTAAATGGAATACACGTTGAGGGAAAAACGCTTGATCAGGTAATGAGAGATTATTATTCATGCAAGCCTCGCCCGGTCATATAAAAAAAATTATTGGGGCCCGTTGGTGAATTCAAAAATTGGATTTAGACCTTTTGATTTTAACGTGCTGGCTATTAAATTTTGCCTTGACGGATACGCACAACATTACGTTGTGAGATGAATGGAAGATTCGATAAGAGATTTATGTGGGCTCGATTTTTTTGATAAATATTTCATAGCTGTAATATTAAGTTTTACAAAAACCTAATATGGGAATTTTAAATTTCCTATCGTTTGTTTTTGCCAAAAAGTCTAGTATAGTTTGTACATGTCTAAATTTCCATCGCCGAATTTATTCATTCTAGGTAACTGATATGATGATTGCAAACGCCCATGACTTGGTTATAACGGTAAAACCGGCCGACCAAAGCAGCACGCTGGTTAAAACGCGTAACACTTCGTCGACGGCTTCAAGCAACAAATATAACACGACCGGAGTTGCCAGCGGGGCACTCCTAGTCCCCAAAAATTCTTCTATAATCCCACACCCAAATTACGAAAACTATCACGGAATTCACAGTAATATGGAAAATGATCAAAAAATTACAGATACAAATGGTAAAACTTTGTCTCAGAACCAAAATCTCAAAAGTTCATCTGAATTCAAATCTCAACAAAATCGGCCAAGCTCACTCCGAGGTAGCAGCGGGCATAAAAGAACTCCTACCCCCACCAGTTCTTCCACTTCCGAATCATATGGTACTCCACCAACCAGTCGAGTACCGAACGACAAAAACATTAATAATACTATGCATCAGCAAGAAACAAAATCAAAATTGCCAAGTCAAAATACTCATTTAAAAGGTGTCCCTTACGTTGACGACGATCATGAAGCACGATTAGATTATTATTTTGCCGTTAATAACCATGATAATCCTAACAATAATTTTAATTCTAATAACAACAAACGGGACGTTTTTAGTGGAAATGTTAGCCAGAATATTACTAATTATGTTCAAACTACTTGTTTAGACGAAGACGATCCTTTTAACGTTAACAATAATATTATTAAAATTGATATGGATTTCGGGCGAAATCTGCATACAGGCATTAAAAATAGGGACAACGACAGTCCAACAGTCAAAAATAGTTCCCAAGAATTACCGAAATCTCCCTCGAGTAGTCCCCTACCGCCACCTATACCGCCTCGGCCTTCCCGTAGGCTCAAAATCAATCCCTACGCAAAAACACCTATTCATCCTCCAAACATAACTGACGTTAGTAATAATTCTTCCGACACAAAACCCGTTCAAACATTTTGTGAAAAGTTGGGCGTAAATGAAACCTCGGAAGTAGGGCCTCTTCCCCCACCCAGGAGATTACCGTCTTTGCACATAAGGAAGGAAGTGGATCGGCGCAAAGGTAATAATTTTTTTTTGCAATTCAGTTTTAGCCCGACCTTTTTTGATATTCGATATTTTTTGGCCCGTTTCTGGCAAGCTTTTAAGTTTTAAAATGGCCTGTTTTCCATATTATCACAGGTCTACAATTTTTTGAATGTTATGAGTTAACTACAGATATCAAATCTGCCATCTTAGGGAATATCAAAGTTTACTGTTTTTCATAAACAAACTTAGTTAGTCAGTAGTTATAAACATTGGATATTTTAGAAAAAAAAAGTTAAAAAAAACATTCAAAAACGAAAATAAATTGAAATGTAATTTATGCACATTTACAATAGGCGAACTGTTAAATTTAAACCTCAAATAATATTTTTATTAAAACCCGATTATATATCGTGTCGTATTTAAGTTTGGACGCGAAATATTTTGTATTAATATCTAAATGCCGATGTAAGAGCTTATATATTAAAAAAAAATTCATTATTTGTGATTAAAAATATAAGTAAATATAAGTTACAAGGGATTTTAATATGCAAAAAAAAATCCTAAATTTTTTCTTCATAGGGTATATTGAGATCTGTCAATATGGTTAAAAAAGGCCATTTTTCGTTATAGACGGATCTAAGGAGCCAAAGACGGAAAGAAGTAAGAAAAACAAAAAACATATATGTTATTAGGCCATCACGGGGATGCATTCTTTTATGTTTTCATAATAATCTCGTTTCTGACATAAATATTTGTTGACCTGTGTTATGTATAATTATGTGAAACAACCTACCACTTAAATATAAAGTTTTAATATATAAAAAGAATAAAACAAAAAAGGATGAATATTTACAAATTTAATTTTTTCAAACTTTAAGTCCAAATTGCTCTATTAACCCCTACCTAGGCCCATCTTATTTGCTGTTCAGTGAGGCATAAATTGGTTGAGTTGTGTTACGCTAAAAGTTTTATATAAATCAATAAACATACAATACAAAATAAGAACAAAGTCTTACATTAGTGTGTACCTTAAATCTCGTTTAAGGTTTTTTAAAATCTCGTCAAAATCCGTTATATTTTGAATCAAAATCGGCTCAGATAGATCATTGGCAAACCTTGTGACTTGGACGCAGTAGTCGAATCCTTGCACAATAGCCCTTTTCTTCGGAAAAATAGTATACAAGTGCAACCACTTTAAAAACTTCTGAGTGGCCTGCTTAGGCAGTAGGTTTTAAACGATATGTCTAAAAGTAAGAGCCTTGGCTTAAAACCTAAGTCGCCGGCGTGCGAGCAAATCTTACTATTTAACCCATCGGCATTATTAATTGCTTTGTTCGGGTTAAAGAGTCAAAGCCCTGACTGGTATGGCACCCCTAAGTAGGGAAAGGTATGGGGGAAGACCTCAAACCAATTGTTTGTTTTTTTTTGAATCAAAGTTTAGGAAATGATAGGTGATTTGGGGTTCGAGCCTTTTAAACTCGGCCATAACAACTCCAAAATTTAATTTGTAACTATCTAAACGTTCATAATAAAAAAGCACACTTTACGTAAGTATTTGTTTGTAAAAATTTTATTTTTTTTGTATAGAATCTAGTGAGAAGCATTTCGACAACCACGTTAGTAACTCTAAATATCGAGGGCCGGCAATCAAAACTGCTCGTGATTTTTATGGAGACACTGACAAGAAAATACGCCATTCAGGTATGGAAAAATATTCCCAACATGTTACTAGATTTTGTTTTGTGTCTTATACAAAAAATATGAGTCAACCTAGACTGTGTATTATTGAATTTAATAGATTTATCTTTTTCACTATTTTTTATTAAAAAACTCTTTAAATGTATTTATGATTTAATGCGATAATAGTGTAATAATTAAACGATTAAAAAATTAATTAATTTTAAGGGGGGGAAAACAAAAAAAAAAAAAAAAAAAAAAATTTTAAAAAATTTTAACTTAATTAATTAAAATTTTTTTTTTTAATAAATTTTTAATTTTTTAATAACTTATGGTTTTTTTAAAAACCCCAAAAACCCCCAAAAATTAAAAAACTTTTTTAAAACCGAAAAATAAAAATTTAAGACCTCGCTCAAATCTATTTCATAATGAACACCCCCAAAATTAACCCAAAAACCATAGTTGCCAAAATGTGTTAGGGTCGTCAAATTTTGTTTATGTTATCAACTATATGCTTAATGTTAAGTTACTCCACTTGATTTTTTATTGCAAATAGGTTTGCAATATACGATGATTTATTAGTGCTTTTAATTTATAGTATAAAAATTTCTAAATAAAAATTTCTAAATTATATAAAAATATATGCGTTTAGAAACACCCACAAAAGTAATTTCCTCTCTTTCCACCTGTTTCTCGGAAGACGATTCTTTCGGTTCCATGCAAAAGTTGCCCAAGATATTGCGCGATCTTGAGCTGAGCGATCGTTTTAACGACCCCAAATGCCATTCACAAAAATTTTTCACGGATCCTCCCCCTCTCTTTCCTCATTCTTCAGCTAGTAGTACTACGTCCAAACCTAGGTCAATCAACACGAACCGAACTACAAAGAGTTACGACAGTGAAATTGTGAGCACATCTTCATTCACAGTAGTGGCCACTAAAACTATAAACAACGTTCCAAACGGTTTTATTCAATCCGTTTTCGCGGCATCTCCCGTATTTTCCGACGCTCCTAGCTATCTCGAGGGTGACAAACCTTTGTTGTCTATGGTTAATTATTTTAATTTAAATATCATATTTAGTTAGCGTTGTAAGACTGATTTGATTCAGAAAACTTTGAGCGTAAGTGTTGTCGTGTTCTACGCCCAAATTTAACAGCGTTGAACCAGTAATAAGATTGTCTAAATGCTAACGAATCCAAAGGCCCTACATTTTTCTGAGAATACCCAGGCCTAATAAACTAGGTCACCGGCAGTTACCTTATACTCTTCAGGGCCTGATGTAGAGTTAAAAAAGGCTTGGCGGGTAAGATGCTGGGAAAACAATGAGCCTTCCCCCTAAACATAAAAAAGAAAGGGGGCTACAAATAAAGGGAAAAAATAAATTTAAAAAAAGCCCTTAATAAGAAAAGGAGCAAAAAAACCCACAAAAAGTGGCACTTAAAAAGACTCCAAAAAGCCCATTTTATGTTTTCCTTATATAATTTCGAAAAATTTTGATTTTTTCTTAATAATAATAATGGGTGGGTTATTTTTTTAAAGCTCCTAAGAGTTTTTTTTTTAACAAAAAGGGGCTTGAACATGCCCCTTTTCTTTAAGCAAGAAAAGTGGCTTTTCTTTTGCCATGCCCACGAATTTGTGGGCATTTAGAGAAAAAAACTCAAAAACTTGTTTAAAAAAAAGCCCATTTAGTTTTTTTTCCTAGCCCTGGGTAAGACGCTCCCTAATGGGGAGAAATGTTTGGAGGAAACATTTATACCACAGGTTTTTTTAATGCACTGTATATATTTTTAATAAATTTAAACCTCTCATTGCTATCTCCTTATCAAAATATTTGTATATTTCAACTCGCCTTACCGTATTTAGCCGCCGGGCTTTCCGACAGAATTTGCCGATAATTTTGTGGGCGGCAGTGACACAACCTCAATCCCATCTCCTTCTTTAGTTGTAAACAACAAATATAATTATAATAACAATAATAATAATAATAATAATAACGAAATCAGAGAGACGAATGAAGGCAGGCCAAATTCGAGCTGTTCTGAAAAAGAATATCTAGATCATGGGCGACATCATTCTCAACCATCAAGTGGCACTAGCCCTTGCGAATCCGATGATGATGAAGACGACGACGATGATGTCGTTGTTTACGAAATTAATCCTCCGTCTACCGACAAAAATACAATCAATGAACTTTCTAATTCATCCCCTGAAAATGCTTCTAAAGTGGAAACATCTATCAGAGAATTTAACTCGACCAATTCAGCTAAATTACAGGATAATGGGAATCATCAAACCATGGATCTCGACGTCTCCGGGGCGAATAATGACGACCGAAATATAACGACCTCGTTTGATAGTTTTTCGTCCCAAAGGACAAACGATGAAAGTACCATTCCGCCTCAAATGGCAAACATTTCAAAATATACTACGGTGGCCGATTTAAGTAATTATCAAACTCCCCGGTCAACCACAAAGGCTATGCATCCTAACGTATCATATTGGAATACAACGAACTTGAGCGATTCTCCGACCAAGTCTTTGGACCATTTTAACAGTCCTCTTACAGGTTATAAAATTACTTTCCTTTATCTAGCAGTGAATTAGAAATTTTGATTCATTAGCAATCATTGTATACATTTTTGGGGGGGTTTTAAAAAAATTTTATAAAATAATCTTTAAGATGCATTAGATTAATTTATTCCAATAAAATTTTCCCATAATCATTATTTTTTACTCATTTAAAAATACCTGTTTGTTTTAGTATTTTTATACCGACTGCGGTTGGATAGATATAAAAAATAAAGGCTACAAATTTACTGTTTTTTTTATTTCAATAAGAATTATAAAGTTAAATATTGGAATATCTTTTTTAAATTTTATCTTTACTTTAATTTGACAGTTCTTTTATATATATTTAAACTTGCATTCATTGGTAAATTTGGCAATGCGTTAGAATTAATATCTTAATTTATATTAATCATTTTAGTTCACCTCCCTACTACACCGAACCAGCGCATTTTAGAGCCAAGTAATCAAAGCGGCCTAAACGCAACAACCAACTTACCATCTCTTTCAACCCTTCTCGATGATCATCCTCTTTTAACTTCTTCCCAACAACCACAGCCACACCGTAAAATAAGTCGAACCTATTACGATGATTACGTACTCTTCAGCAAACAAGATCAAAAAGAAGCCGCCGCCTCGAAAAACGAAAGAGATCTGGGAAAATTGAATTCTCACGTGGACCGATTGTTTTTAGCCAGCCGCCCTGACATCATGCCATATAATAATCATGATTTTATTGAACACAACAATGAGTTACAGTTAAAAGGTTTCAGTGGTTGCCAAAATACTGATTTTCTTCAAAACTCAAATAGTTTTTCTTCCAGGAAAAGCACGTCGTCGAAGGATAAAAATAATTTAGACTTTGGGCAATATCAAAATTTTAGGAATGATTCTAAAAATTTTGATTTATATTCAGATACCACAAAATGTAGTAAAAAAAATTCACAGAACTCCTCATTTGACCGTAATAACAATACCCAAAGCAAAAGTGACTCAAAAAGAGGCACTAAAAAGGAGAGTGCAAACATTACGAGAAGTGGAGTTTTCGAAATTAATGCCTACATCGAACGCACAAATAATCGAATTTTTTCGAAATCCGCCACAAAAAATTCGGCAAATCAATCATCAAGAAACTCACCCCTCCCATCTATTTCTCCAACACCTTCGCATTCGATCCATCAAAAACGGGCTGCCCCAAAGCCTCCACCCCTTTGCTCAAAAATATAAGTGTTTAGGGGGCTGGGCGATTGATTTTTAATATAAATAGCTTATAGGCTGCCTGTATTTTTTTACATTCATTGAGGGCTACGTTTAAAGTCCGTTTTTAGCAATTTTTTCGTCTAACCTAATTCAAATAAATCAAAAATCAAAGCCGTTTACAATTTTTTTTAGCAAATTTTAACCTGTATAGAGCTTTAGAACTAATAAATTTAATGTTATAAATAGCTTAACTTTAAACTCTTAATAGAATTTGTTTTGTTCTGTTTTATATTGGCGAATGTTTATAACGAAGTTTATTTTGTATAACAAACTCGGGCTTTTAATATAAGCCTATCAGACTTTTAACATTATAACATTAAAGAATTTAATGGATATTTGTTTTTTTAGCCCATCTCAATTTTTTTCTATTAAAATTATATTTTTTTTAAATCATTTTTGTTTTTTCTTTACACCATAATCTTATACAATTAATTATTCTACAAAACAGCAAGCGTGCTTTCAACTACTCTATCTTTATACTTAATATCTAATAATTCTTTTCAAAACATTAAATTTTTTTTTTATATTTTAATATTTAAATGAATGCATTTAAAACACATAACATCTGGTTGCTTTTTATTTATTTTCATTATTTATTTATTAAATTATAATATGGTCAACTTTTTAATTAAAGATAGTACAAAATTTTTTTTCTTTTTTTTTTGAATTTCTTAAACGGGTTTTAAACTGTTACCATAAAAACTAAAGCGTCAAATTATTTATAAAAATAAATGAGCAGTCTTTTTGTAATCCTTGCTTTTTAATATACTTGTAATCACACATTCCGCCATTTTTAATATAAAATTATTATTTTATTGCTCCATTTTGTAAAATTAATTATAATAGCACATTTATTTAAAATATATTATTACTATACATGACAATTTTTAATAAATTTAGTTTTACATAAATTAATTATGTGTTTTAAACGGAATTTTAAGACTTAAATTATTTTAAATAACAAAAATTAATAACCTTCTATTGTATAAATTTTGGTAAATTGATTTAAATATCAACAACAAAGACAAAAAGAATTAAAAATGGGTATGTTCTATCAACAAATCAAATGTTGAAAAGGGTTTCATTTTTTTTTTCAAACATCTTTGTTTCAAATCTTAAATATTCAAGTGCACCTCTCTATGTCCAAGTGTTTTTAAATAAAAATTATTTTCTACATAATTGAAGAAATTATTTTATTTTGTTACATGCATACATTCTACTTACTATTATTTTATAATAACTTTACCACAATAATTATTTTAATTTTATATGTATATAAATATACCACAAATAATATTAAAATATAATTTTAATCACAAGAATATAATTTTAGTCGTTATTTAATATAAGCACATAGTTTATGTTGAATTTGTTACTAACTAGAGCTGAAAATAAGCCCAATTGGGCTATAATCATTTTTTAATTTTCGAATTTAAGAAAAAACAAAGGGGTTAACTTTACTCAAATGAATATTTATTTAATTTAAAATTTTCTACTTGGATTTTTATTTATTTATAGTTTTTTTAATGTATATTAAATTGAGCTTAGTCAAAGCTGCTTCCCAGCTCTACTTCTAACTAACCTTATGAATTATGGTTTTGCTATAAAAGCGGGTAGAACTGTTTAGTTAACAATAACTTGGGCTTAATTTATTTTTTAAACTATCCACAAAAACGAGTTTCTAATGCATTTAATTAACGGCTCCAAATAAAATTTAATATGGTTTCAAAAATCGTTGTTTAAACTTTTAACTCAAACGAAAAGCCCATTTTTTTTAAAAGTTACCTTTAATGGTCGCCAACATCCACCTTTAAAATTTGCCATTTAATGTCCATAGCATGTGGGTATGATTAATAATAATTTTATAAATCATATATATTTAATAAATCCTATAGAATAACAATTTTCTACATTCCAATATTTTTGAAAAAAAAAAAGATTTGTTTTGGGCTTAAACGCATTTTTATAAGGGCGCTAATACTCAACGGGATTTAATTATTATACTATAATAATGTATTTTAGTTTTAATTAAAAAGCTCGTATGAAGAAGAAGAAAAGAAAAAATATACAATTTACGTATTAACCATATACAGTAAAAACGTGATATCTAATTTTTTTATGAAAATTCTAACGTGTGAGTGTCTTATGTTATTTTTTTCTCATAATAAATATATAAGTGCAAGCTATCGACTTGAAACTGAAGGATTTATTTTTAAATTCATCTTATTGTTTGCGTTTTTTTTACTTCAGAAGCAGTTAAATTAATTAAAAAATTAAAAAGCTTATATCAATATTTTCATTTGGAAAAACATTAAAAAAGTATAAAGAACCATTATGCAGGTTTTCAAAAAGATTTGTTTTTATCAGTGTTCATTACACAGGTCAACAAATATCAATACCGTGAATTTTATGAAAACATGAAAGAATTGACCTCCATGATGGCCTATTAGTTTCTACCGGCCCTGGCTTCTTACATCCATCCATGTCGAAAAAATGGCCTTATTTGACCAAATTGACAGTTCGAAAATACCCTAAAAGGAAAAAATTTAAGAATATAAAAATCCCCTAATATATCAAATAATGAGAGAAAAAATCTTTAGTATATCAATACATCAGCATGACAAAACAAAACATTTCGAGCCCAAACTTAAATACGACACGATGCATTTTCGGGTTTAAATAAAAATATAATTTGAATTTTGAATTTAACGGTTTAGCCGTTGTAGATATGCAAAAAAAAATTTAATTTATTTTTGTTTTAAATTTTTTTTGTTTTTATGGCACATTTTTATAATTAATGTTTATGACTAACTAAGTTTAATTAGAAAAATATAAATAGAGATGAAAATCCCTAAGATGGCAGGTTTGTCCGTAGTTAGCTCATATACATTTTTACTCTCTTTTGTTGGGCATATCCTAAAACGAGCAGCAATTGCATTAATTTTCATATTCAACATTAGCCGTTCAAATAATTTTTTTAATAAATGTTTTTAATTTTAAGATAGTATTCGCCACACAATTAATCACCAAGCCTGGCAAAAAAGAGCCAGTAGATGATATCTGCACGCAAGAGGTTGAGTGTTTGGCTCTATTGTTACCGCATTTAAGTTGCGGAGTTACAAATGGTAACAACATCTACTCCCATTGCGTGGGTTAAAAACAACAACAACAAGGGTTGAGTGTTTAAACCCGTGCATAGAGTCTTAAGACTAGTGCAACTACTGGCTGATGAATAATGGCCTAATAAGGCAGTAGGCTCCGAACAATGCACTTAAAGTGAGAGTCTAAGGCTGAAAACCGCCGGCGTGCGTGTACAATTACTAAAAGTCCTAGACGGGTTTGGCGCCCTTATCTTTAAAAAGTATGGGAGAAACCGCAAGGCCAGTGTTTTTTTTAACAAGGGTTTGCTACTAATGTTTATTCCAATGCTCTAGTTTCCTAATCTTATTTAATTATATATAAATATTGTTGATATTTATTAAACTCGTCACGATAATTTCGCAAATAAAGGTTTTAAGCGTGGACGAGAATATTTTGACAAAATTTTGAGAGTGGAAGAAAGAGGTTTTAAATACTCCGCCTCACATATATAAGACGGACGTAACACTGAGCTAGCCTTTTGTCATTTATTGTTGCGGCTCCTTGCAATAGTTAAGTCTACCAAATATATCAATGATGACATGAGATTTAGAGTAAAATAAAAATCAAACACTTTTTCGAAGTTTGGTAAGTTATAGGACATATAATACCACCCGCCACTAAAATGTTTGAACGTGAGTTAACAGCTGGTTAACCGATATTAAAACCGGCTGATAACCGGCAAAGCCAGGCTCCATTAAATCCCCAATAGGTTTATTCGTCCTTTGGATCTAGTCTTCACCATAGTTATGGTTGTCAATATATTTCGGCGATAAGAAAGCATTTAGAACAAGACACACAGGGTTATAATATCAAAGCTGTATCGTAATACAAGAAGGGTCGCAGTTCATTGTGTATAGGTCAATGAATGTCATGTTCTAAATCAGCCGACATCGCGTGTTCGAGCTCTTAGTAGGGTGACAACAGGTGTGATGCATGCTAGGGAAATCAAACGCAGCTGTGTCAAAAATGTTAGGAAAAAAAAATGGTTTCCATAACTCCTAGATTTATGTAATAGTGTGTTTCACTGTGACCTCGGGTATCTTAAAAAACAATTTTTGCGGTGTATACGGCAGAAAAAGGAGTAAGTTCCCATACATATAAAGGCCAAATGTTGTATTATTTCGCTCGCTGAGGCTAAAATTATTGTCACTTTGAAGGATTTGCATCTGTAGTTAAAAATAATAAGCTGATGTGATACTCGTGTTCCATATGTAATTGTATTAATCGTGGAAGCAAAGGGGTTCCGAACATCCTTTACGTGTTTCATTGCTCAAATGATGTAATTTTATGGGTTATTGTGTTATAAACATATTAACTTATAAAAAAAATTAAGTTGTTTGCGTGATTAAGACGATGATTAGACCAAAATTTAGCAATTAAGATATGTTGAATGTAGTTTTTAATTAAATATTAATTAGCTTTTTTCAGTAGTTTTTTTAAATAAACACTACCATTTTCTGTTGCAGCTTGGGTGTTAAACGTATCAAAATTTACTCTTGAGCCTAATATATGATATTTTACCTAATGTGGGCTAAGAGAAACCTCAATGACTAATTTTTAGATACAACACTGCAGACGGCAGCGTCAAATGGCTTTTAATCCTGTTTTAAAATATTTTGTCAAATTTCCGAGATTAGAGCTACAATTTTAATAATATAATTTATAAAAAAAACAATGATATTTATTTTAGTATATTTTCTTTATATTTATAGGGGCTAGCTGCCAGTTTGAACCTTGTTTGAAGGGCGCCAACAAGGATACCCGGTGGTAAAAAATCGGGTTAGGCGCTTAAATAGTCGATGCGACTTTGTGCCCACAATTTTGCGGTACCGCTTATCGAATATGATTTGGATGTAGACGTTGAGCGAAACGTAGAGCAGCTGCGCGATACGTTTGATCTCAAGGCTAGTGGCCATGGTCCTTTCCCCGATATCGTAAGGCAAGAGCATGTCTGCGATGTTTAGGGCCAGGAAAAAAAGCGTAGGTATCATAACGAGCCATGAGAAGATGGCGTACACCACGCTAGGCAGGCAGCTTTGAATCCAAATTGAGAATTGGTCCTGCCGCTTCTGATGAAGCGGTCCTCCGCCCAAAATAAAGGGTTTCGAAACTGAACGGCCACGGTTTTGGACACCAGAAAAGAGGTCGATTACGCGTTGCCACCAATGTCTCGTAGGTGCAATGGTTGACCTGGGACTATCGACCGCTTTGGGTACGAAGATTAACGAGGGGGAAGCTATTAAATCGGCACCCGTGCTTTTTTGTTGCTGTTCAAACAACTTTTGGATACTGTTAAAACGTCGGCGATTCATGTAAAATTGGGCGAGTTTCGTGCTGATTCGAACTCCAAGGTACGTTATTACAGCTCCCGGGACTGCGTAATGTATAACGAGCATGAAGGTAAGGTATACCGTCCAAGAAATCGATACGCGGTTATGGACAAACACCGTGGTCTGGTAATAAAAGGTTTCCACCTCATCGTCGTAGCCTATTATGGCATCGGGGTATATGCAATTAGCTTTGTGGATCCATTTTAGTGTTTCGGTCAGGCTCATGACTAAGAGGAGTAGGACGAAAGCGAAAGGCGTTGCCTGAAAGATACGGCGGTATTTAAGGCGTGGATTAATAATTTCGGCGCGCCACCAGCTTTTCAAAGTTGCAGCATACTTGTCAAAAATGCTTTCACCTCGGGCACAACATTCGTTATCTACCCAACAGTGTGGCTTAGGTACTAGAATGTACGTTTGGTAAGCGAGTGGCCGGTAGAGACACAAGTATCTGTCGAGTAACACGAAACACATGAAGTAAAAGGTGGAGAAGTAGAGGGTACTCCTAACGGGTTTTATTATGAGCACGTACCGGAGCCAGCTATCGTTCAATTTGGCCGGGTCAAACCCGTGAATGTTAGGGGAGTAACGGTAGAAAAAGGTACAATCAATCGTAAGTAACAAAATGTCGGCAATGGCCACGATTTTCAAAAAGAAATAAGTTAAGGCAGTTTTGCGCCTTGAACGCTTTCTTCGAGGCGACCCTGAGGAGTGGCCTCGGTGCGCACTCTGATTGCTGAGGGACGATGGATTCTCATCGCTCGTCATGGAATGTGCTAGGACTACCAACAAGCCAGGCTTGTCAGCCATTTTGCCAGTATCGAGTTTATTTGATTGGATGCCTTCATCATTATAGTTAATATGACTATGATTATAGTCATTCGTATGAGTTTTAATTGTATTAGTCCAATGAACATTCAAGAAGTTATGATGATAATGATGAATATTATTTTCCTTATTACGGTGGCCCACCTCCTTTGGGTATATGGGAGTATTGCTCGACGCTAGCGTTGTATTGGCGGTCGTTCCACCGGCTGGCGTTCCGGCCTGCCGCAATTGACGCTTAATGCGCTCGTGTTCATCGTCGAGGTAATGGCCTCGGAGTAACCAAAGAATAAAGAAATTCCCGGCCAACCCTAAAGCAATAAGGGCCGGACATACGGTAAAATAGAATTGGAGCTGCCCGTAGCTAATGATCTGCTGAGTGTCATTTCGCCGAGGCGTACACCATTCCCTGCCGCTGAGAGAGGTGTTCACTTTTGCGCTTAGGTTTAATTTATTCATTTTATCGGAAATGCGCCATTGCATTTATGTTTATATTCGTTTTCAAGATAACAAAAATAAATTTAATAAACGTGTGCTCTTTAGAAATAGTATCAATACAACAATTAATAATTAAAATATTGTCAAAAAAATTTAGGCCGCTCATATGCTTAATCAGATACCGCTAGGTATATAACGTGTATAATTTTTTAATTAAATATAACTTACTTCCTTAAACATGTCAAGTCATGGCAACAAAACACCCATAATTAAGCATAACTAGCGTGTTAATATATACCCTAATTAAAAACTAAGTAGAAAATTACATATTTATTTAATCAAAAATATATTAAAAAATATGGTTAATAATACGGGTACAAGAATATTGATATAATTGTCAACATAAAATTACTACATGATATTCAAACTTTGAAAAAATCAAATATAAGAATTAGTTAGTTGGGTTATAGCATCATAAAGAATAATGTTGTTCGGGTGAAGAGAAAAAAAATCAAAATATATAGTATAGAGGTATTTGTCAAACTGGATGGGATTTTTATTTTACATGCTTGAAGATCTTTTACAAAATATTGTATTTTCATAAGATATTTTTGGGTTAAAACAATCACAAGTTGAGATATAAAAGTTTTTATACGAATAATAAAAAAAAAGTTATATTAAAAATAAATTAATAATCAAGTTGCACTCTAATATATATATTAAGAATTTATTATTGATGCATATATGTATATATAGGTTATTTCTTAAATAAAGACAAAGGAAATATTATTATTTATAATATAGCATAAGATATATGTAACATTTATTTTACAAAGAAAAATACAATGTATTCAATTGCACGCAAAATAAAAGTTAAAATAGCAATTAATTTTAGCCTTTTAGGAACCGATAAATTTGGTATATAAAATTATAGTTGTTAAAACAGGTATATTAATTTGATGTAACTTCACTATTATTATTGATAATATCATAATTAAGACAGCTGTTGTTGATATTAGTATTATTATTATTATTATTGGTATCAACAATATTAACTACGTTCTGGTTATTATCGGGAGCCGTGATTGAAACTACTATTTTGTTTGAGGTTTGCATATCGAATGATTGATTTGTATTAGTCCCATTTAATATATTGTCAGGTGTAGATAATGACGTGTTAAGAAGGAGAGATTTAAACAGGATTTTTAAGTTTCCACAAGCGGCGAAAACTTGCGATCGTTCTTGGTTGAATGTTTCACAATTCGCAAAAATTAAGGCAACATCGCCTAAAAAATCTTTCGGACTTGTGTACCTATTTATAAAATAATGTAAAAAAATGCAAGTGCTTTTAAAATAATTTTGTAAACGAGTTATTAAATACAAAAACCGATTCAACTACTCAGTTTTAATATGCTAGCTTAAAGTGAAAAAGGTCATAAGTTTGAATCCCCATACATATTATCTACAATAACTTATTAAATAAATCCCGAATAAGTTAATTCTAAATACTCCACCCCAGCTTTAAATAGGCAGGCAAGTAGCAACTGTTCAAACATTATAATTTTCCATAGAATTAAGACAATAAGCTATTCGATGGCTAACATAATGTCCAATCAGGCAAAATATTTTTTTTAATAGGCGAGGCCATCCTATCTTTTTGAAGCAAAGAATAAAAAAGGATTTATGATATTTTTCAATGCAAAATATATTAAAATCTTACAGCAAGTAGAAAACGAGTATTGTATGGTTAATAAGGGGAAAAAATCAACATTTTCTGCATGACAAACAAAAAATATACGGCACAACATTAATCCGGCATATATTTTTTATAGTAAGTATAGGACAATTTTAAATTTTATTAATCAACTGCATACTTATTTTCAAGAATTTTTGCTTTTATAGTTGAGAGATCCATAGGTTTTTCAATAAACTCGGTGTAAGTGGGAAAGGCTACGACATCGACGGGTTCCATAAATGGCCAACTTGATGGGTGGCTCACAAGTGCATCAAGTATTTCGCTACGATCAAATTTTTAAAAAAATTAAATGTTTATTGTAATAATAATTATAAAAGTAACTCATCAACAATAGTATTTAAAGTTGTTTTAACAAATCTTAAAAAAAAATTATTCAAAAAATACAGTCAAATTATTTAAAACATAATGAAATAAATAGAATCAAAAAAGAAATACTTGTAATGGCAATAATTAATTTTGCTATCAGGTGCTTCTGTAACGGTCGTAATCAAACTTTTAATTTCGTCCAATGAGGGCGGAATATTGTGCGGCATGTTATTAAGGTCTGTAAATGAGGCAGATAAAAGGCGTTTAGGTTTACGGCCCCTTTTCTTCCGCATATTAAATAGATTTTTAAAATCTTGATGATGTGAATCCATATTTTGTGGGTTTGCACAAGTTGAACCTTCTTCGAGAGATAAATTTTGAGGATGCAATCTGTAGGTGTGAGAATAAACAATATTAAGTTCTATTGATAAAAAACAAAAAAACCATTCAAAAGATGTAAAAAAAAAATTTAGACTTTAAAACAATAAAATTTGGGAATTTGTTTTTAAGTCAAATGTTAAAAAAGAATATGAAGCAAAAATCACATTGTAAATTTATGTATGCAAAAAATAAAAATTAAGGGAGAATTTTATATATTATTGGGCTACATTATAATTTAATTTTCCTATGCATCTCTTTAACGTTGAAGTTATTTTGTAATCTGGTAGTGTACATGCGATTACAATAATTAATACATTAATCAATAATTAAATGCAAAAAAACGCGCTACTTTTTGGGCCTATCGGAATTCTTGGGGCGACCTCCCCACGTACTTCTATCACGCCCCGATAGCGTTCGATAGGCTTTAGAACGGCGATCAATGTTTCCGTATTTGGTTAATAAGTTTTCAAACGAGTTTGTTTTAACCTTCTCTTGGCTTGTAAGATCAATTTTTTGAAGTAAAGGCCCATCGTCGGTAGATAATGCTTCGAATCTACATGCCTCTTCAACAGTGTTAGCTAATGATTGGTTGCTCGTTTCTATATGATTGGATGCCGACGTATAATGGTGTTTGGCCTCTTTTAGAGGCGAATTGGATTTCAAGTCGTAAAGGGTATCCATTTCTCCCGATGTATCGATGGTTAAACAGCTCGTATTAGTTGCTTGGCTATCGACTGTGGTTATGCTATTAAATCGTCGATATTTATTGTAAGTCCGGTAAAAGTTTTTGAAGCCTGCCCGTGCGCGCGTTTTACCACATCCCCTTAACGTGCCAACACCGCGGGGTACAATGAAACTACCTCGGCCGTGAAGGGTGCCCCTTTTTAAACGGCCTAGGCCTCTGCCCCTATAAGACACTCCGCCCCTTTTTGAATGAGTGGGGATAATGGCTTCTCGGTGATTTGAAGTCATATGGCCGCTTCTTCCAACACCTCTCCTCTTATACAATCCCCGGCCTCTACCCCGTTTAGAGGTTACTGACAATGCTGATGGCATTTCGCTTATTGCACTGCTATCCAAGAAATTATTTTTGTTGTTCGGTGGTGATGCAAGCTCGCAGCCGTGTATAATGACGGGAGAAGTTATATTCTGGTCAGGCAGATAGTCAAGCCTTATTAGCTTACGGGGTGAAGGAATTGCGTCCTTTTTAAGTAGTGAGGAAGGAAGGAACGATGAAGAAAGAGATTTTCCGGAGGGTGTGGTTGTACTTGATGCCGTGGTGACTACCAATGCCGAAACGAGAACTTTTGATGTGGTTTTCATAAGCGTTTCCGCATGTATATCGGCAACTAGATCGGTACAAACGTCAACCAAACCCTTTTTTGATCCGGAGTTTATGCACATATCCGTGTTAATACTTTCATGATTAAGATCATTAATATGAGTAGCCGATTCTTGGATGTGAGAGTCGATGAGAAGCAAATTGGGCGGTGAATTGCTGATTTCATCACTAGGCGTTACAAGGTCAGTGTTGTTGTGAGATACGACGGTAGAATTTGAATCATCGTTGATTATGTTAGAACTAGAGGTATATGTAGAGGGGCTTGTGTGCGATGAAAGTTGGGATGCTTTCTGGATCAGTTTCCCCGGCTGCTTAAGACAGTAAGGACATTTCCATCGCGACTTGATCCTGTATGTAACATCCAGAAAAAAAGACATTGCAAATGTGTAATACTTAAATAAATTAAATAAATCACGAAAATTTCGTAACAAGGATATACCGTTTAGTATAAAATAGTCTATAGAAAGAAGCTTAATAAGGCTATTAATTTATGTAGATAAGGTGAAAAAAATTATTCTTGCAATAAATCTATATTCCAAAGCGCCCATTAATGCACTACGAGAAATGTAAAATAACCTCGTGACGGGCGGATCAAAACAGTAAGGGTGATAATAACGCGTGCATTTTTCGCATTTAACAACGCCAACCGGGGCTGTCATTGAATGATGCTTGCTAGATACTGTCGAATTAAAGGCTGTAGCTTTAGAAGGGGAAACGTCTCGGTCTCTACTTCCACACAGGCAGCACATGGGTTCGTTTAAAGCCTTAATAAAATCATATTTATGATGATTATGGCTCCTATTTCTTATTGAGAAACATAAAAAAATGTTTAATTTATAAAATAACATAACTCATTTTCAATTTTTTTAAAAATAATATTTATTAAAACAAACAATATAATCAAATAGTTTAAAAATTTTAAAAGGCGGAAATTAACCTTTGAAACACACGTGTAACAATACCAATCTTCAGGGGGAATTTCAATCTTCGGCTAAATAATTATGCAAAAATTATGATAATTAACGGGGGTATAAAAAATTCTAAAAAATAATTTTAAGTCATAAAACCCTATTATCTAAAAAATATAAAAACTATAAATCATTTTTTTAATTACTTTAAAGCAAAATGTATGGTAGCCCTTATCACATCCGTCGCATAGCAAAAGTTGGTCCTCGTTATTACCACGGTGGCAATATTGACAAAACTAATATGCATATGATCTCATCATAATTTATATTGTAATTTAAACAATATTTTTAGAAATTTAATATTTTAATTGTTGAAATTTAGTAAAAGGATAATTTATATAAGTCTAGATAAAAATAATAAGTTAAAATTATAATTCAAATAAATAACTTACTATTTTGGTGATTGATTTATTCCAAGCGATCGAATTTTGCAAAATTCTTAGGCATAGATGTATTTGGGATGGATTAGTAGCATGTTTAACGGCATTTCTCCATTTAAGCAGAGAAGGATTCATAGAAATATAATTGCCTTTATTGAGAATATTTAAAAGTTTTTTATCATGTGAAACATCTCGTTTGATACAACCATCGTCTGCCATTTCATGTAAATTGTCCCCTTTAACGTAATTATCAGCCTTTTCGCCATCTGTTTTGTTGTAATTATCGTCTGCCTTTCCACATACATCGTCTGCCTTGAAGCTATCCCCATCTGCGTTATTCGAGTTGATTAATTCAATATTCACAGATTGAGAGGTTAAATTTTTAGTATTTGAGAAACAGTCAAATATATTTTCATCTTTTATTTTAGGTAATTCGTTTAGTAATTGCCTATATTCATCCTCAGTTTGTTCTTTAATTCGAAATGTATCATGTGATTTTGGTAAATTATCGCGTGGTTCAGCAGTAGTTATATGATTGTCTATGGTAAAATTGCATTTTTTTAGTGAACTTGATGACAAGTCTTTAAAATACCAATCCAAAATAGGCCCGGTGCTAAAACGGTCTTTTATTCTATAATTTTATAAATATGAAAAAACATTTAAAAAAATTTAACGCATTTTACCAAAATTTTAATAAAAATATCCCAGTAAAAAATTTAAATGAAAAAAATTAAAAAGAGTAATTATGCAATTAAAACATTACGTTTTATGTAATGGTAGTTTCATATAACGCCTATCAACTGCCTTTTCCAAATCAACTAAGCGATTAATTGACTCGGTTAAGAGGGAATCATCATTGCTTTGGTTTTCTTTGCTATCTAGAGCTGATTCACCCTTGGGTTTCCAGCCCTATTTATTATTAAACACATAAAAATTTTCATTATTTATATTGAAAAAATGTATGAAAATAGCTTTTTACATCAGGACAAAGTTATTTTAACATTTCTTACCCTAAAAACTAAACCCGAAGCCAAGATGAGTTGTTCCAAATCTAAAACGGACGACAGAGCACGCTCGTAGCTACTATTACATTTAACGATGTTGTTTGTATCATCATTCGTTGTTTCGGGCAAAGGTAATGTCGTTTTAAACGCCGGTGAGATAAGTTCCATTACTATATAAATAATGAATGAATGGTTATATAACACCTATAATTAGCTAAGCTACCCCAATGGCCTATTTTATTGATATAATTTCAAATACCATTAAAAAGTAAGGATTTTAAGAAAGATGGGGATACAATTTAAACCATCAAAGTCAAATAGCAAAAAACTTTAAGCTCAGGACCTAAAATATGATTCCTTTGTTTACAAGTTATGCAATGATAAATATTATAATTTATATAAATATATGAAAACAAATGAAATTTTTAAATTATTATTTATACACAACAGATAATTTGTAATTTAAAACAGCGAGAGAAAAATTTTCAAAAAAAAATTTCAATATGCTCACACTTGTTTACAAACACTAGTGTAGAAAAGTCGACGAAAAAATGAAGAAAAAAAACAGAAATATGTCTCATACATTATAAATTCTACAGAAAAAAACGATTTTTACTGCCCAAAAGTAAAAAACATAAAATTAACTTTGATTAGGATTAGTTGTAATTTTATCGTCAAGTTTTTCGTTCGAGGGTAACGACGATTTATTCAAGAGGATGGCTTCCATGAGATCGTTATTTTTGTGAAACGCTTTAAAAAGACCCTTCTCCCTGATTCCGTGTGTGTTTAAACTACGGTGCACGTGTTTAAGCGTAGCCACGTCGGGTATGTACCACCACTTGTTAGCGTATGAATTCCAATCTAGTTTTAGTTGTAATATATTAAAAAAAAAGTCAAAAAAGCTAGGTTTTTGTGAAAAATAACGGGGTCAAAATTTAAGAATAATCTTTTTCAGTAAAAGAGTTGTAACCTACAAAGTCGGAGGTTTAAATCTCAAATATTCCAGGTGTTAAAAACTTTCTAAAAATAAGCCATTCTACTTATTAATAACCTATTAGGGCAGTAGATCATGAAATAACAAATCCGAGAGCATCAAGAAGTTTGCCAAATAGGCGGGCAAGCAGTTACCAATTGCCACATGCCTTCTTTAACAAAACAGAAAGGATGAAAAAGCTAAAATTACATATATTGACCAAAGTTCTAAAAGTGGTTCAGCAACCTTACTGCCGTGAAGGCTAAAATACAAGAATATGTAAATATTTAATTATACTCTTCTTGGTAATCGATGCAGATTTCGTGGGGAAAGGAATTGGCTGTTTCGATAAGTTATTATCGACGTTAGAAAAATCAAGAGAAGGTAAATTCGGTTTGTCCGGTCGAAATGGGTTGGGCTGGGGAATCTTACTGACATCACTATTTAGCAATGTCTTAGGATGGATTATTACATCCGCTAGGGCTTTATCAGTTTCTTGTGGCAAAGATGGTTTAGTAGTAGAGAGGGGAAAGTTAGGGGTGACAGATGGTGATGAGATTACAAGGGATGCAAGCGCACTTTTAAATTGTTGACAATGGGCGCATGATTCCTCCGGCGTTTCAGGGGTCAGCAGTACGGGGGGTAAGTTTGAAATGGAATGATTGTCGTGTGTTAGGGCATGTAAAGGGCACTGACTTTTAAGGAGGCGACCTAAGATATCTTGTAAATCAGAAGATGGCGAAGTGAGGCCAGCAACAGTGGTATTTAAGGGTGTTGTGTCTATGGCATTCGTAGGTTTAGTCAATGTAGTCACGTTGTTAGCAATGGTATCTGAGATTCTACCGTTTTCTTCGTTAGAAGGATTATCATCAATTTGAATGCCTACCTTATCTAACAGCTTTTGGTTAGATTTTATTAAATCCTGAAGGGCTTCTCTGTTTTGAATGAGTGGAATTAACATGGACAAAGCGTTATGGGGTGAAGACTTGGCATCAAATACGGTGTTTAAAGGAGCACTTTCAGCAGGCAAATTCGTATCAGGTGTAAGTGGTGGCAGTAGGGCTTGTAGTTTTAAAAGCAAATGATTATTGGTATTTAGGTCAAATAAATTTTTTGTTTCAGCGAGTGTTGAGATTGGGGAATGTGAGATGAGAGAAGATTCCGTATTCAGATTATTCTCTTCCGGATGTAACAAAAACGATCTAACTTCATCGGCTGCCCTTTTAAATTCAATAATGTGTTCTTTCTTGATTTCTTTTTCAAGATTCAGCTGGTTTGTAATGGGCAAGGGTTTATCACCCATTCCGATAGCAACATCACCTTCAATTTCTTTATCAACCCCTTCAATTACGATCGCTCCAATAAAGGGCATCATCTAATTGGCATAATTAAAAATACAAAGGTTTTTATTAGATCGTGAACTGACAAATTTTATTCGGTCGGTTGATAACCTTAAATTACAAAAAAGTATATGTTGTTCTTCTAACACCTTTTTTAGAATTTATAAAACTCATATACAGACGTAATTATTTAAATGTGTGATTTCTGAAAACTTTTAAAAATTTATGATAGAATAATTTCTGAATTCTCTTTGTACATGTTTAAAACAAACTCAGGTTTAATCAAATTTTCTGTTTTCAACTAGGTTGTTGAAAAAACTTTTTTTTGTGATAGAAAAAGGTATAAATTTCAAAATATAATTTTAATTGTATACAAGAATTAACGTATATTTTCAAGATTTAAATTTTGTTTAACACAGAATTATTAAAAAATGGTCAATTAACCGTTTATTAAAGTTCCAATGAACCTTCATATATTTCAGAGAAAATTAGCGTAGTTTTAATTAAGAAAAGCACTAAATAAATGCGTCAAATTTTTAACATCTACCCAATATCTTCTTCGATATCGATCTTGGCCTAGGCAAGAACATCTGATCTTAGAGCTAATTGCATAGAGGCGCTTTTGGTATTCGGCTCGTCTTATAGCTTTCTTATCTTCATCGCTCTGGACGGTAACCCGTTCAATTACATCATCTATGTTTTCGGAATTATTTTTATCAGCTGTTTTTATTTCATCTGTTACGCAGCTGGGTTTTTCGAAATCTTCGTCATCGGTTGATGGTATATGGTCCTCGCTATTATGTTCATGGGGATTTTCGTCTAGGCTGATATCAAAGCCAACATGTTTTTTAGTCGTTCCCTTCGTGTTGATTATTCCTTTCAAGCCATCATTCAATTTCCAATTATTTTGGATTAATTCTAAAGAACTATTGTCTGGCGCAGCAATTCTCTCATTGTCACCCATTTCGTTTTCATCGCGACCTGAATTATTTGCGTTTTGAAGTTTGGAGTCATCGCCCGGTTTTGAGTATTTAATCCTAATTTATATAGTGGTGCAAATCAAACATTAAAAAAATGTGTTATAAAAATGTAATTAAATGAAACTGCCCCCTAACATTAAATATATATAATTTTACTAAATTTTAGCTTTTTTTTTATTACAAGTCAACAAATTTTTAAGTGTTATGAGCTAAAGTTAGAGCACAAATTTACCATATTATAATATCCATATAATTTATATACCAAATTTTGTAAGCTACCTTCAAACATTGAAAATTTTTGATTTGAAAAGAAATATGTTTATATTTTAAAGAACTTAAAATCTTAGCCATTCAAGTATTTTTTTAATCTAAACTCTATAACAGTGTTTTATGTAGATTGGAGTGCCAAATATTTTGTATAACCTAAATGAGTAAAATAATAGCTAAAATACCAAATTATATACGTTTTGAGATAACAAATATAAGTTACAGGTCACTATAATAAGGGAAATAATTATTTAACTTATTCTTCGGTCTTTCCCCTTTTTTTGTATTTAAGGGAATAGCCAAGTCTAAAAAAATTCTGAAAAAAAAAATTTATGTGCAAAATTTATCGAATCTCATTAAAGAAACTTGCCATTCAGCTGAAGAGTTAAAGACCATGCTAAAATACAACCTTAAAAAAATTATCTGCGAATTAACGCACAAGTCCCCTTTAACAAAATTGGGAGTGGAAAATCATTGAAAAGAGGATGCAGCCTTATTGGGACCAAAAGCTAAAGGAAACAAATACTTTCGAAGGTATCCCTGATTGAGCCATTTATCTTTGCGTACAACGGCAAAGCGTTCTAATTCAACTTCCATTTTACTCATCATTTCGGGACAATTTGAGGCAAGTAATTCATCGCAGAGAAAGGATAGGAGCCATATTTTAAGCGTCGGCGATTTTACCTCCGATAAAGTTCCGTGAGTCAGTAGGGATATGATCTAAAACAGATTAAAATATGCTGTATACCTATTTAGACAAATTTATATTTATGAAAAAAAATTAATTTTGTTAAAAAAATTCCAAGTTAAGACACATATAAATACAATAAATATTTGTAGCATATAAATTAAAAAAATTAAAAGTCTCGTTGCCTTGTAACTATTCAAATAAACAGCAGAAAAAGGCTATTCGTTGTTAAAGTTTTTTTTAGACGTGAACAATAATAAAACATATAAAAATATATGATGTAATGAGGATCAAGGGCTAAAGTGGCTATAGAAAATATTAATTTAATGTTTTGGCACCTGATCGCCCTCAGTTGATAAATGTGATAGCCGCTTGGTCACTTCCATGTAGAAACGTAAAAATTCAGATATGGTGTCTTCGTCTATTTCGGCCTCGCGAACTGATTTGCCCAAAAATGTTAAATTCTAACGAAATAAAAAAAAAATTGGTCTTAACAACACATTTGTAATCTAAGATAAGAGGAAAAAAAATATTTAGTCTTAACAACACATTTGTAATCTAAGATAAGAGGGGAAAAAAATATTTTATTCTTACTATAATTTCTCGTAAGTTTACATCTATATGGCAAAATATGTTGTTAAATAAATCATTTACCAATAAAAATATCAAACCCTTCGTTTTGATAAATTTATTTAACATAAATATTAAAATGATTTGTAACTTTTTAAATACAATAAAAGCATGAGTCATTAATGAAAATTAACCTGATTGTAAAAGTTCATATCCAAGTGCCCATAAAACGTTTGCTTAAATTTTGAAGCTGTTTGGTGATTTGGCTGTACACGCGTGTTACTTTCCTTCTCTTCTATATTCTTAATTGATTCAATGTGCTCCTTCTCTTTCAAGAGGTTGGATCCATTTTCTGCAACATTCAAGCTATGATCTTCTTCGGTTTCTGCAACCTTAGAATCATTTTCCGCAAACATTTCATCCTCACCCTCCGGTGAGAGGGAAGATATTTTATCTTGCCGTGCAAAAATGGCCGAAAGATTTGTATTTGTTTCTTGCAGTATGGTTGGTAGATTTTTTAAAAGTAAACGAACAAAGTGTATAACAATATCGATGTAGATATCT
Organism: Acutogordius australiensis; assembly: GCA_030555515.1. Classification (NCBI taxonomy): domain Eukaryota; kingdom Metazoa; phylum Nematomorpha; class Gordioida; order Gordea; family Gordiidae; genus Acutogordius; species Acutogordius australiensis. Next base: position 41,097,910 of record CM060242.1, read on the forward strand.
GTATGCTGCATGCAGTTTTCTCCTGACAAAAATCTTTTATTTTCTTTCATTTCCTCTTTCATATTGATCATCGTTGCTTTCAAATTGCTAATTTCAGTGTTTCCTTGGCCTTCTTCATTAAAATTATCGTTATTAACAAGGTCAATGTCAGTTTTCGGTGTGAGAAAAGTATTTCCTGCCTCTGACAAACTTTCAGGTAATTTTTCTTTGGTTTCGCTAGAGGTTTCTACAGGTTGGGGTAGTTTTTTACTTGTAGTTCCGTAGCTAGATTCAACTATAATTTGTTGCAAATCTTTCAACGTACACTTTGCGAGAATTTGTTTGGCTATATTCGATGCAATTAACAAATATTAATAGATAAAGTTTAACATATAGAGAAAAATAAAAACACCAAATACAATCATTACATAATCCAGCTTATATGGGTAATAAAGAGGAATGCTGATATTAGTAAATCTATAAATTACTTTTATAACACTTTGATTTCTTAAAAGACCTAATAAGGTATACTATAAAAAACGGTTTGAAATCAGTGAATTTCCTGATGTGTATGGATTTGATAGAATACACAACATGATGGTCTTTTCTTATAACCTTCCTTTTTAAAACCAGCCGTGATGAATTATTAAATATATAATCTACCGAATTTGTGACCTCAAAAATTTTGAAAAATATGAAAAAAAAATTATATATAAATCATGGTCACTTCTTTTTATCTGTAATTATGGAATACTTAAGGGTTTGAATAAAATTAAAATCCATTATTTTAAATTGTGTTTTTGAATCTCATTTGTATCTTAAACATTTTTCATTTTCAATTTATAACTCTGAAGTACCGGGTACAACAGAAAAATTTCCATATAGAATTATATATCATCAAGAGGTAGGTGTGATCTTATATATTATCATATAATTATTGTAAAAAATGATTTGCTATTGTATATTTGAACAAATAAACAAAATTCGTCTAGTTGAAAAAAGTAAATTAAACAAAATTATAAAAAAAATGTATATATAACTACATTTTTTAAAAAATATGTAAGCAATTTTATGTCTTGTACCCCAACCAAGTATTCTAGTTAAAAACATTTTCAATAGGGGAATACAATTAAACATTATAAAAATATATATCAAGTTTGGTTGGTGAAAGAATAAAAATTACGCAAGGAAAGCACGTCTTCGCCGTAATTGTGAAGAAATTCGACGACCATCATGAGCTGAGCAAATGCTTGGTGGGGTAAGATGATGCCATTAACGAGCGGTAAATCAGGTAATTTCTATATTTTACACACAAACAAATATATATGTCAATCCATATTTCATGCTTAAAGTCTAGATTAAAAATAATTAAATTTAAAAAAATAAAAACATAAAATATTTATTTATAGAACTAAAAAAATACATAAAAAGCAAAAATATCCATGAACATAGGAAAGTGTATGCAAAAAAAGATGTGGGCTTAATAATTTATCAAAATAAAAAGAGAGGAGTTTCTTGAATTTGGTATTTAAATCTATTGAAAAATTGTGTTAAAATTGAACGTAAAAAAAAAGATTTTTAAAATGATTAATGGGTTGGTATAATAAATAATATTTTGATCCGCATAATATTAATTTAAAAAAAAATTTAAATATTTTAAAACAGAAACAAAAATGTTTAAACATAATATGTATGTCTACTTTTGAATATTTAATGATTTCCAAATCCTCTATAGTTTGACTCCAATCTTCGGCAACGACGGGTGTGCATGCTTGAGGACCATTTGCCATAGTCCACGAGTTATTTAAGTTATTATCTTGTTGGAGTAAAGAATTATTGTATAATTTGTTATGGGCCGAAAAGGGGGAAGCGTTTGTCATCATAAGGGCATTTTTTGTTGATTGTGTCAAATCATCATCGAATGTTTGATTCTTAATGTCGTAAACGTCCAATGGCTCGAGCTTAACGGTTTCGAAGGCGATCGTAGTTTGAATCTAAGAGTAAATATTGTACAAATTTATATATTTCCATATATAATAAATAGATCGCCGTATGAAAGAAAAATTATACGAGTTGTTATACATAAAGTAAAGGCCAATTAATGTTTTTTTAAAATATGTGCAAAATGTCACATTGCAAAATAATGGCTAAAAAAGTTGGAAAATTTTTTTTGCATTATATTTAAGCCAAGTACGCGTTATCATTGTATATATGTCAAAATATTGTTAAAAAGCTATTATAGACATTCCAAAAATCAATATAGTGCACGCGGCCCAATCATATAAAATATAATATTTTCCTACAATATTTTTTAACATGTATGAAAACATACCCCGGCGTTCAAAAATTCTGATCCGTGGTCGATATTCGGTTCCTTGGGAATAGTTTGAAACGTTGGCAAAGATGAGCCTGCAGCGGCTAGAGGTGAAAATTTTTGGCTTAAATCCCTTCTCGTTTCGGGTGAAAGCGTATTACTCAGTAAAGGTTTATCGCTAGGATATCCGTTTAGTAGGGCGTTAGCCGCAGGCGACGTGTATAGAGATCCCGTTTCTCCCGAGGTCAAGTAATGGTGATACCTGTATGGGGAAAAATAAATTTTAGAACAAACTACGAGGTTAAATTGATTAAATTTAAATGACTTTATATTGTTTTAAACGTAATCCACCAATGAAACGATTTAACTTAAATGGTTGACAATGTTCTTGTATGCAAGGTGTCTCCTCAAAGCAGTTATATATTTTATAAAACAAAATCTTAAACATATAAATTAGGGCTAAAGAATGGCCTTCTAATGCACATTAAGCATGATTATAATATTTGATAAAAATACATTTTACATGGCAAGTACTTTAAACTAAAATATTTAACTATTGATTTTCATGTCTTAATGTTAACAATATAAAAAAAATTATTTATCAGGTCCATTAAATAGAATATATAAAAATATCAAAATACGTAACCTAGGTCTACGTTTAACTTCGAAAAATTCCTGAGTTATCGAACACGTGTCATCATCTTCAACTTCGTCGGCCGGTTTTTTCATGTTCCCATTTAATTCTCCGACTGCGCAAACATTTTCCATTTGCCTATTATTCGTAGCACTCTTCCCGTTCGGTCGTGGTCGACTTCGCATCCAATCAGGTATGAAAGGCTTAGGAGCCGGGGATTGGCCATCTGGGCCAGGTGTTATGATATCAGGAAATTGAGATTTAGGGAGTGCGGGTAATAAATTTGTTATTAAGGGGTCGCGGACATCCAGCTCTACGGCTTCAAAATTTTGACCTGGATAGTATGGATTCGAATTGTTGAGATTTGGATTGTTAGTGTTAGAATTATCTTCATGTTTATCGACGCGGTAAGCTTTGAGTAGGTCTGTCAGCATTTTGAGAAGTTGATGTTCGTTGTATTTGATAAGAGCCTGAAGAGGACAAGGTAAAAAAAGTTTGGTGTCATCAATATTATACAAAAATATTTTAAAAATTTTAAGAAGGGGCTTAGAAAATTGCAAATTTATTGAACAATTTACTATCTTTTATTAATGAAATATAAAATTAAGAAAAAATTAAGTACAAAAAAAAATAGGAGAATATCTTTGCCAGCATTTTAATTTAAACATACAGAATATTGTTAATGAATTATGCAAAATAATTGCATGGTCCCCGGAAAAAAAACAAAAATCAATATTATGTTATTTTCTTGATATATCAAATTTTTAACCCTAAAATTAGAAATAACACGACCTAATTTCATAAATATAAAGTTTAAAATTAAGTTAATTTACTTTCCTTTAAATATAAATAACAAAATTTATTCATGTCTTAACATACTAAATCTTATTAATCTGCGTAAACATTTTACAGACTATTACTAATTAAATTTAATATATTTTCTGAAATTGTTTAAAATATACAAAACATAAAATTTAATGCTATTTCGTAGTTAAATCAAAAAATTCATAAACATATAATTAATATTTTCCCTGTTAGGCTGAAGGTAATATATTAAAAAACATAACTTGGTGTTCGAATTAATCTATATTTGGTATCCTTTCCTAAAAAAGACTTTTTATTTATTATTTCCCTATAAAATTTAAAAATCGTGAAACTTACTTTCTTAAAATTCAAAACATTTATAAAACAGTAATATATAGGTAGATACCAATCCGTCGTGAGGATCACTCCGGTAATACGTTCCTGCGAGAGTTTTTGAGCTAAAACTAAAATTAGCTCTAATATTGAGGGCAGAAAAACATTCGAGCTTCTTAAATTGCGAGCTAACTTCCGTTTTTAAGCTAGTTTCCTGTCCTGACCCGCCAAATTCCGATTTTAGCGTCACTAAAGAATTACTCGCTGGTAAATTGTCAAGTTGCGGACGTTCAATGATATTTGTAGATAAACCGTGCATATGACCTGTAGCCTTTAATCTCTCGAGATGCCTGTTCAAATCAATATTATATTTAACAATTTATTGGTATGAAAATATCATATGCGCAATTGATTTTGTATTAAAAACTTTCCTTGGGCATTGGAAAAACATTTATTGAAGTGCTACAAACAAACGAAAAATATTATTTAGCCAAATGACATTATACCTTCTATAAAAATCAGCTATCTATATTCAAACATACGATATAGTATGAAAAGGAAAATTAAAAATGTGAATACCTAATGAAACTAGAAAGTAAATGAAACACAAACAGCTCAAAATCAATTTTATAAAATTTATTTCAATATTTGATTGCGAGTCCTTATTAAGTTAAATTTAAATTTCACAGGTAGAAAAAAATTAAACCTATCGACATCTTGGTAAGATCGAAGACGTTTGCCGCAGGGGGTTAAGTACATAACTTCACCTTTAATAAGGGCCTTCAGGCCTCTTCCAAAGTCGGCCTGCCAGGTGGTGCCGGCAAAGCTGGTCTCATCGCTCGGTGGTTGCGAGCCAGATTGATCCATTAGGTATGAGGGGGCCAAGGAGCCGGGAAATATTTTGCTAATCCGTATAGACCTTATGAGCGTTTTCCGGGCGAAGCCGTACTTGAAAGGTTCGTAGAAGGGCCTGTTGTAAGCGACCGGTTCGATTCTCCGGGTGGGAGATTTAAAGGTTATTTTAGAGGCATCTACGTTGCTATTTAAGAGTGATGATGAGAGGGATAAAGCGTTGACGTTATTATCGTTTCCCCGTTCGTAAGGTAATGGAAACCTACGTTTTCTCCGTCCTCCTCTCTTGCCTATGACAATAAGGAAGAAGGTATAAACATTAATAATTTCATACATCAAGATTGATGGAATGATAATTAAAATTGACAGTATTTCAAATGGTTGATAATTATATTGTAGGAATTTGTATGCAAGGGCGCGTTTACACTTTATTCTTTTTTTTTTGAAAAATTGCATAAAAAAATATTTTATATGCTAATAATATTGGTGACTTTTTGAGTAAAAATTATATAAATTTTGAAATTTTTTTGAAAAACTTAATAAAAACTCTTATGCCCTAATATAATGAAAAACAATTGAGAAAAATTTAAACATAGCTTATTGTATATTGCAAAGGCCAAAGGAGATAAGAGACGAAACATATTTTGTCCCCAAATTTTACATGGTTCCTCTGAATTGAATGTTTGATATAAAAATAATAATTCATATAGCATTATCTAGTAAACCCGGTCGATAGCCTGGGAATATCGGGTTCAATGTGGCAGGTGTAAATTCTTCGCCAAGAGGTGCAGAAGATGCATGGCTTATTTCACTTTTGGCATCTAAAAAATGAGCAATTTCTTTAAAAATAAGTCTAAAGGTCATTCATGCAACATGAATCCTAACAATAATAGTCATGAATATTTTAAAAAATATTTGGCAAAATTTCTCGGTGTTTAATTACTCTTTTGTGTATTTAAAGTTTGCATGAAAAATGGCACAAATACCTCTTTAAAAAGATTGTTATTATATGAAATTTAAATTTCAATAGTTATAACATTTAACATATTTTTTTTAACTACAAAAATATGATCTCTTCGCACACAATTATAACAAAAGTTTATACCTGAGCTTTCAGCTACATTATTGTTTGTGTTCGCGTTAAGAGATTGATTGCCATTAACTGTAGCCGATACATTAGCTTTGGTCGTTATGTGTTCCTTAAGAACTTGCCTTATATCCTGAGCCGAAGATTGAATTTTAGGCCTGACCGTATACATTGAATCATTTACTACATTACCATTGTCGCATACGTCCGACGGTTGTTTAGGGTAGGTGTAAAGGGGCGGCCGGCCCGGTTTTCGGCCAAGTTTGGTGGGACCGGGTATAGGATGAACCGCAGCTAGTCCAACACCGCGTTCTTTTTTAGGCGATGCCCGTAATTTTTCCGGGCTGGGAGATGTATTTTCAGAAATGAGTTTTTGCGCGTTTGTGGAGGACGTTGCAGACGACATTTTATGTACAAAATCTTTCATGAGTTCGTACTGGTGTCTCATGAATTCCTCAAAAAACGGGGGCATTTCATTATTTTCGCTTTCGTTTATCTTTTTGTTATTGTCATCAGGCGGCCCGTGTGAGCGAGACGAAACGCTATTTATAAGTTGTTGAAAGAAGGGGTCCGTACTCACATCCCCAACGCTGGCATTATTGGCAGCGAAAGGCTGTTTAACAATATTTTTGTTAATTGCGTTATCAACATACATTAATTTTGAATTAATCGGGCTTTCGCATTTTTGAGATAATAATGAACCATCTTTCGTAACATCCTTCATATTAAACTTTGGATTAAAATTTGCATTTAGGGTGTTAGGAGTAAAATCAGCTGTGGAATGACGATTAAATTGTTGCATAAGCAGGGGTAGCATAAAAGGTGGTGGCAGTCCAGGGGGTATTAGTGAGGGATGCAAGTTAAGGTAATCCGATATTTTGTTATCATCAACATCATCTAAAAAGAAAGGTATATTTATGAAAATTTAAAGGGTATATTTATATAAATTATATATAGTTGCTAGAAAATGTTAAACAAAACCATTTTACAAGTTAAGTGATGCTATCAAAATACATCAAAAATAAAATTATTTATATGAATTTAAATGAATAGTAAGACAATAGTATAATTTTAATCAAAAGGTCGATACCTAGGTAAAAGATAAACATATTTGGTTTACTTTTATCCCTAACATTATTTAGGTTAGAGTTAGACGCTGTGCCTAAAACATTCCCACTTTCGCATTCTCGATTAGATAAGGGTAATTTAGATGTAAAATTAGCAAAATTTTTGAAGAATTCCAACGAAGCGGCATCGTTCGAAGGATTTTCTTCATTCCTAAAATCAGCAGGTGGTAAGGGATGATTATTTGGATCGAAGCGATGAGGCAACATAGGGGGCCAAGGTGCCATTTTGGTGGCAGCTTTGATAAAATCCTCTTCGTTCAACATGGGAAAGGTCAAATTATCACCAATGTTTTTCGAGCTTCGGCCGTTGTCACATACATCCGTACGACCTCGATTTGGGAGTGCGAATGGCGGATGCATCATGTCGAAAGGGAAAAACGGAGAGGAGTTCGTGAACCCCGGTAAAAATGGGTTTGTAATGTTATTCGTGTTATCGTTTTTACTGCTAGCTTTAGCGAATCCCATGGACGGTGTGATATTAAGCTTGGCGCGATCGTTTACGGGGGGTCGCTATGTGTGGAAATATAAAAACACAATATTTTAAAACAATGTAACACAAGTTGACAATATTAATTTTGCGTGTTTGAGTATCGGTCTAACGTTTTAAATATAATTAAAACGGAAGATATAAGATTTGATCTTACTAGTTATTTTTGATTTGTTTTTTTAAATGCGCGTTTAAACTTCATTCATTTTTTTATATAAATTTTTAAAAATTTTGAAATTCTAAAAAATTATATTTCTTTATTAATCTTTTTTTTTGCCGTAAATTATTTTAAATGCATAATTAACACCGATTTTGGGTAAAATGCAATGTCAAAAACGAAAAAAATTTAATATAGTTAAAATCTGAAGTTTGAAAGCGGCCTAAATTAAAATTCTGAATATGTGTCTAATTACAAGTTATTAAATATATAGTTTTATAACGATCGCTTTAAAAACACCTGAATTTAATAAGGCACGTCTAAAATTTACAGAAATTGGAAATTTTTAATAAAAAGTATTTATATCAGCTGACACCATTTTATAATTATTTTTTCAAAAATTTAAAAACTCTAAATAATTTGGGATCGTCGAGATACATATACCATTGTTTTTTCCCAAATTCATCAAACGCTTAACTATACTCAATAAGGTGTTCAATCTACAACTATATTCATATAGCTAGTGTAATCAATTTAGCTTGGTCGTATAAAATTTATATAGCTTAAAATATTTTGTTTAGTAACACCACCCAATTTTCTAAAAAAAATAATTTTCTAAAAAAATAAATTATGAACAAGCTCTCAACTAAAATAAACCAAAAATAAAATAACCGGCGTTTTTTTTAGAATTTAATTTGTCTAAGGTTATTTTTATGATAAATAAAAAAAAAGTTATATAAAAATATAGATGGGGATCTATCCCTCCGTAAGCAAATTATATTACATTTAGTTACGGCATGTCAAAACTCCGGGAGAGGAGTCCCAACTCCGGAGTTCCGGATTTTATATTTTTGGAATTTTCTAGTAAACATATTTATTGGAAATATTGGAACTTGTATTTTTGTAGTCAAAACTCATTTTTGTTAGACGAAAGTTGTAAATAAATGAAAGAGCAGCAATTATGTAATAATTAAATATATTAACTAGCAAATTTTAATTGAAAAAAATCCGGAGTTAATGAACTTCTTCCAGACTCCGAAGTTTTGACATGCTTTACATGCAGTTAATAAAAGGGATGCTGATGTTTAATTTAAAAAATTATCATAAGCGTCCTTGTTATTAAACTATTTTTTATAAAGCCTGCCCAAAAAACTATTACATTAAACTATTAATGTCTCTTTCTAAATATTTATTACAAATTAAAAGATTCAATCTTATTCATCGTTTTCGAAATTTGAATACATAAAAGATTGAATTTAATTTCATGGATATAATAAATTTTGCTGAATATATATTTATATTTTAATTAAAAAACATTATTTTGTTTTCTAAATTTATACATAATAATTTTTAATTTGTAACACCTATAAAATTTTCTAAAAATAAAATTTACTTAAAAATAAATTATAACCCGTTCACAACTAAAACTAATATCTCGAATCAGATTAAATATCCTTAGCTACATTGTTAACTTAGTTAAAAAAATGTAATATTTCTAAGTTTTATTCAACAAACAAAAAAAAACAATATGTTTTATAACCTTCAAACCTACTAAGCATGGGGTATCTATCCACATATTTTCACAACAAATTATAACACAACTCTTAGTTATCTCATGTCAAAACTCGAGAGAGGAGTCCCAACTCCGGATTCCGGAAAATTTTTGGAATTTTCTAGTAAACATATATGGAAATATTGGAACTAGTATTTTTATAGGCAAAACTCTACAAAATTTTTTTAGACTTGATATTTGCTATATAAATGAAAGAGGAGCAATTTTTTAATAAAAAAACTATTTTAACTAGCAAATTTTAATTAAAAAAATCCGGAGTTTAAAATAAAAATTAATCAAGACCGAATTATTTTTTTGACTGAATTCAATTTGATATTTAAAGGGCTGCGTAGATGTCAAATTTAAATTAGGAATTGTACCTATACTTATATAATACTTGTAAGGGTTAAAATATTTTTGTATCTAATTACTAACAAAAAAAATTACATTAAACTATTAATGTCTCTTTCTAAATATTTATTACAAATTAAAAGATTCAATCTTATTCATCGTTTTCGAAATTTGAATACATAGATTGAATTCAATTTCAATGGATATAATAAATTTTGCTGAAAAAAATTTTTATAATTGTAATTTTAATTAAAAAACATTATTTTGTTTTCTAAATTTATACATAATAATTTTTAATTTGTAAAATGTATAAATAATACGTTTATAATCAAAATTTAGTTAAAAATAGTTATATTCCGTTGAAACTAAAACTGGTATCTCGTATCAGATTAAATATTCTTATGCTACATTGTTAACTTAGTTAAAAAAATGTAATATTTTAATTTTATTCAACACACAAAAAAAAAACAATATGTTTTTAACCTTCAAACCTACTAAGCTATTTTTTATCTAATAAACATATTTTCACAAAAAATTTTAACAAACTCTTATTTTTCTCACGAAAATATTTACGAAAAAATAATTCTTAATAAAACAGGCAAATATACGAAAGAGATATAGTTATGGGAAAAAAAGCTCTACAAAATTGTTTTAACTTGATATTTGCTATACAAAGAAAAGGATGATTTTTTCAGAAAAAAACTATTTTAAAATATTTTACTTAAATATTTAAAATAAAAATTAATCAATAAATTATTTTTTTGTTTGAATTCAATTTGATATTTAAACGGCTCGTAGTTGACAAAATTAAATTAGTGAATTGTACCTATACTTATATAATATGTAAAGGGTGAAAATTTTTTGTATCTAATTACTAAAAAACAAAAATGAGGTCAGTTACTGGAACAAATCATACGTTTTATATAAATTTGACCTCTTTTCTTCTATCTTAAAATCGTTTTATTTGCGTAAATACTGTTAATAAAAGCAGGCTAAACTTTCAGTTAACTGGATAATCTAACCTATAAATACCCTATAAAGGGCAAATAATTACAAATTTTTAGTTAAAAATAATTTTGCTAATACCTTAAATTATAAAAAATAAGTACGATCGACATGTGTATTTTTAACCAGTTTTATACCAATTCTAATTAAAAACTGTTTTTTTGAATTTAAATTTAAATTAGCTTATATTCTTTTCTATCGAATTTTATTCAAATGTTATAAGAAAAAAATTGTAAATTAATATAGTTTTTTTTAAACCCATTTGGTTAATTTAAAAAAAGGGCAAGTCGCCACAATTGCAATGAGCTACAACAAACTCAAACTTTGATGTTTTTGTTTTACTTAAAATGAAAGAGTTTATCAGTTTTCGGTTAGGAACACTCAAAATATGAAATTTTTGAAAAAATGCAATTTTTCCAAACAAAATATAAAAGGCAGTGAAAAAGCTAAAGGTTAAATAAAAATTGTAGAGATGTAATAATTTTACATCCAAAGAAAATTTAAAAAAAAAAAAACAATAATTTGGCGGTTAAATATGGTATATCTTTTTAGTATTTGTATATCGCTAATATAATCTTTTGACAAAACACCGATATGTACTTTTATAATTTGATTTGATTCACCAAAAAGCAAAACGCAATAGAGCCAAAATAGCTTTTATATTTCAATAAATAGTAAAATGCTACAAAAGAATATTTAATATTAACATTGTTGTCCAAACTTAAGATTTTAATTTTCCATAAAATTAAAAAATATAATAGTAATAATAATAAAAATATTTCTTTCCTCGGCCGATAAAATTAAAGGAAAAATAAAATATTTCTAATTTAATTATAAAAATACCATATTTTTAGTATGGAAGTTCATATGATGTTTTATTCTACATGGAAAAAGCTCAGTTACATAATTTTAATATATAATAACTTTTTATATAGATTTATAACCAAATAATTTTATTATTGTACAAGAGAAAAACCTAATACAGAAATTTGATATTTTCCATACTCTGTAGAGTTTTATTTTAGGCATATGCTTACATAAAAATATATAAAAATTTTCCAATAATTTTTTTTATCATAATTCCAACATATTTTTTATGGATTTTGTATATAAAAGCTACTAGATATAGTATATAATTAGTATATGGATGTTTCTAATTAGGAAAAAGGAGTTAGAAGAAAAAATATACCAATAGGCGTCTTTTTACAATATATACTCTTATCGGAAGATTTTTTTATAGTAAATAAATGTAGAAAAAGCCTTAATTATGAAAATAAAAATATTTATACTAAAGGTCTTGAGTTTGAAACTCACATAATAAATTTCGCAAAAAAAATGGTCAAAACGTTTTATTCATATTTGTATAAAATTAAATAAACGCGGGTAAAATATTTTTATTTAATTTTTATTAAAACATAAAGTTAGAACGCATCCTTTTATGGCCTCCAGGCATTATTCTTCTCTACTATAAATAAGTAATATAAAACACTAAGAAAATATTATTATAATACTATTTTTTTAATATTTATACAGACGGAAATTATTCAGTATAAGTAAAAGCAGGAAAAAATCAATAAATGATAATAACGATCTATTTTATTTTTAGGTAAAATGTTACAAATATAATATATATGTACATAAAGATAAAAAAAAATGTTTTATAAATTATAAAATTATCGGATATTTGGTTAAAGACGACAACCCTAAATCTATATTAAAAAGAAATAATCGTAAGGTATAATAATGACTTAATTTTCTCTTTATATATATATATAATGATAAATTTGTTATATTAAAAAAACTAAGATTAAAAATCTAATGGAGTTTGTTTATAATAATCCGATTAAATTGCCAAATAATATCTATCTACCTAGTGTTTAATGTACAAAAAATCCTACTTACCTGTGTAGATTATACATTTTTATTTTCATATTTTCTTTACATAAACCATGTTACACATATAAAATTAAAAATATATATAATAGTAATTATATTAAATCTCAGGTAGGTAAGGGGAATTTTTAAATTGAAATAAAAACTAAAATTAAATCTAACAAAAAAATTAAATGTTATAACAAAGAAAAGCAATCTACAATGTCGCACATATAACAACGAATAGGTAGGGGGGGGGGGCTTGGAAAAAGGTAAAATAAAAATTAATTTTTACTAAATGCGACGAGCCGTATATTTTTATATATTATTATAGTAATAGGAATATATAAAATTAAGGATAAGATATATTATAAGACTATATGGATACGAGAATTGTATCGAAAATATTTTGTATGTGATTTTTTAATATAATATTTCATATAAGGTTGTTATGTCGTGTAGGTGAGGGAGCTTTAAAGGTAAAGAAATTCTATTTTTATATTATTATTATAATATATGTGCCAGTGAAGGGTATAAAAAAATGCTATATAATGGTTCAAAAATAAAAAATAAAGATTTATAGTATATTTGCATGAAGGAGAAGGCAACATCACTAGAACCCAATGCTGAAAAAAGTGCGAACTAAAGGGGGAAAAATGGGCGTATTTTTCTTGAACCACAATAAAGGGGGGAGAGCTTATAGTAATTTTAAATATTAACAAAAAAATCCCCAAAATAATGATAAAATTATAGCCCCTACTAAAAGCCCTTAATTTTTTTATTTTAAAAAGGATTCATTGTTATTTGAAAGCCCCTAACTAATAAGGCCTTTTAAAAAGGCCCTTCTTTAAGGACTTTTTTAATAGAAAAGCCCATATAAAATACCTTGCAAAGCTGATTCACTTTTTTCCCAGGCCTGCTACAATCAAAAATATACTCAGGATATTTTTCAAAAGAGGATTAGAAAGATAATAATACACATGGGAAAGAAAAATAGGGGTGGGGTTTTTTATCACTGAGGCCAAATTTTTATTGCATTTTTACACGTTTTACAAGAATGATCATATGGTAAAGGGGACCCTAGGTTCAAACCTCCCCGTTGATAAGTCAATGACTAAAACGTACACAAAATGGAATTTGTATTGAAAACAGGGGACCGTTAATGGTATTTGCAATATATAAACAACTAATATAGATTGGTAAATGTTTGGAAACAAAAATTATGCTTTAATGTTGTTTAGGAGCTATAGGAAAGGCCCTATTAAAGTGAATAATTAATTGTTTGCAATGGGGAAAAAAGTAAAATGCAGCTTCTAAAAATTATAACACAAATTTTAATTTCTTGAATTTTAAAATTTCAGTAGGATAAAAAATTGTATTATTATTTTTTATTATAAACATTAAAAAAATTTTCAGATTTTCTTTAAGTGGATAAAGTTATTCAGTAATTTCAACAAAATATCGACAAAATTTCCTATATTTTAAAAAAAATATATTATTAAACTTTAATAGCTAAGATAGGATTAACTTAATAAAACTCAATTATAATATTTCTTAATATATTTTTTTTGCATATAAACATCTAAATGAGCCAAAAAAAATGGCTTACGTATAAAAAATTATTTATAAAAAACGTAAAAATTCAGTATTTTTTTTTTCTAAAATAATCTAGAAAAATAAAAAGTCAATAACAAATTTTAGTAGATATATATATATTTATGAAATAAATGATAAAATTTATGAGGCGCTTTTTTCTATCGATTTTTTTTACAAAAAAATAAACGCACTAAAGGCTTTTTTTAAATTTTGATGTTTTTAAAAAAAAAATATAAAAAAACGATCTTTTATTTATATATATATCAAACCAAATATTATAAAATTGTGAGGACCCGGGGTGATTTTAAATAAGGGGGGAGTAAGGGATAAAATGGGGGAAAGTAAATAATATTGTAAGGTTACCTGTTTATTACACCTGTTGACAAGAGAAGTTGAATAAAAAATTGGATTAAATTTTATGTGCGTTAGGATATAAAATACAAAATTTTATTTTTATACTAAACAGACATTATGGGCGAGGTCAATTGATGTTTTGTAATTTTAAAATTAGAATTTGTTAATTTTTGTACAAGGTAACAATACAAAAATGAATTTTTTAAATAAGACCGGCCCCTACTAGTTAGTTACACAAGGTATAATAAAACATATGGTTTAACGTTAATTTTAATATATTTTAAGGTTCCGTGTCTAAGCTCGTGTACAAGTGCATTCGTAGTTTTAAAAAAAAAAATAAAATTCTAGGTAACATTTTGAAAAAAAAAACACATAATTCCGCGTATTCAGTCTTATTTTATCGATATCCATACCTTTGCTTATAACAAACTTAACATCTAAAAAATGCCCACAATATGTCTTTCACAATCCTTTAAATATAAATTTTTTGTCGTTATAGGATGTGTTTCTATATTTTGTGAAAGATATGAGATGGATGATACAATCATCATTTGTATATCACTTGTAAATTGATTACAATGTTATAATAGACAAATGAATAAAGACATTATCATGTTTATTTAAATTATTAAGTTTATGGGGGAAGGGGGGGGGGGATAGATTTAATTATATACCGTTTGCTTTGCTTCAACCAAAGGTATAAAAATAATAAATTTGATATGTATGACAAATTTCTATTTTATTCATATCATATCGGCAGTTAAAAACTTTAGTCAAAACAAAAAACAGTGATGGTTATGTGACAAATAAATTCTTTATATTCTGAATTTCCTTAATTAATAGTATTATGTCGCTTAAATTCTCAAACAAAACCACTTTTTGAGCGTAGACAAATGTTTAAAACTAGTTATTATTGAGGACGTTTATAATTTTCAGACTCGTTTCATTTTTAGAGAAATTAGAAATTCATTTTTCATATTTTTTGAGTACTTTTTTTTTCAGAAAAAAAATATTTAAATTGCTTAATGATTAAAGGCTTTTTGTTAAAATGCGCTTAATGTCATAAAGTAAATTTCTTTTGAATTTTTTTTTGAAAAATTAAATAAAGTTTGAACGCGCCCTTAAAAACACGATTGTATGAAAATTTTTTTAATAGATAATAAAGGTGTGTAAATTTAAAGTTAAAATTCCAACATTTTTTATTAGTAGTTAATTGTATGTTTTTTTTCTGTCTTCAAAAGAAATTAAAAATTAGGTTAATCAATAATAATATTTCAAATAACAACATTTTTAATATTTCAAAGTTTTGTGTTTCATCCTTGTTTGAGAAGAAACATGCAAGAAAATGTAAAATTTTTTGTTTCAATTTGACCAAAAAAACTAATTTCTAGGCCTTAATTTAATTTTGGGCAATTTGTAATTATATATGTTAATGATCATGAGATACAAAATATACAAGGGGCTAGAGTTACTAAAGATTAAATGCCATTCTGAATGTCGAAATTTATATAAAATTTTAAAAAGATGAATAAATTAAACCATTTAAGTCATGGTTTATTTTATTTCAACGTGCATTTTGTTTTTAATTAGCAAAAGATGCCTTGATTTATTTTTCTTTTAAAAAAATTACAAGTTGGCATTTAATAAATATCTTAACAATTACAAAAAAAATAAAATAATTTGATAAATTTATCGAAAACTAGGTCGAAAACAAATAACAATTTTAGTAATATATTAAATAAAATTTACAAAAAACTTAGTATACGCTTGAGTAAAAAAGAAATACTATTAAGGTTTATTTTAACAAAATCTTGAATTAATCCGTATACAACTAAAATGGATAAAATTTATCGCTAAAATAAATTTTTCGTGCCAGGAAATTGGCAATTGTTTTTGTGCGCCAGGCTGGGATCATTAAATTTTAATTAGTTATCGAGGAAGTGAAGTTTAAAAACATTTATCAACGAATGAAAAACATTTGTTGGGGGGGGGGGGGGGGGGGAAATAATTAAAATTATACTCAGTGTAGAACAAAGAGACACCTGAATAAAACTTATAAAGACCAGGTAAAATAAAAACATGTTTTAAATCATCAATTCATTTACGAAATCAGAAAATAACTACAGGATTACAGACTAGTCTCCAAAATTATGGATTGGGCCAAACAAGAGGAAAATTTTTGATAAAAAAATTTACATTGAACATTTTAAACTTAACAAAAATTTCGCAGCGGTACAGGATAACTTTAATCTCGGCAAAAAAATGGTTTGTATATAAAAATCTAATAATGTTAAAATGTTATATTGTAAATTTTAAAACGTTTGATTATGGCCAAACTAAACATATTGGGTTCCTTATAATATTCTATCAAAATAAAATACACGGTATTCTACACAATTCATATAAACACCGCGAGTTACACATAATATAATTTTTCAGGTCAACCTCTAAAATTAAATATTTAATAAAACAAAACAAGTTTAGACGCACCCTACCTTAAAAATACGAATTGACAAGTGAAAATATTTAAATAAAACAACGCCATATTAAATTTTATAAATTTACCTCCCTAACTGTCATAGAGTTATTGGCAATTTTTGTAAAATCGCTTTTGCGTGAAGAAGATTGGCCCCCCATATTGTCAAATCCCATATGATGGTGGGATAGCAGGGCATTTTTGGCGGACGTTTCGAGATTTTGGATGGTCGTATTAACGGGCACCTTAAACTTCTTGGGATTTTTGTTTAAAGCGCCTGGAGGTCTACCGCGAGCTCTCTTAACTAAAAAATATATTTATATATATAAAAAATACGATCAAAGAAATATTGTTTATCAACACTCAATAATTTGAAACACAAAGATAAATTGTGCCGACAGGCAAAGTGAGTTTTTAATTTCGTAAAATTTTCATACTTTTTAGAAAAAAATTCACTTTGTGAATGAATACATTTCGAGAGTTGAAAAGTCTAGTTTATAAAGAACTGAAATAAAAAAATCGTGAAAAAATTTAAAAAATTAAAATTAAATTTACAAAAAAAAAATTGGGATTTTTAAAATTACACGAAAAATAAAAATTCAGTTTGCACGTGGCCGTGGCTATTTCGATACAAAGGAGTAATATATGACAAGTATTCTCTTTAAAATTATATAAAGCCACTAGGTAAAATTTAAACAAACAAAAGCTCTAACAGCTAATGCAAGCACAATATTATATCAGATGGCACTGAAGTAAGTTACCTCTCGTTTAGTTTTAAAGGTATCATAATTTTTACGGGTAAAACCACTCTATATTTGAAAAAGGGGTGTGAAAAAACTACCCGACCTTATACTAGAGGCAGCGAGAAATGCTATGAAATACCTGGAATGTCCATATCATTGTTCGATTGCGTAGGCAATGTAGATATCTGTTTAGTTTCACTGGGTTCGTTAGGCGAAGCATGCAACGATTTGCTAATATTATTACCATGATGATTCCGATCTTGATACTCGCTAATATTAGCATTACCGAAGCTTTCATTCGATGAAATACGTCCCGCACGACTATCCCTATTATGTTTATTATCTTCATCTTCGATACAGCGATTATTATTTTGTTTGGTGTTACAGCCCCTACCTGGCTGCGAAATTTTGTTGGGTGAATTATTGGTGCGTGGCTCGACGGAATTTTTGTTGAACTTTTCAAGCGATTCCTGTAAGGCCGTAAGGTCGGCCAGTTTAGCCATATGGGCGAAAAAGGTGTGGGGGTCGGGGAACGGGATAGGATTCGAAGATGATGCCGATGTAGCTTGTTGAGTCTTGTTTTTGTTAGCGATGAACGATTTAAGGAGCTGGTTTAGGGGGCCAGCTAAAATTTTATCAGTCGTCAGTGGGTTGTTGGAATTGTTTATGGGAGACGTGCTCAAACTATTTTTATTTTCATCCGTTTTAACGCAATTCATATTGACGGTGTTTTCAATGTCACTTTGGCGTTGTTTAACGGCTAAAATATCATCAATCCTGTGACGATGACTCGGGGTAGTCGTTGAATCACCGTCCACGAAATTTTTTACGAGTCCGAGATTCAATTGTGTCTGGCAATGATTATCAATTGAAGTGAATAATGTTTTATTTGTATTTTGATGCGGTACGAATGGCAGATTTGATGCCCGATTATGGGTATCATCGGTATCTTTGCCGAGCTCGGAGAGTCCGATGCTGTCGGTGAACCGTTTAGGTATAGGCATATTCTTACGTACATATTTACGTTTTTGCTATATGATAGTTGTAAATACAAGGTGAACCATACCAAACAAACTAATCAACAGTTAAAATATATTTCAAGCGTGAATTTGAATACAATTTTAGAGCTTTATTTTATGTGTATATTCTTATATTTTGTTTTGGAATCGAAATAAACCCATAATTGAAATATTGTAATATATGTGCTTTTGGGGGGGGAGGCATATTTAGGTTTAGATAAATGTTAATATAAAATGTAAAATTGGTCGCCGTTTAGTGTCAAATTGGCACACAAACAACGGACACGTAGAGTTGAAAAAAACAAAAGTCAATAGTAAAAGGAAAAAATTGTTTAAATGTTTGTAATATAATGTGTTTCAGATATACAAAAAATAGTAGATCTCTACCGTTTAGTTTTATTTTTGGATTCTAAAATAAACAACAATTTCTAAAATAAAAAAAAGGATAATATTATTATTATTATTATTATGTACACAAACGTCCTTTAGGTTTTAAATGGTTTTGTCAATTTGCTTAACCTTTCTTAATAACATTTAGAATATATCTTACATGTAATATGTATATTATGGCAATTACGAATTACAACCGGAAGGAAAAAAAATATTCTTCTTTTTTTTTCTAACAAATAAAAAAAAAAAGGGAAAAAAAAAAAAAGAAAAAAAAAAAAAAAAAAAAAAAACCTTAATAAAAAAAAAAAAAAAAAAACCAAAAAAAAAAAACAAAAAAACCCCAAAACCCCATTTTTTTTTTTTTATTTTATTTAAAAATTTTAAAAGTTTTGTTTTTTTTTTTTTTTTTTTTAAAATTTTTTTAATAAAAAAGGGGGTTTTTTAAACATCCCTTTTTTTTTAAAAAAAAAAGGGGGTTTTTTTTTCCCTTCCCCCCAAGTTGGGGGGAATTAAAAAAAAACCCCAAAAATTGTTAAAAAAAACCCAAATTTTTTTTTTCCCAGCCCTGATTACAACTGAACTATTATACTTAAACCTATATTGTCCAATATCTATATATATATTCTTAACTAAATTAAAAACCTAATTTTTACACATAACCAACTATATAGTGTATCTCGAAAATTTTTAAAGCTAAAATACAATCCGGTTAAATATATAGTAATAACTGTTTAATAAATGATTTCCTTTAATCCACCTTTTTTTAGAAAAAAGTGATTGAGCGATACATATAAAACTAAACAAAATAATTAGTCAACTTTATGTCAGAAATAATGCTTTTTTTTATAAATATATTAAGCTCTAGGGGATTAGTTGTGGGCCCTAACTTAAAGGGCACAGTTTTTTTAAGGGGGTAAAAGATAAAGTTTGAGTATAATATATATATTAAAATTTTTTAAATTTAAATCTCCTTTGTATTTGTAAACTACTTACACAGGTCAACAAATATTAATGTCAGAAGCGTGTATTTTATGGAAACATAAAAGAATGCATCCCCATGATGGCCTACTCTCATGGATATTTTTTGTTTTTTTTTAGTTTCTTCCGTCTTTGGCTATATGGATCCATACAACGAAAAATGACCTTTTTTGACCAAATTCACAGATCTAAATAAACCCTAAAAAAACTTAAAAATCTTGCAAATAAAAATCCCTTGTAACTTACTTTTTAATCACTAATAATAAAAAATAGATTTTATTAATATATCAAGCTCTTACATCGGCAATTAGATAATACAAAATATTTCGCGTCCAAACTTAAATACGACACGATATATTATCGGGTTTTAATAAAATTATTTTTTGAAGTTTGAATTTAACAGTTTAACTATTATGAATAAACAAACTTTAAATTTATTTTTGTATTTGAATTTTATTTGGTTTTTCCTTTTTTCTAAAATTCTCAATGTTTATAACTGACTAACAGTTTGATTAGGAAAAACCGTAAACGGATTTGATATTCCCTAGGTGGCGATTTGATATTCCCTAAGATGGCAGGTATGATCTCTGTAGTACTCGTAACTCTTCAAAAAATGTTGACCTGAGTTATAAAAAAGCATTTACGTACCAAGTGAGAGAATCACGCCTAACGCTTTGGCTGCGGTTATACTAATTCCTATGTAAAAAAAATACTTTTTTATAAAAAAAAAATTTAACTGCTAATATCAACACACATAATTTTTTTTACACAAGCCAACCTACCTTGATGATAACAACAAAAGAGCTTATTTTTCCTTTAAAACATAATTTTTCACTAGCCGCAGCCTTTAGTAAATTTAGTCATTCCTGTAAAAATAATATATAATGAAATATGTTCCATGAAAAACTACTTCAAATTTTGTAAGCTGACTAAGCGTTTTAAATTATTTTGGCCTATCATAATTTAATAAATACCTTTTTATTTGTTGATTGTATTAACATAATTTGTAGATTAAATAACGTATAAAATATGTTTTTAATAACATGAAATAGAGTTTTTTAGTTATAACTAAGTCCCGAGCAAAATACGTATGCATATAAAAGTATGGTCTAGAGGCCAAACCCTTTAATAGATGCACTTTTTCCAAAAAATACATTTAAACCATATACAAGTTTTTATATTTGGACACCATTTGTTTTTGTTAAAAGTTTTTATCGCCTCAAGCTAATTTGCTAGTAATTATATAAATTTTTTACGTTACATGTACCACATAAATTCACGAGGTATGAATTTGTGTTTAATTATAATTAGTGTCTTATCATATATTACAAATTAAATCATATTCCAACAATTTAAAAACTACCTTAATTTTTTCTTAGCATTCAAAATTTAAAAACACCTTTTTCTTATTAAAATTTGTCAACTTTCTACCCTTCAAAAAAAACTTTGTGTAAGGACAGGTTTAAGTTTGATTTTTAATGGGCAAATTCTTTTTTATATTCGATATGATCAGAATTTTTGATTACAGATAACTATATTAAGAAATTTAAATATCATTTATTGCCAATTTTGTTGTGAAATCAAATTTGAGGCATATTTTGGGAGGCTATTTACTTGATAGTAATAATAAAATTAATTCAAAAAGGGTCAATTATAGCAATATAGAAAATAAATTGGCAAATACAAGAACTTAAAAAATTTGAAACTTAATTACAAATATCCATTGATTAATATAAATTAAAAAGAATAAACTAATAAATATTACCCTTGGCGGTGGCAAATTAGAATTCATCGCATTTAGATTTCCGGGGAAACCTGGGCGCGCCATATACGTCCCAATGTTTGTATTATTACCCGTAAAAGAAGGATTCTTTTGATGGGAAAGTAAAAATTTCATGGCAAATTCGGGATCTTGTTGAACCATTTTTTTAAACAAGGCCGGAGGTATGGGTGGAGGTATGAAATCAGCTTCAACAGCTGATTTAAATATGAATGGCTGAATGGTATTATCATGGTCGTGAATATAACCAGGGGTTTTAGCACTTACATTATTATTAGCCGAAATAGCGGGATGGCCCATTTGGAATAGACGTTTAAGATTTTCTCCCCCAACGCGACTGGGTGACGATGATGCCATTTGTGGCCTGTAGTTGTTATTTGACGCTTCAGATTTTACCGAGTTACGACTACTATTTAGTGGGACTACGGTAGAAACCATATGTTTAAAGGGGTCGAGTGGAGGCAAGAAATTACCTGTAGCTAGGACATTTTTTAAAAACGATTCAAATGACGGGGGATTTAAGGGTGTAGCCTCGTCATTAAGATTCATTTGGGAGCTGGAATTGGAATTCGAATGTTTTTGAGTATGGGGCAAATTACTAATTTCAGCTTGATATTTTTGTAAGAGTGTTTTGAATAAGGCATCAGTCATAGCGTCATTATTATTATTATCATTTTTATTATTATTATCATCATTAATGTTATTATTCATCATACCTCCATTTTCCAGGTGAATATTTGCATTTAAGGCTGTATTATCCATATTAAATAGATTATTACTATCTTTGGTTGACGAAGTTATTTGTAGTAATAAGACATGTAGTTATTTTTGACCCGATCCTTAAAAGCTATAATCGATCTTTGGTACTATCGTCTAGATTTATAAGGACCGTTGCAAGAAAAATTACTTGCGTTTTTATAATTATTGCTGTAATTCATTACGATTGACAAATTTTTTTGTAAGATTATTTGGAGGAATAAAGAATTTATGCTTTTAATTTTTAAGATAAATACGAACAGGAAGGTCCAAGAATATCCATGTGAATATGAGAGGAATTCGAGGTAACAAAATATTTGCTCTCTAAAGGATTTCAAAAAAATACAAATTAAACATATAATGGCGTTGGTAAAATATTAAATATATATGTATATTACAAAAAAAAATACTTTTAATACAATTTTTTAAAAAACATTTTCAATGCTAATTAGTTGGATGTGATAAAGAAACCTTTTAAAATTTAAATTCTAAAATATTTGTTTTTGTGCTAAGTAAGCTTTAATGTAATTTTTTTAAATTAGTAAAAGAAACAAGATTGTTAATGATGAATGAGTTAGATAAAAATAAATTAAAATAAAATAATAATATAATATCACATACAATGTAATTGTATAAATGTTACGCGGCTACGTTTGAATTCCAAAAAAAAATGTTATTAAAATAAAATAATAATAAATAAATATATATTATAATATAGATGATTCCTTCTTTTTTCTTATATACGAATCACATATATTAATAATAATAATAACAACAATAATAATAATAATTATTATACTAAATAATAAATAACAAAATAATAATAATAATGATAATATGTATATAAGGCGGTAGGTAGGTGGAATATATTATTATATTTATTACATTTTGGCATCTATCCCCTCTTTGGTATATAAAAAATATTATTATTTTTCATATACTAAATAAAAAGTCATATAATAAAATACTATCTTTCTCATTTGTCACACAAACAGATAGATAGAGATACTAATATATAGATAGATCATAATATTTAATTAATATATATATGAAATTGCATTTTTTTTATTACTTACTGCTAACAAGTTAATTTTATCGAAATATATTATATGTATATAGATAGATTAATATAACTCGGCAATGTTTATCGAAAAAAATAACATATTTATGTACGATTAATGTAAGTAAAATGGTTACATTAAAAATATTCCAGTGTTGGACTTCTACTATGAAAAATGAGTTTAAGAAACATATTATACTCTATCTTTTTTACCTAACTGGCCATTTATGATTGGATTGAATGCTTGAAATTGCAAAATAATAAGAAAAAATTTTGTGAAAATTGTTAAAATATATTACGCCCTCTATCTTATACAATATAATGAATGAAAACCATAATATATTTTTTTCTCAATCACCTCGATTTTTTTTATATATTTCACAGTGGTTGTTATTATATTTGCCTCTCCTACTCCTTCTTTTAAGTGTTACCTTTAGATTTATTATTATTATAATATGTTATTAGTTTTTATTTGTATAGGAACTAGAAACCAGGTAAAAAAAACGACTCTTTTTTTTATGGCACATACAAAACGACGACAGGTATAATATTTTTATATTCTCATTCGTTGTTTTAGTTATACACAAAATAACAACACAATACAATATATAAAATTATAATATGGACGCTATATATATATTTGAACATTAATCTTTAAGTAACAACAAAGGCTTTAAAGTTTAAAAACTGTTAGATACAATAAAATAATAATTGAACCAAATGGAGTTTGATTTGAAAAAAACACTATTTTTTTTCCCTGATTTCCAATTCTAAAAATGTTTTAAAAACGCGGTCAATTGAAACATGAGTTATATGTCAAAAAGACCTCATAAACAAATATAACTTATAAACATTTTTAATTTAAATAACAACATCAATTATAAAATACCAATATAATAATAATATAAATTTAAATTATATCGAATACTAAAACAACATACGGGACCGTAAAAACGAAAAAAAATTTTAAATCACGAGATGACAAAAATAACTAAAAACTTTGGTACAAACTCAGGTAAATAAAAGTGAAAAGACATTGGATAGGGATAAAGTTAAGCCTGGAAAAGAAATTTAAAAAAAAAGTTAGCCAATCTTAATCTCTTAATTATATGCGTAGTATACAAAGCTGTTCCAGTGATTATATTTTATACAATAGTTTAGGTAATTTTAAAAATAAATTTGTTATATAAAACGTAGTTATAAACGTGAAATTTTCGAAAAATTTAATTTTTGCAAAATTAGTTTAAATATACTTTTTCCTCTACCCCCCCCCCCCCCCCTCAAGCTAAACATATATAATGTTTCAATATATGTCGTCATTGTCTTTATAGAAATAATTTACAATTTAAAAATACCTACCTAAAATAGAAGGTAAAAGCAGCAGCAAATAATAGTTGCTAATATTATATGGGAAGATCTAAGCATGAAGATTAAGTGAAATGCATGAAAAATTACATGGGTATAAGCATAATATAAAGCATAAAGAAAAAAACTGTGAAAACAGGGACTGTTAAATAAATGTATGGATTTGATTAATTTTTTATCGAAATTAAAAGGTGTAAAAAAATATATTTAGGTAATTTCTCACAGGTAGATAACGTTAATTAAAACAAATTTGTGATTTTATTAATGACATCAAATAATAATGGGGAAAATTAAAGGCGGAATTATATTATTATTGTTATTAATATTACTGTATTTTTACGTAATCAAAATATTTATAATTAAGAGATCGATAAATTTAATAATAATAATATCGGTACAGTATTTAAAATCGTATCTAATAGATTCGCCGCATCCATATACAAATTGCTAAAAAAAACCCTAAATTTACCTTTTATAAGCGAAGCAAAATTTAGAAATTATATATATTTTGAAATCTAAAAAGCTAGTCAAAAAAAATATTTTAATTAAATAATCATAAATGCATTTTAATTTTAACATTGTTTTGTAAGGCCACGTGCAAAGTGAGTCTTTATTTTTGTAAAATTTTCAAAATTTTGAAAAAATTAATTTTGAAATAAAACGCAAATTTTTTAAAAGTTGCCAAATTTAGTATATGTGCATAAAATGCTTTTTTAAATAAAAATTTTTTCTCAAAAATTTTGAAAAAAAAATAAAATTTTCAGAATATCACGGAAATATAAACTCACTTTGGACGTGGCCTAAGTCGCAAAATGGGCTTATAAAGTTGTCTGATACGGTAAAACGTATTTTTTTTAGCCATTCTTAATTAATTTTTAACAAATAACATAAGGTTTTATAAAATCCTCTGATTGGAAGAGTTTTTATTGAATATTCATTTCGCCATTTTATCAAAATTCAAATGACACTAAACAATATTAGAATTTTACATGTTAAACCTAAAAAACCAGCTTAATCTACAATAATAATAATAATAATTGAGCCTATAAAAACGTTCTATAATGCTATTAGCATGTATTTTATTAAAAAAAAATAATAATATAAATAAATAAATGAAGGCTCAACTCTGAATTACATAGAATTTATTTATATATATATCTAGTACACAGTACTCAATTTTTATTGTTTAAAGGGAAAAAGTAATATAATATAGCTTACACAAGAACAATATATTTAAATTAGACCGCATTTCCACTTTATATACAATATTATAATTATAATAAAGTAAAATTTTTTGTATTTTGCAAGCAGTTTTTTCACAAAGTTAGATTGGAATAAAAAAAATATATACGAATATAGATAGACCTTTTTATATCTAAATGTATATATGGATTATAAAGAATATATAATTTAATATTTGTACAGAGAAAGAAAGAGCTTAGGTAAAATAAATGCGCTAGTTTTAGTAGAGTGAGAGAGAGTTAAATAAGTAAAATTTACAAAACAATAATAATAATAGTTAAACTTTGTATAAAATTGTTTAATCCACGAGGCAAGCATATTTCTTATAAAACTAAATTAAATAATATCACATAAAAAAAATTGCAAAATTATGTAGGGAAGAGAACACGATAAAATGAATTCTGAAAAAAAAAAAATATGGCTTGTTTACTCAACTTTTAATTTAAAAAGGAGTTTTGGAAACAGTAAATTTACATTGCATATACATGAACATTTTTATATATGTGCGATAGATAAAAAGAAATAATTTTCGCCTTCTTTCATGTTGTATATATGACTAGAAAAAAAAAAGAATGATAAGGGGAGTGATTTGAAAGGTAAAACATATTTATTATATATATATATATATTTAAATTATAGTGAAGGTAGGTTTTAGTTATATAGAACGGCTTGAGGTTAAATAAAATATTTCTATAGCTAACTAAAGTAAATAAATATAATATACCACACAACTCATACACAACATTGTGAATTTTTTATTGACGTTTTTTTTATGTAGGGTGAGGTAATTTAAATAACAAGATCTTTATTAGGAAATTGGAATAACTTTCATATTAGTATAAATTAAGACAAATACGAACTGCATTTTCTTATAACATAATTTTGTAGATGCACAAAAATTTAGCCTTTCTTGATGAAAATAAGCATAATTTAAAGCAATTAAAGATAATGCGTTGCATGATTTTACAAATATTTAAACATTAGATTAGAGTTGATATCAGAATTTTTACAAAATATTTAGCTAATTGCATTTTCTCATTTAATCGAGCTTAAAAAGATGCGCATTACTACCTAATTACCTTTGAAAGTGATACAAGTACAGTTGGGAACTCTACGAATAACATTCAATCATATAAGTAAATAAATGGCACATTGTATTTACAATAACAAAAATTAATTTGAGGCTTAAAAATATCGTCTGCATTATATGAATGCATGCCTTAATAAAACTCTTCCATTTCAAATTGATTGGCAATAAATGAAATACATATTTATCGATTATAAAGGCATCTATTTACAAATATTTAATATAACTCATATTCTTTTTACTGTAAGCTTTTTTGTATCAATAATGTTTAATATAATTTATAAATGTTTTTTAACTCGTGTTTCCTCTCAAAACTTAACGGAGTTATTTAGATTATCAAATTTGTTATATTATACGTTCATTTGCCAGACAGAGAGAAGCTTTAAACGCATGATAGCTAAAATGCCTAAATGTCTAGCCGTCAATTTCTTAATAAAATTAAAAATTCGATAAATTAAACTTTGAAGCGAAAGAGCCTATAAGATCGTCTGCTATTTCCCCAATGTGAAATAAAAATATTACATATGCTTGTAAAATTGTATCAATATGGAGGAAACCAAGTAAGTTTTTTATATATTAATATACTGTACAATTACCTACAGGAGAATAAAAGGATAAATGAAATTACCTAGAAAGAAAGGTTCACTCTAAACACAGCGCCTAGGCTGGCAAGAATTATTTTGCTGACTCTATGCGCGATTAGAATAATATGTAGTGTTGTGGAAGAGTGCCTTTGGTATAATATGATGTAATATGAAAAATCTTTCCTTTATATTTAGAGCAAAATATTCAATAAAAATCAAATTAGAAGCAAAAGCCCAGTAGTCTAATTTTCCATAACAAAAATTGTTATATATTAAACAATACCAGGGATAAACTATAATTTGTAATTGATTTTAATGTTAATTGAAAATGCTACAAAATTCAACAGGATTAAAATTTTATTTTAAAAGAGAAATGTTTAATAAACACTCACGAGGGAACAAAACATAATATTATATTGTTGTTTTTTATTATATTTGTATAAATGAATTTTGTATTTAAATACAATATATAATGTAAGAGCGTAGTTGTTGGTGGTGGTGCAGATATAAACAAAATTATATAAAAGATATATATGCTCCGATTTAATATTATTTATTATAAAGCACTTTGAATGAGGAAAAAAAACACGAAATACACGCATCTAATTTAATATTATTCTTATTTTCGAAAACAACGAGAAATTTTATTATTCTTTTTATTCAATTTACGGTCCCCTTGTTTTCTCTTTCATTCTATTATATCATAAAAATTAAAAATAATGAATTAGAGAAACAGAACAACAGCATATATTTTTACATAAAGAAACAAGGCCTTTTAATCATTATATTAGTTTAGTTTAGTATCTTTCTAAAAGATTATATTCATAGATATATATATATCATTTATATCAAAACAAAATATCAATATCACGAAGAATAAGAAAACGTGAAAGATTAGGCAAAATGGCAATTGAAATTGTAATACCTGTATATTTCAACATTGTAAATAATATATGATTTCTATATATTTCGAAATACATTAAATTTCGTACAAGGCATAGATATACAAGATTACTTACTTAGGGGGGCCTGACCACACTTAAAAAATTATAAATTAAAAGTTTAAATAATCCACAATTAAATGCTCGTTACATATAAAGCCATACCACAAAAGTCTAAAAATATTGATTTTAAGCTAGAAAATAAAAAAATGGTATTTCAAAAATTATTTTAAATATCCCAAAATGGATTTATACCAATTAGAAACGCCAGACCATGATTCACCCCACCCCCGACCTGCTCGACATATTTTTTAAATTAGGGTTGGCCCACGAATCTGCGGTTCAGCCCGCCGAATTTCGTTTTTAAAAGCTTGCGGCCCAAAAAAAGTTTAAATTACAAGCTCTATTTTCCTTTTGAATTATTAATAAACTACATGATTAGAAATACTGTTCAAGGTGTGATACTGATAGATAGGTCAAGTATAATTTCGTTTTCATTTTTCCAGAAATCACATTTTCAAAACACCTGACTCATGTTATATCAAGGATTTACAATTTTGCCTCGGCGTCTCTGATAGAACGTGTTAAAAAACCCTGTTATTTGGAATTTTACGAACCAAATAAACAAATCATTATTAGACCCTGCCATAATTAATATATAATTTTAATGTGTTATTTAAATATAGTTTAATTAAACAAAGCTGACAAAAGTGTGAACTAAAGGGGGAATTAGATTTTTCTCGAGCCAAAAAGGGGAAAAAATAGCTTATAGTGGCGATTTTGAATTTATAACCCCCCAATGGGGAAAACGCCGTTTTCAAAAGCACTTTTTAGTTTTTTCTACTTTATTCTAAAGTTGAAATCGGTGGTCATTACATTTATTGAAAGCCCTTTATATAAGCCGTTTAATACAAGAAAAAAAACGAGGCTTCTTAAAAAAAGCCAATTTTACAAATCTTGTATAATTTTTCTTTTGGCCCTTTTTAAGTATAAAGTAAGCTTATTTTTTTAATAGAAAAGCTTTTTAAAATTTTCCTATTTTGGTAAGCTGCTATTTCTCCCATGAGCTGATTTAAAAAAGCGAAAGCGGGTAAGGCATAAATATACGACCTGGCTCCATATTTTTTTACAATATATTAGGAGAGTTGAAATCAAAGACGAAACCGAAAAACACACCTGGCCCGGTGACGATCCGCTCAATAGTCGGCCTGCTGGATTGGGTCAAAACTATTTTAAAGACAAACGGGCCGTAACAAGACAATTTTTCAATCTCATTATTGGCCCATATAGCATTAAAGAGTATGCCACAACAATACAGGTTATCATTTCAACACACATAATTTGGTTGATAATTTTATTGCAAAAAATTTTTTGCTTCTTACAAAAAACACAAAGTTTTGCCTGCCCGATTTGACCGAGTTTCTAATTTTGGGCGGGCCGGGCCCTAATTGATTCTGTCATGTG
This sequence comes from Acutogordius australiensis, assembly GCA_030555515.1. Taxonomy (NCBI): domain Eukaryota; kingdom Metazoa; phylum Nematomorpha; class Gordioida; order Gordea; family Gordiidae; genus Acutogordius; species Acutogordius australiensis. The sequence goes on from CM060242.1 coordinate 41,128,299, forward strand.
GGCTAGGCCGAAATATTACGACTCGGTTAGAATTTGGGTAAGAAATCAACCTGTCCCTTCAATTCCTATTATTAAGCAGTTATTTATAAACGCTCATTCCTCTATTTTTCCGTGTATTTTTTTCAGGCTTGACTCAAATTTGGTCTTAAACTTGTTCCTCTTGATCTTGAAGCACTAGGGTCATTTTAATTTTAAAGTGGTAATTTTTTTTCTCAAAAATTTTAGCCCTCTCCCGTCTCTTTACAAACGTTTAGTTTTAAAATGCTTGTTTCAATTGAAATTTTAAATTAAAAACAGTAAGCAATACGTTTTTTTTTGCAACATTAAATTAAGAAATAGTGATTTTGTCAGATCCAAAAGTATAAAAATATAGGAATAATGCAAGTTATCTTGTTTACTTCATATTATTCTTTTTATTATCGTGAAAATGTATAAAAAAACATTATGTATTTCCCCAAGGCAGACCTCGATTTTTATTTAATAAAATGCTATTATTAATTTTCGGCTTACATTCAAGTATTTTGGAATACGATTACAAAAAAAATTGAAAGAATTTTTGTTTAACATTATATTATTCCTATGCTTTATTTCTTGAATTATTTTTCGACCCGGAAATATTTATTAAAAAACAATTAATCTATTTTTATAATTTTCATCAAATTATTTTTTGTCATCTATTTTGCTTTAATATTATATATTTTATATATATTAAATATATATGCCAAGGACCGTTTAATTTAAACAGGTAAGCCAAAGCTAGAAGTCGCATGATTCCCATATTTTGGAATATCCCCAAAATGCTAAAACCTATTTGGATCAAATAATAAAAAAAAATAAAGTTGACAAAGTTTGAACGAGAACTTGTTCCCAGAGTAACGATCCACTTACAACGGCGCAAATATAAAAAAATAAATACAAAGTTAAAAAGTTATTTGGATAGGAATTTATTAAAAATCTCAAAAAATTATATCGTACTCTCGGGGTAATAATATCTCAAAAGGTGTGCTAAATAATTATTGTTTCGGGGAAAAAAAAATCAAAATTTATGAAAAAGTATATAGAGTTTATCCGCAAAATTTTTCGCCTTTTTCTAAAAGTGAGGGTGGTTTGGGCGTAAGTCAAAAATCTAGGTGGTTTTAAACAGAACAAAGTAGAATCAAAACTAGGTCGACTTTAACTACAGTCTTTGAAATTAGCATTTGAATTGGTTAGTTTTGTTTGTAAGCCTGTTAGTTCACTGTCAAAAATTCAATCGCCTATTTTGGGCTTACTGTAAAAATTCCCTAATCAACAGAAACTTTTTTTGGCCCTCGGTAGCACTTAACTACACATTATGGGTCAAATTTTTGTGACTTTTTTCTTAAATACATATTTTATATATCCAGGAATTATAATTCTTAGTCTTATAACAAAATTTGTTCAAAAATTAAGAATTTGTTGGGGTCACTATGGACCGCACAATCTCAATTTGTTGAGAACCATGATATTACCTTAATGTAAATAAAGAATTGCAACCTTATCATTTTAAGTAGATAAATGTATGCATTGTATAATAATTTTTTGTTTTCTCTTTAAAATATCTAGTTTTAAAGGTGAATAAAAGCCAAAAATAGTTTTTTATTTTAAAATATTTTTTTATAAATTGTTCAAAAAATGTTTTACTAGACCTAAAAGTATGTTTTGATCAATAATATTGATATGTTTAGTTTTTTGACAATGCAATATAGAAAAATAAAAAATTTTTATTTTTTGGATTTTTTCTACTTTGTGTAAAATAAAATTTACCATATGCATTAATGATAACTTATGTTAGATACACGTATGTTTCTTTTGTATAAAAATAGATAGCTTTAAAGCTTTTGAAGTTTGAGAGGTTCAAAATTGGGGTTCATTTAAGACACACGATAGCAAACGCGTTACACATTTCTCACCCAAGCAATCTCGGATCAAGTTTTTCAAAATTTATTTAAATGTAAAAATTACCTGGAAGCGTATATTTTATACCCGATCTAGAGAAAATATGGAACAAAAAAAAATTTTTAATAGATCATAATAAAAGCTGGATATTAATCTCGAAACATTTTCATAATTGTCGAAAAAGTAAATGAGGTAAAAGATTAAACATCCAAAAGATATTAGATCAAAAGTTACAAAAGATTTTAAACATTGTTGCATGAAAATAGGCAAGAAATATGTCATAAATGTGGTTATTATCACTTCCTAATGACATTTTTTTTTGCCACATTCGTATATCTAATGGCCTAAATTTTATACTACAGAAAATTCAAACAATTGACGCCCTTTTTGCATATTTTATCAACAAAAATTTTGTAACAATTAACTAATTTTGTATATATATAAAACTCAATCAGAATAAACTACAGACCTTAATTTTTAACAATTTACATCTTTTTTAAATATTTTTTGAATAGTAGCTAAAAAAAACATAAAAAAGCACGGCCCTTTTTATCAAAAATTACAATGAAATCGCCCCATTTACCTGTTATTGATTGGGACATGTGGACTGCTAAAACAAATTCGATGATCTATCATTCAACCCTTTAAAATTTTTAGTTTGGGAAAATGTGCGCCCTTAAATACATTTTAAAAAATTTAAAAAAAGCACAAATAAAACTTAAAATATTGAATATTGTTTTCAAAACTAATAAAATTATACCTCTCATGAACTTTTTATACCTATTCTTTCCCTTTAAAAACATTTGGATTTCACTAAAGATTTCAAAATTAATACAAATTGTCCGAACGTCCAAAAATTTTTAGGGACACAGCTTCATAAATTTATGTAGCTCCCAATTTAAATATTCAGTGTAAAAGGGAGCGTTGCATTTTACCATTTCTTAATAAAAATGTATATGTATATAAAAAAAATATAAAAATTAAGAAAATAGTAGGGATGTAATCAAACTATCGATTTTCCCTTTAAACTAAATAATAAGAAATATTACAGGTGCATGAAATAAGAGGGGCCGTATATATATATCACTAAGGTGTTTTGCAACGTATATAAAAGGTTTATTAAGTATAATAATAAATATATATTAACATTAAATTACTAATACACGAGATGAATTTGGAATATATAATTATAATATTAATAACAATTATCTATAATATATATATATATAACAAGTCTCATGGGAGATGTATTCGCGTCAATATTATTTGTAACCCCCCCCCCCCCCCTTAGGGCATGGCGGGAGAAAACTTAATCATAACTATTATTCCATTATCTTATATAAGACTCCGCTTATAACAAAAGATGTTACAATGAATTATTATATTTTTATATATCAATCACCAATCTATTTTCTTTAGGGCACGTGCAAATTGAGTTTTTATTTCTGTAAAATTTTAAAATATTTTGGAAAATTTTAAAGTTGCCAAATTTAGTTTAGAAATTAAAATTATATTTGTGAAAAATTTTGAAAAAAAATAAAATTTTACCATAATAAAATCTCACTTTGCCCGACGCCTTATTTAGAAAAGTTTTAAACACTTTTATCGAATGTGACATTGGTTATAAGCTTTATATATAAAGACTTAAAATTTAACTATACAAATTTACATTTATTTATTTCAATTCACTGCGTTCAAAGTGAATTAAAAAATTTTTTTTTGTTTTTTAAAAATTGTCTATTTTTAAAAAAATTGCAATCTTATTGAATAAAAAATACTATGGGCGCTTTTAGAATCCATTCAATTCTCATACATAATTTAAAAATTAGTATGTTAATTTTGGTGAAATAACTAACCGTAGCTTTTATCAATATTTACCCATACTCGGGGCATTTAAAATTACATTTAGAAATCGTATTTGCCTTAATCCATATACACGTGACTGAAAATCATTTTAACATGATTTCTTTATAGCTGCTTAGTTCCAGCATTAACCCCATATTTTTCTTTTAGAAAAATTACAAATAAAATAAATGAACTTTGAACGCGCCATCGTCAGAAAAAGGTGTTTGAAAAGAAATAAAACTTTTCGTTAATGAATATACTAAAATTTGTTTTTATAAGAAAATTTTGTTGTCCTATGCTAATCAATAGAGAACAAATCATTTTATATTTTTGTAAGTGGATAAATTTGTGTACCAATTTTTGGAAATGTAATATTTTCTTTAAGCCCACCAAGTTATTATAACATAACTAAAATTGACAATTTTTGCAAACTCGAGGTTCCAAATCAATAATATATTATTTATAATTATTTATAGTTGTTGAATTCAGAGCTGGGAAAAAACCCATATTTGGGTTAAACCCATTTTTTTATTTTTTGAAATTAAAAAAAACGGTTTTAGCTTTAATTAAGAAAATATTTATAAAGTTTAAGATATTCTACTTATAATTTGTATCTATTTATAATTGATTTTTAAAATCTATCATAAAATTTTTGAAAAACAAAAATTTGAGTTTAGCCAAAAAATGGGTTTTTTCCCAGCTCTGGTTGAATATTTCTATAGTATCAATAAACAACAAAAAAAACACAAATGGTTTGTACAGGATTGTAGAGAACATTCTTGCGATGATCCCGGGTTTAGTTTACCTCCCAATATCTCCAATTTTGTTAATACTTTCCAAATATAAAAAAATCCACAAATTTACTTAAGCTATTAATTTTCCCAAAAATTCATTGATTTAGTTATCTTATGAAAAAGGTAAAATTGGACATTCCAAAATTATTAGCAATAATTTTTCAATTTTTTAGGATCAAAAAACATATTTATGACAAAATCAAATTAATTTTACTATAACACATAAATAAAAAATATCATTATAAAAATATATTAACTTCTTACTTTACCCATAACTGTTTCCTTTATATAAATATATTTGTAACTTTTGATTTACCCATTACATTTTAAACATTGATATAAAATAACCCCCAAAATAGGAAGATCTAATTTTGACATCAAACAACTTAAAAAGTGAGGCAGCTAAAATTCTAATTTCATATTTGTAATCAGCACCAAAAATCTAACTAAGAATAGCATTTTTTATAAAATTAAAGCCGCTCTGCGCGTTATAAATATCCGCCCAGCTCGTTCTATAACTCGACCCCGCTCATGCGGATTTCGGGTCCCGAAGATTTTTCGCTAACCCGCGTAGAAAGTTTGCCAAACTGAGTTATTTCATAGCTCGCTAAATTTTTAGATTGATCTAACCTGCCATTTTAGCCTAAAGTTTGTTTACTGTTTTTTTCTATCAAGATTTCTAAGATAGCTATAAACATTATAAAATTAAAAATTTTAAACAAAATTAAAAAAAGAAAAATATTTGAAAAATTCATATATATATATATGCATCCTAAATGTTCTATCAAACTTCAAATAATATTTTTATTTCAAATCATACCTTGCATCTTGTTTATCTCCTGACCATCCTTGTCATGAGCTTAAGCACCATCCTACCCCAGCTAGACAAATAGAAAGGAACCCTCTTCTCTCAACCCAAACACAGCCTTATTGACAAAAATATTCCCACTAAAAATCAAACGTATTCACACCTCCGCAGTTAACCATACCATAGCTAACTATCCGTTTAACATAGTAGGTCGACCCCCCTACTTCCCATTTAGAAAACACTTTACCCCGGAATCCATTCCCACCTAACTCAACTCCGGTCTGGACACTGCCATCTACTTGCAAACTTTAGAGCAGGTCTAAACTCATCTTTAAATAATATCTGCTACCAGTGCAAATTAGCATCTAACGGTATACAATACTGGTTCATATGTCCCAACCACGGGCCTCCTATCTCTCCTATAAATCTTTGGATCAATCCATCCCTAGCTGCCCAAAAGCTCAATCTTATTATTAAATACCAATTAATGGGGCAATAAACAACATCTCAAATCATATTGTCCTAATTGGGTTGGGTGACATATTTTTATAATGTCAATGTAAGCGTTTAAATAACTTAATTGCTTGGATTAATAGAAGTTATAGAAAATTTCGGTATGAATTTTAAATTTTATGATATTGTTTTCTCTACCGCAAAATCAAATACTTTGGTCAAGATGTCATCCTGCAAATTTACTTTTTAAGCAAGTTTTGAAATGTGAAGAAAATGTATTAATGCCATTATATATGGTATTAATAATTTTCGGTGATTACTTATTTATTTGTCTAGCTATATAATTAAATTTTTAAAAAGACTTGGGTAATAAACTTTTAGTTGAACATTTTTATGTGCTTTGGCCGGTGTACTTTACGTTAACAATTTGAAATATTTTGTTTGAAATGTAGATCAATTTTGAGATTAGCGAAGATAATTATTATTTGAGCATCCAAAAAATTGCTTTTAACATTTAGTATTTTGAATTTAAATTGTTTATTTTAAGGGTAGGTTGCTTTCGCAACCCTATCAAAAATCATTACTTTAAAAAAGTTCGCACTTTAAAAAAGTTCGCACTTCAAAAGTAATTGTTAACTTGTTCTCAGTTAAGAGTTCGAAGTTGGTTTTTTATTTTAGAATTTGTATTTAAAAAACATGTAAATGTATCTCTTACTTATAATTAGGCATTTAATCCAACCTTATACTCTCCTAAAAAAGATAGAGGGCGTTTATATGCTCTCACTCTTATTTATTTAACACATGACACTGCAGATGAAAAAAAACTATGCGCTATTAGTGATGAGTTGCGGTTAAACTCTTATATTTTTTTTCGTATAGTTTTAAAAATAATTAATAACTGTACTAAATCAATATTTTTTTTTACTGTTCAAAACCTTTTAATTTAGACAGAAGTTGCAATTATTAAGTTTAAATTTAAATAAAGGCAATAACATGGTTTTCAACATTGAAGTTGAGATGGTGGGATCCATATAGACCACAATTATTTCTAAATTCTAAACAAATTTTGTTTTGAGACTTAGAACAAATTTTAATTACTAGGTTTGTTTATTAAATATGTAGGAAAGTCACAAAAATTTAGCCCATAATATATAATATTTTGGGAGTTATTCAAAATTTAAGATATACTGTGGTCTATATGGACCCTAAAATACTAATCGCCATTGACATTCCTATCCTTCATAAAATTTAAAAAAAAAGGTGCTTAGAAAAAAATGGGCTATTTTTAAGCTCTGTCTTAAAAAGAAATAGGGCTTCTTTTTGCTCTTTTGTAAAGGGTATTTATCTATTGGGGGGGGGGGGGGGGACTTTTTATCCCTTAAGAATAAAAATATTAAAGGTTTTTTTTATCCCTTATATTAGCTCAAAATGCTCATTTTCCTTTGATTAGCTCACATTCCAGCTCTGACACATTTTTTTTCCTTTTGTATCTTAAACCTTAGTCTTCAGATACAATAAAGTATTTTATAACAATTTTGAGAGTATACAAATGAAACTAAATGTTTTAATTTTTAGCAAAATAAAGAAATGTGTCAAAATTTTACATCAGGAAACATTGCATGCATGTATAGAAATTACAGTTTTATCGTAACCCAAAAGTTCGCCCCACAAGCCTTGAACCGAGTTGACCTATTTTTATGAATATTTTGACTTTTTATTTATTGCTTCTTGCTTATCTCCTGACCATCCTTGGCACGAGCCTACCATCCTACCCCAGCTAGACAAATGCAAGGAACCCTCTTCTGTCAATGCTTCAACCAAATACAGCCTTTCATTGACAAAAATATTCCCACTTAAATGATAATCAAACGTATTCACACCTCTGCAGTTAACAAAACCATTGTTAACTATCCGTTCAACATAGTTTTAAACAGTCGACCCCCTCCCGTATCCCCTTTATAAAACACTTTACCCCGGAACATCCGTTCCCACCTGGCTCAACTCCGGTCTGGACACTGACATCTACTTGAAACTTTACGTCTGGACCCATCTTTAAACTATATCTGCTACGACTGCAAATCAGCATCTGACGATATACAACACTGGCTCATATGCCCCAACCGCGGACCTCTCTCCTATAAATCTTTGGATCAATCCATCCCTAGCTGCCCAAAAGCTCAATCCTATTACTAAATACCAATTAACGGGGCAATAAACAACATCTCAAATCATATTGTCCTAATTGGGTTGGATGACATATTTTTTATAATGTCAATGTAAGCGCTCAAATAACTTAATTTCTTGGATTAATAGAAGTTATAGAAGATTTCGGTGTTTAAGAAGATTATTTAATTAATCTTTAGAAATAGGTAGTTTAAACTTGTCAAGTTTAAACTTCTAACTTATAGAACCTATTTATTCCTCATACATTCCCAACTATCCTTGGCTTTTTTTACATTTTAGCCTTCAACCTTTTCGTTTTTTCTTGCTTTCGTTATCTAATATCCTCTCATTAATAATAATAAATTTATTTTCATCTTTCGACGGTTACTCAACTTTTAAGCCTTTTACTTTAACTTTTATTTTGTTAAATGGTTGATTACTAAGAATTGTATACCAAAACTGATGAGAATATACATATAGCAATTGAGCAAGCAACTCAACCTGAATTGAAGGGTTTTATTAAGTTGCAATGAAATTTTTTTAAATTTCATTATATTGTTTTCTCTAGCGCAAAATCGATTACTTTGGTCAAGATGTCATCCTGCAAATTTACTTTTTAAGCAAATTTTGAAATATGAAGAAAAATTAATGCCATTATATATGGTATTAATAATTTTCGGTGATTACTTAATTATTTGTCTAGCTATATATTAAATTTTTAAAAAGACTAAGAAAATAAACTTTTAGTTGAACATTTTTATGTGCTTTGTACGTTAATAATTTGAAATCTATTTTGTTTGAAATGCAGATCAATTTTGAGATTAGCGAAGATAATAATTAGAGCATCAAAAAAATTGCTTTTATCATTTGCTATTTGAATTTTCTAAATTGTTTATTTTAAGGGTAGGTTGCTTTCGCAACCCTATCAAAAATCATTACTTTAAGAAAGTTCGCACTTTAAAAAAGTTCGCACTTCAAAAGTAATTGTTAACTTGTTCTCAGTTAAGAGTTCGAAGTTGGTTTTTTATTTTAGAGTTTGTATTTAAAAAACATCTAAATGTGTCTCTTACTTATAATCAGGCATTTAATCCATCTTTATACTCTCCTAAAAAAGATAGAGGGCGTTTATATGCTCTCACTTTTTTTTACTTATTTATTTAACACATGACATTGCAGAATGATGTAGTACGCAAAAGGGGGAAAAAAACTATGCGCTATTATTAGTGATTAGTTGCGGTTAAACTTATATATATTTTTTCGTATAGTTTTGTCATAATTAATTTAATAACTGTATTAATGAGTTGTTTTTTTATCAATATTTTTTTTTATTGTTTAAAACCTTTTAATTTAGAGACAGTAATTTGTTAGAAAGCAAATTTTTGTGGAAGCTCTCTAATAAAAAAAATTTTTTAAATATTTAAAAAATACAAACTCAACTTTGAACGCGCCCACTTCTAAAGACGAATAAGATTTTTTTTGCGTAAATTTACAGATCGTTCATGATAAAGTTTGGCATATTTAAAATGGATGGAAGCTGCTCAAAAAAAAGTCGTAAGGTCTTCATTTTTGGGCTTTCACATGTATATTAACAACTACCTGTTTAAAATAAATAAAAAAAGTGCACGTAAAAGGGAAGGTTAATGGCAGTACTTGCCCTTGGCCAAAAAATGCTGACTTACATCCCTCAATGTCGGCTCAATAGCTCAGTGGCAAACCTTCCTGTCTTACAAGCAGTAGTTGCGAGTTCGAATCCGTGCACAGGAGGTTTTTTTTTTCGGAAAAATAGTATACATGTGTAACCACTTAAAGCTGTGAGTGGCCTGCTTAGGCAGTAGGCCTTAAACGATATGCCTAAAGTAAGAATCTAGGCTAAAAACCTAGGTCGTCGGCGTGCGAGCAAATTTTACAATCTAACCCGTGGGCAATATTAATGCTTTCCTCGGGTTAAAAGAGTCAAAGCCCTAACGGGTATGGCGCCCCCTGAATGGGGAAAGATATGAGATCCCTCAATTACAGTTAGAAAGGTGAAAAAGTGAAATTATTTTTTTTAGATCATTTTTTCGATGCGCTCGGAGGACTCCTAAACAGTATTTAGACAATTATTTCCGAATAAAAAACTGCTGGCGAAGCGATATAATTTTGAGATAAAAATTTTATTAAATTACCCAAAAAGCCCAAATTGTAGGCGTAGGTAAAATTTGTGTGATTTTTTAAATTTTGCTTGAGGTTTATTTGTAATTTTTTGAAAAGAAAATAAAATGTATTTAATTTAAATAAAACCTTATATGCTTAATATATGAAAATTAAAAAATCGGCACTTAAGCTATGTAATTTTCGTATAATTTTAAAAAATTTTTGTTTTCTGAAAAAGCATTATAGGTGCATAAACTAAATTTGGTAACGTTTGAAAAACTTGCAATTTATTAAATATAAAATTTTTCAAAATTTTGAAAATTTCACGGAAATAGAAACTCACTTTGCACGTGCCCTTATGTAAACAAAATTTAAATTTTTGCAATAAACCTACATTAATTTAATTCTTATTTATTCTAATTTATAGCGTAAAACATTTTCAAAAACATAAATTTAGACAATTTTAAAAACTCAATCAACTAAAGTTTTATACCTTCGTACAAATTATGAAAAACCAAGGCCAATTTTATTTTTTAAAATCATTAGTTCATATAAGCTTTCCCTGAAATCAATATCTTCATTTAATCAGAGGGAATTGAACGTTTGTAAATAGGACACGTGAATGAACCTATTTTTTCGACAAAATACTCCCACAGAAAAGGTCACCTTTAATTAGATATATTTTTTAATTAATTAGCCAATAAGCGACGTCTAATCAATAAGAATCAAACCTGCATAGTTTTTTTTCTTTAAACCTAGTATTTATTTTAAAGGGCGTTTAATGTCATTCCTTTTACACACTTTTCCCCCAAACAGCAGCCTTTTGCCCCCCTATAAAAATGCGAGCCTAAATCTATGTGTTGAGTCAACACCCGGTCATATCAATCTTTCGAATTCCTTACTAAACTTTTATTGCGCCATTTTCCCCGCGCTCATTGCCTCGGGTATTGTCGGCAACCTAGGGTTCCTCTACGTGCTTACCTTAATAAAGCGGTCGTTTGACTCCAATTCCACTAGATGCAATACCACTAGGGTTTCCTTGGTCGGACCTGGGTATACCATCGATGCGCCAACTTATTTTTTCTTCCATATAAAGGCATACTTCAATCTAACGCTCCTGGTTTCTACGGCATCCAAGTTCCGTTGTTTCGTGCACCCTTGCTATCATTTGATTCCTATCGTCAAACTGAGTTGGATAAGGTACTTACAATACGTCGAGATAGTCGAGAGATCCCTTTATTTTTCCGGCATCTATATCATTGCTTTCGTATTGTTTGACAGGTATCTTTGCTTGTATAGACCTTTATTCTATCGCGCTAAGATAATACCCAATTATTCCAAGGCACGAAAACTTTTTGAGATGGCTCCGTTTGCCCTTACGGCCCTATTTTTCGTGGTAAATGGGATTTGGACGATCATACATAATCCAGTAGAACCTTGTTATTCCAGCCTATCCAGACAAATGGCATACCAGTTCGGAATGCGTTACGAAAGTGGATCTTACTGGATTTACCTGATCTTCTCACTTGTTTTCTACTACCTCGTTCCCCTAAGTATCATCGCTACATTGGGTTTCCGAATAATCGTGCGAATAATTCGATTCCGGAGAAACGGTAGCACTGATTATGCTACCGTTTTAAATGAAACGACCGTGGCTAATGATAGCATTCAACCGACCACCTCAATTCTCCGGACATATTTGCCCTTCGTTTTGATTGCCGTGTATTTCTTAGCCACGCTAGCTGGTCACTTCATCGAAATTACCTACTTAATCCAATGCAAGCCCTTACACGGGGGCCTTCTCGAAACCCTGCAACGCTTTGGCACTAGGCGTATCTTTCAGCTCCTGTACATTAGTGGAAACGTTTATATTCTGCTATTGCTTGATAAAAACTTTCAACGCGTGATTTGGAGCCTATTCCAGGAGGCTACTCGATTTGCTTCCGTCCGTATTGGCAGGACAAATTAAAAATATTTCCTATAAAATTATACTTAATGTCTTATCTTTAGATATATGCACATCTTTATTTAGATAATAAAACAGCCTTGTTATTTACATCAAAAGACAAAAATGTATTTTTTATTTAATAGCTATATAAAATGAACTTTTTTTTGTATACGTTAAACATTTTGTAATGCAGGATACTTTGCAATAACTTTTTAATTTGTAGCCTAATTTTACCTGGTTGGCTTGAATTTATATGAACAAGCGCCTCTCTAAACAACCCTTTTACCACTGTCAATTTTTTTTGCAAAAGATCAATTAATACAAACCAGCTAGATTTCACTAAAGTTAAAAATTCAGGGTTAAAACTTAAAACTTAAGATATTTGGCAAAAGCGTTTTTTGATGCCATGCATATAATACAGTTAAATTTTTAAAATAAATTTTTAAAATTGCGCTGGTCGGGAATGCCAGGAAGGAACTTTCCAATCCCCAAATCCTATATACAATTATATTGGGAGCCAGGCTATTATCAAAAAACGATTATTTTTTGAACTATCTTCTAAAAATTTTTTGTTGTCACGTGCAAAGTGAGTCTTTATTTTCGTAAAATTTTGAAAATTTTGAAAATTTAATTTTTTTCAAAATTTTTTTGAAAATTTTTTATTTCAGAAAAAGCATTTTATGTACGTTTACCAAATTTGGCAACTTTTTAAAAATTTGCGTTTTATTACAAAATAAAATTTTCCAAAATTTTGAAAATTTCACGAAAATAAAAGTCACTTTGCACGTGCCCTTATGTAAAATGTTTATCCCGGAAAATATGTACACCAATTTTCCATTCAAAACGCAGCATTTAATGAAAAAAAATATGTCCGTATTTTTGTTTGTAAATGATTTTTGAAAACTTTTTTTGATTTTGTTTTGAGAAAAATTAGGCCCAATCATTTCCCAATAAGGCTAGTTGGGTATCGTGTATAATGCAAATATATAAAATCAGGATGAAAACTTACAATGTTTAAAAAGTTGATTCTAAAATTTTATTTCGCAAAAAAAAACCTTTTAAAAAAGCCCTACTTTTTTTGAGAATATATACAATTAAAGGCTTTACGTGTAATAAAAAGCTCAAAAAGGGTTATTTAATGTCAAAACTTTAATAAAATCACAAATATAATCGTAATTTGCTTAAAGACAATGCAGATATTAAAATTTTGTCGCATATATCACCAAAAATATTAACTGAGGGAGAGGGGAGGGGGGCAAATTTAAAAAAATTTTAAAAGTATTTAATGAAAAAATCTATATTTGTAAGTTTTTTCAAGCAAAATGCGTTCCAGGTTTGACCTTATTTATACACTTCTAATTATGGCCTTCAATAGAGAATTGCAATTACAGACTTTAACAATACAAAGATTACAAAGATAGATTTTTACAGGTTATTTACGAGGAAACAATTTTAATGGTCTACCGAATGGCATTCAAAAACACCGGGCCTAGTTAGCTTGCGTCTTTACATTAGTAATTTTTTCATAAATTTTTTTTTCCTTTTCGAGGCAGGTATGTAAGTAGAACGGGATGTGGTTCATATCGACCCCATTAAATGTCTTGCGTTAAGAATGAACGTTAATTTTGTTTCTACCCATAGTTTTTATTATCTAGTACCCAAATCCCCCAAATAAATAAATCTCATATTTGTCATTAAATAACTAAAAATTGGAGGCATTGGACCAAATTTCTGATTTTATATAGGTAATCAGTATAAACATGACCAAAAACGATATTTACCATAAGGTGCTTAAGATCGTCCTTCTGTTGTCCGGTATTTGAAACAAAGCCGATAAAACTAATTAAATTTTAATACTTTTAAAATACAAAAATATCTATAAAATACTGAAGAAACCAACATTGCATTTCATTTTCGTTAAATAGAATAATTAAATTCATAAAAAATGATGAGAGAAATATTTTTGGCTATTTTTGTGCAAAATTTGAAATTTTATAACACTTTATAAATATAAAAAATCCAAAATTTTTTCTCAGGCCTGACTCGACCCGCCCGATATCACAAACATTGCCCGGAAAATTGTATTGCAACAAGCTTTGTTGCTTAAAAATTATGAATAAAAATAAGTAGAAAAAACACCCTTTCCAAGTGATAACAAAGTCATCTTTAAGTTTGTTAAAAATAATTTGTCAAAATGAGTTAAACCGACAGACATCAATTTTTTTTTCTGATTTGGGGTCGGCCCTTTTTTTGGGCGATTTGGCACCAGGCCGGGCGCCCGTTTTTTGACTTCGACTTTGAAAGCAAACCAACTATGAAAAAATTAATAAGCAATGATAACCTTCGAAAAATACAATGTAGATGCTACAATTTGTCACCGATTGACCATAATGGGTCGGTAGAATCAGTATCTATTAACTTCTGAATGCCAAACAAAATTCTCCATTATATCCAGTGCTGGAAAAAATTAAGCCAAAAAGCTTTGGCTCATTTTTGCCCCCAAATCATAAAGAAAAAAGGAAGCTACAAATAAAGGGCCATAAGAATTCAAAAAAAGCCCTTAACAGGAAAAAAGAACCCCCCCCCCGTCTCCCCCCTCCCCCACAAAATGTGGCTCTTAGAGCCCCCCCCCCCCCCACATTGTTTGTTTTCTTTATAATAATTTTGAAAAATTTTCATTTTTACTTTGTAATAAGGATGTGTGGGTTATTTTTTTTTAACGCTCCTAGGAATTTTTTTTATTAAGAAATAGGGATTTTTTTAAAAGCCCTTTTTTTAAGCAAAAAAGGGGCTTTTCACCATGCCCACGAGTTTGTGCTCAAAAAATCGTTAAAAAAAGGCCCATTTATTTATTTTCCCAGCCTTGATTATATAGGCTGATTTCATTTATACATTTTATTTAAATATAATAATAAGCATATTTTAAAAATTATTTTTGTGAGGTCTGTAATTATTCCACCCAGCGCTTTACTCGTCTTTGACCTCATATTAACTGCTCCACGCATGCCAATAAAATATTTGCAAAAGTCAAAAATTTGTTATTATATTTACTTTAGTTGTTCATATTATACATTGATATTTTTTGGATATTCTAACCGTGATAACACAGGTCAATAATTATTGAGAGGTAGTTAACTGGGGAGAAAAACCTGCCATCTAAGGGATTTTTAAATCCGTTTATCGTTTTTACGAATCAAACCTAGTAAATCAAAATATTGAAATTTATAGAAATAATGCCAAAAAACAAAAAAGATTCAAAACAAAAATAAATTGATTTTTTTTTGCATATTTTTAACAGCTAAAGTTAAATTTAAACTTAAAATGAAACTTTTATTAAAATCCGATTATATATTGTGTTGTATAAAAGTTTGAGTATTGCACCTAATTAGATAATTAGACTCAAGCTGGAAAATTTGCCAATAGTTCATTTTTAAGAATTTTTTGTTCTTAAATCGATATAAGTAATAAATACAGGATCCATTATATCCCATTACCGATAATTAGGCTAATATGCTCTGAAATATGAAGAGCAGCTTGATCCAACAAAACATTAACTTTTAGCAGGCTGGGACATAAAAATCAGCGGTGTGTAGAGATTTTTTATTCCTTCCATTTGGAATAAATACGAATGTAATTTTTATGTTTCCATATTCTATAATTTAGGCACGTTCAGATAAAACATTATTTTTTGTTTAAAATAATTTTTAAACACCAAGCTATATAGAAAATATATGGCGTTTGCGTTTGTACTAATGCTGAAAAAAGGTTGGGGGAAAAAATTGTTATATTCACCAAAAAAGAAAAAAAGCTTATAGTAATTATAAATACTATAAAAAACCCAGAATCAAAAAAATCCCTTTCTAAAAGTCTTTTTTAATATTTTCTAATTTAATCACTAGTTAAAATGAGATTATAAAGCCAAATAAATTCTTTTAGAAGGCCCCATGTTAAGAAAAAATGAAGGTTTTTGAAAAAGGCCTTTTAGAAAAAAATTATATTTTACCTTCTGGCGTCTAGAGTGTAAACTTTTTGAATATAAAAGCCGCTTAAAAATTCCATTTTGGGCTAACTCTTTTTATAGGTTTGATTTGTACCTCAAAAATCTATATGAATCAAATAAAAAGACCTTTGAATACTTATATACAGCTCTGTCTATTTCTATATTAGGACATTTATTTTACAATTTTTTAACGTTTCTTAAAAAAATATTCTTGATAAAAAATACAAAAATTATATTTTTAGCTAGGCAATTTAATTGAGGTTAAAGAACTTCCATATTTCTCTAAACAATTATTTCAAATAAGTTAAAAAAATAAATGCACAAACATTTTCTCAATTTACCCTGGCTTAATTAAAATTCAAGTAAGATAGCCTTTCTTTTTTAAAGGGGACCCTGTTTGAAAAGAAAGAAAAAATGCTATTTTATAGTTTTTTATTTCTAAAAAAACAGGGGGTTTTTGTATAATTTCTCAAAGTATAAGCCATTTATTTTATCTCATTCTACGAAAATTTCAGTTTTACTATATGAATTAGTTTTTATTCTTTAAGAAACTTTGAATAAATTCTTTTATTTTTATACAATTTCCTATTTAATAGTTGTTTTTCATTTTGGTTTCCTAATTTTAATAGCTTTTTTTAGTAGCTGCTTACATATGAAATAATCTTTATGCAATTTTTTCTATACAATTTTTTCGGATGTTATATTTACCTATTTTTCCATATTTGCCAAACAAAAAACAATAAAAATATGTTACAAATATTGCTAATAAAAAGACAGTAAATAATAATCCCTTTGTATTTGATTAATAAATAAGTTTATACGCAAAAAATGCATTGTTGTTTTCCATGTAAATCCAAAATAATGCAATCGATGGCCAAACCAAAAAATTTTTTTTTTGATAGTTTATAAAAAATATACCTTTTATTTGAATAATTAACTTGTGGTATATTTAATAATTGTAAAAATAAAAATATTTTTGATAAAATCCAAATAACTTTTATTTATAATTGTGTTTGCTTCTGAGATAAATCCTAAATTACTACAAATAAAATAAGGGTGCTATACAAATATTTTTGAAAATGCGAAATATCGTACATTAGTCTTATATAAATATATCCAATATATAATTGTAAATCTTTTATTTATTTATAATTACCCACCATTTTCTGATTAAGTAAACTTAATTGCAAAATTAAAAATTAAAATTTTTTAAAATACATTAGCAAAAATTATACCAATGTAGCTAGGGAAACAAGATAATTCTGAATACAGATATTAAAAATTTTAAAATTTCGGTTGGAATAATGACCTATACACCGTCGTAATATAGATATATGTGCCCTAATAAAATTTTGTTTGTAATTTTTATTATACCGGTCAACATATTTTTAACGATCGCAACTGGCAACTTAGGGATTTTTAAATACTCCGTTTTTTAAAAACACGGCTCATCTTTGAGATTAAACTGAAATTGCCCATAACAACATTTACCTGTTGAAGATTGAGACATGTGGCGATATTTAAACCTGTGGGCTGCCACAAAAATAAAGATGCGTCATTCAACCCTCTGAAATTATTGGTTTTTAAAAAATGAAAATAAAGCCGGGGCTAACATTTTTTGGGGCGTCCAGCAGACCGGGCGAGTTATCGGGTCCCAACATCTCCAATGTTAGGTCAAAGTTTAACAAAGGGTCTAGAACTCTAACAGCTATATCAAGTTTAAAAATGTTAAATGAAAGATGAGGAGGAAAAATTGGGATAGTTTTGAGCCCCGGGGTAGTTATAAGCCTTAGGGTTACCGGCTGCACCAAAATCGGTAAAATTTTATCAAAGCGAATAATCTCTAGGGGTAATTTGTGTTTTTCTTCGCAATTCTATTAAGAAAATCTTTAATTAGCTAAACAAATTTAAAAACGTATTTAGAAAAAAAATATAAGTTTTTATGAATTGTTTAATACCATTGATGATTTTTTATGAATTTCAAAATAAATTCAATATAAATACTAATTAAAAATATTTTCCTATAAAGATATGGTATTTAAGCTTTCGTCAGTTGGACTTAATTACCCCAAAAAAGTTATTTGACATCCTCTCCTTCGGGTCATTATGAGACATTTGCGCATGCGCAGAAAAATTATAAAATTTTTAATCTTGATTGTTGGAATGAGAAAATAAAATAAGTACAAAATACAGATTACTCTCGAATTAAAAAAGGAAACTATGGAAAGAAAAATACTTAAGGACATCAGGTGTTTATAAATTATTGCTCTTGTGTTCTGAATCATCCGAGGGCTGGATCCAATATCGTTGATGTCATTTTTAAGAACCCATCGTGTGCCCTTAATGACAAACTGTTCTGCTATGAATTTGATTAAGATTTTACAATTAATTGTGTTTTTTTAGTTAAATAAAATTTTTAATGAATTTACTGTTCAAATATATAGAAGCTCAAAGTTACCCTACGCCATCCGAAATTGCCCCACAGTTTATATTTTTGTCGGCAGAATTTTTAATCATGTAAAAATTTGTCTCATTAATTTTAAATAACCAAATAAGTCTAATTTAAGAATTGTTTCATGAATTTTGGACTTCTGGAATACGAGGCACATAGACTCTTGTAGGTATAACAATTAACCCGGTCTTTCCGGGTCAATATCGGCTTAGATGGCCAGTGGCAAACATTATGCTTTAGACGCAGGAGGTTGCGGGTTCGAATCTGTGCACAGCAGCTTATTTCTTCGGGAAAAATAAATAGTATACATGTTCAACCACTTTAAAGCTTCTAAGTGGCCTGTTTAGGCAGCAGGTTTTAAACGATATGTCTAAAAGTAGGAGCCTAGGCCAAAAACCTAGGTCGCCGGAGTGCGAGTAAATCTTACTATTTTACCCGTCGGCAATATTTTACGGGTTAAAGAGTCAAAGCCCTAACGGGTATGGCACCCCATAGTGGGGAAAGGTATGGGGGAAACCTCAAACAATTTGTGAATAATAAGGTAAGGCCGAAAAATCTGAAATTTTTGTGTTTTTTTGCTCTTATAGATTTTTAATGCAAAAAAAATTAAGCCTACGCCACAATTTTAGATGTAATTAATTTCTTGTTCAATGAATGGTAGGCTGCCATGGGCAACCCTATCAAAAATGACTAACTCCTTATGAATCTTATACCATAAGGAGTTAAACTTGTTTTCCAGTGGAAGACAAGTTGGGTGTTAACATTTGAAATGTTTATTGATTTTAAGGTATATTTGTGATGCCTGATATTGGAATAAACTAACTGTTTATGAAGAGAATGTTCGATTCTATTTTTTTTTACGTTAAAAAAATATTATATTATTATTTTTATTTTGATTTAAACCTTAGTTAAATATAGTTAAATAAATTACCATTTTTTTTATAATTTCCCCTCCACTAACCTTTTATTTATAGCCTTCCGCTTGATCCGAAATTATACTTTCTTAAAAAGTTAAAGAATATGGAGGGGGCGCTTATATATATTTAAATTATTTATTTATGGATAAGGAAAGATATGAATTGACAGTGTTATGAGGAAAACAAAAAACTAGGTTGTGGTCGCGGCGTGTGAGAAAACTACGATATTCAGGGCGCGTTTAAAGTTCAATAATCTTTTAAGAAAAATTTAAAAATTTTTAAATATAATTTTTTTTTTCGTTTAAATTTTTACTAAAGTCTGTTATGATATATACCTGAATTTGGAATAAATAATTAGTTTATGCTTCTAAATCTACTTAGAGCATATGCAGGAGTGTGAATAAACATTGTAGAAAATGGGTTAATAGTAAATTTGGATGTAGAAAAACATTTGAAATGTTCAAAATTATTGAATACAAAGTATGTTCTTATAAAATATTAATAATTTTTATGGTACCCCGCGTTCAGATCATTTATTTATTTCGACACAATTTCCCATTTAGAGATTCTTTTTTGTAAAAAGCTAGCGATTCTAATTAATTGCACTAAAAATACATTTTTAAATCAAAAAGTTTATAATAAATTACAATAAAATTATTAATTTTTATGTAAAATAAAATCTGAACGGGCCCATAGCAAAATATAATGATTTTTTGATGCTTTAAAAATATTTGTATTCATTTGCAGAGAGTTCTTGAAGGAAATAGAATGAAGAAAAAAAAATTTAGACAATTTTTCTTTACGGTATTTTTTACCTAAATTAAATCATTAAGCCTTCAAGACCAGATTCTTTTAAATATAAAAGGTTTAAATTTTTTAAGTGTGCTCAGACATTCCTTTTGAAAATTTAAAATTTCTATGTAAAATATTGGTTCTATGTTGAAATTTTTAAAGAGTCAGATTTTCTTTTAAAGTCTTGCTTAAACAAGTTTCAGCTGTGTATAGATTTATATTTACATTTGTTAAGATTTTTAAATATACTCAGAACAAATCGTCCGAGTATTAGATAATATTGGAAAAATAACGGCATAAGAATTTTAGGTAAAAATTAACTTTTATAAAATTGTAAGTTTTAGATTTTCACGTAAAAGCAAATGGAGTCGAAAGCGCCATCGACAGCAACTTAATACATAGATGCATTATTACTATTTTTTTGGGGGTGAGGAATATTAAAATTGCTATGCGGCGACGTTCATAACCCTTAAGGTCAATAGGATTAAGCGGGTCTCTCCGCCAATACCATAATATTGAAATGACGCCGCACTCTCTGAAATATTATAGCATGCAGGCTTTACAACTCTGGCAAAAGTCGAAGGCCAGAATATTTACCTGCTAAAACATCCCCTTACCCTACATCATTTGAAAGATATGGCATACCTGTCAGGGCATAGCCCCTTATGCATTAAAAACGCAATGTTTTTGCATGAAACTCAACAAAATTTCCGCTAATTTATTTTGAAAAACAAAAAATTTTAGGAATTTTATACGTACCGTAAATTTTTTTTAACATGATATTTTCGAATTATGATATACTAAATGTTAATTTTTAACTAACACCTTTCTAATTATTTTTTTTCTAATGGTTTTGGGCTACAAAAATAAATGAGTATAATAAGAAATATCTAGCGTTTCATTGTTGAATTAAATAAACTAAGATTGCGGGACAGGGGCAATTCAATATACTGTAACTTTTTACATAATACTTAAGAACTAAAAATTTTCTGGGGCTTTGGTTTAGTCCAATTAGTCAAGGAGTTTGTGATTCAGGTCATTTATGAATTTAAAAATTTGATGCATTACCTATATTAAATTAAATTTTTAATAATTACTCTTAAAAACGTTATAATATTATTTTTATGTAATAAATGAGTATTGTGATCCTTAAATTTTGTTTATAAAGTCAATTCTACCAAACAGTTTTAATAAATTAAATAGACCTTGGCATACAAATAAATTTTAAATATTTCTTATAGTATTTTTTTTAAAAATAAAAAGCACATAAGACACGCCCAAAATAAATTGGCAATAATTGGTAGTGTTTGTATTTGCATTGTATCAACTCACGAGGCGGGCTATATTAAATCTAACTAAATTCAAATTTAAATTGGCTTTTTATCGTTTTTATTGTGTCAAAAAAGGCTATTAATATACATTTTGATATACACAGATAGAGGAACAGTATAAAGAAATTTAAACATTTTTTTTTCTATCTATAATATACCAAGGTCGTTTTAATTTAAAACTAATTTGTAATACGAGAAATAGGGAAATCGTTAACAAGCTATAAAATGTATTTTAATAATATGACGCCTCTAAAATATCACAAATGTCAGGAGATTTAAAGTTAGAAACACTTTTATTGGTATGAAAGACAAAAATATTAATCCTTTTTTAATTAATAAATTGTAAAATAATCAAAAAAAAATTCAATTTTTTTTTCATTCGATATAGTATTTGGCAAGCCTTACAAATAATTTTTTTTTTAAAAATTTGCCGAAATAATAAAAAGGAGCTAATCGAAAGGTTCCACAACATAATAGCGCCATCTAAGCATTTCGCCGCAAAACGCTTATGGATCTGGCCCTAAATCGGGGTCTTTAAAATCAACAACAATGGTTCACTGGTTACATTACTTTTATGTAATGGTCTGGATATATATTTTTATATATATAAACGTACTAATGAATAAAATTTTCAATTTTTGTATATTTTGATTACCTGTTGAATCTTTTTTGGTCACTAAAGATATCATTCTTTTAAACACAACTAAAAATTTAATTTATTATATTCATTTAATTAAAATACATTAGCTATTTGTTACATTTTATACCTTCAATACCTGAAAAATTACGAAATTTACCATCGTTGTGTTAATTTTTTACGCGGTAAAATAATAAATTTATTAAAAAGTATTGGCGTCTTTAATTAAAATTCAAATAAAATAATCTCCCAATTTAAAGTATATACCAATTCGGAGATAAAAAAATATTTATTTTAAAAATAATCAAAAATTTTCTTATGTTTCATTAATATTTCGGATATAAAAATAAGTTTCTTCTAAAATATTTTAAGTTAATATTCCAATTTCTTTTATTTAAAATTCTTTAGATTAATTTTAATAGCTATTAAGACTTAATAAAATTTTAATTTCTTTTTTTTATTTCTTTATTTGCATGTTTGATATTCCTTGTAATTTACAAGAAACAAATAAAAATATTATAAAAATTTGTAAGTGATACAACTATCAAATGCCCTGTATGCCTTCATTTTATTTTAAATTGTTGCTTAGCCCCATTCGTTGGAAGTTGGTAGTAAGATTGAGCTTGAGGGCAGCTAGGGATGGATTAACAAAGATTTATAGGAGAGATAGGAGGCCCGCGGTTAAGGCATATGAGCCAGTGTTGTATATCGTCCTGCCCTCAAGCTCAATCTTACTACCAACTTCCAACAAATGGGGCAATAAACAACAACATAAAATAAAATGAAGGCATTACAAGGCATTTAATAATTGTATAACGCGTTTACGCCGTGGAGCTAATGTTTTCTATAGAGGAAACAAATGGTATCAACTCCCCTATCTACATCAATCAATATTCTTCAACTAATTTTATTTTATTAATACAATCATTAAGTATTATTTATTTATATAATAGTAATATTAATTATTATTGATTATTAAATAAAATTATAGATACGAAGTTTTATTTCTCTAGTAATACAATATATGTTAATAATAAATTATTATTATTTTACAACCCTTTGGTAATTAGGCCGCGTTTAAAGTTAATTCGCTCAATTAAAACACAAATTTATAGAATTCTAATATTAAAAATAGTTTTTAAATATAACGATATTTTCTTACACCCAATACAGTTGTTAAGTTTATTTTGAATTATTGTTAACATTTATCAAAATTAATCTAAATA
>CM060242.1:42426177-42745010 GCA_030555515.1 Acutogordius australiensis
TATATTAAACTAAAAACAATAGTACAATATACTATCATAAATTAAAAGAATAAGCCAAAAATAATATCAAACAATGTAAATAAGAAAAATTTTATATAAAGAAAAACAAAATCAGACGTAAGAAACTAATATTAAAAGATACAAATAATTGCACCGTTTTAAATATTAAATAATATAATAGGACATATAAAAATCACACATGCTTTTGCTACTTTACATTATTTGTAACGTGATATTGTCACGTGAGCCAATCAGAGGAAAACCAATAAGATGGTATATCGCAAAATTTTACCCTCCCCATTAAAACCTTTGCTTCAAATGAGGAAATCCAAGTTGCTTAACTTCTCTAATATTTACACTTTTGCTGTCCCATTAATAACATATTATTAATTTATATAACATGTAGTTTTTGTATGAATTTTAGGAGAAAATAATAAATTATAGCTGCCTAAATATTAAGAGTGAAATTCTTGCATGAAAAATTAATATAAATTTGAAAATTTTGAGGTTATAGTTTGGCTATTTACACTTCAAAACTATAGTAAAAGCTAATATAAAGCTTTATGCACAAAAAGATATTAATAGTGTGAAGCATCTTTTAGCATGCTATATTTAATATGAATTTTAATCTTCTAAGGTTGTGTTTTGGCCTTAATTTTTACTCAAAACTAATTATGGTAAATTACTAAATTTTATATTATAAAATAGAGATTTGTCCTATAATATGTCACGGGATTAAAAAATTATGAATGAGGCTGCTAATGGGATATTAGTCTACGTCATCTAATTTGAGGGTGAATATAATCTAATAACAGGTGTTGATAATGCTTTGTCTATAACTCCTGGCAGGGGCGTATTTAGGGATGTCAAAAGTGAGCATTTCACTCAGAATTTATTTTTAATTATAATTATTTAACCAGCGTCTGAATTTATATATCAAACATATAAAAGGGAATAGAAATTAAAATTGCTATTTACTGGGAAACCTTCAACATTAATAAATAATTTCGCAAATTAAAAATTATGCAATATAAATTTGTAGTTGCTTTCTTTCAAATTTTTTGCCCCCCTTTAAAAAGGTTTCTGCCCTTACTGTAAGCTACAGGCTTCAGTTATCTTGAATTTTGTATAGCTTTAAAAATACTATATATTATGAGCTTAATTTTTGCGACTTTTATATAATAAACATAACTAATAATTAAAATTTTTTAAAAAAAAAAAAATAAAAATTGTTAAAAATTTAGAAATTAAATTGGGGTCCAAAACTTGACCCCCTCAGTTTTAATATTAAAAAATCATGTAATTGTCTAATTTAAATTTAAACTTAAATAATTTAATATTTTCTAATATTTTTTTATAATATAGATTATTAAGTGTACAGAATGTTTGTATTGTAATAATGTGATATGATTTGGAAAAAATGTTTTGACAAAAAAATGCAGCATTTGAATAACATTGAGGAGGCCAATGTAAAAAATATTTTTTTTTAAATATTTTGTTAAGCATATAAAACAAAAAAAAACTTAAAATTTTATTAATTATTATTAGCCGCTAAAATTTTTTACTGAAATAATATTTTTACAATTTTTAAAGAAATATTAGCTGCAGTCTTTTAAAATAAAATTATTTTTTAAATTAAGACACGGCGTTCAATTGTTAGGTTGATTTGTCTATAGCGTGCAAGATGCAATTCAAAGCTTTAGGTAATTACTAGGATATGTTATTAACATTGTGGTTAAAAATTGATTATATAAAATGTATTCTATTAATGTCGATTAACAATGGATTTATTTTATAGCCTCGATTCTACTTTTTCTCTATGCCTATTGCTCGTTTGGTTCAACCCTTACAGGTGCAATAGGTAACGAGAGACCAATCGTGCATAAACAAAATTTGCCCCAAATTAGTGATGCCAACTCTACAAATTTTAGCACAATGGAAAAAACTAATTTGCATCAAACCCTCTCTCTTTTTTGTTCTCAATTTCAGGATTGTGAAAAATGTCTTAAAGATCATGTTAATGAGCACAAAACTTTAGGTATTATATAATTTTTATTTTTTTTTAATTGTGGCAATTAAGGCAGAATTTATGTTTTTTGCTTAAATGACTGAACTAATAAGGAACAGTGTGCTTTGTTTTAACCATTGAGCAATTAGGGTCTTACAAAATTTTTGATTTTGCACTTGCATGTAAAAAGGCACATACAGTGCATTATTTATAATATATTGTGTGGCCTATCTTTAATATACATGTTTTTAAATTATTTTTTAATCATTGATGGTTAAATGCTTGTGGTTTGACAAAATAACAAATGAAGGATTTTTATTATGGTTAAGTTAAAATTAGGTTTTTTTAATACATTCAATTATGTTTATTAAGTTTATTTTTTAAGCAGAAAGCAATGAATATAAGATAACTTAAATTTAATTACAGGCACACTTAATGAGACTATCAGTAATTGCAATTTCAAAATATGTCACCTTACTCCAAACCAATTCTTTGCAGGTATATTTACTGTTTTTATAATTTATTTTATAATACACATAAAGTTACCCTACAGCCATTTTTTTCTTCCATGTTTCATAGTCTTTTTTAATTATAAATAAATTCCTTATTACTCACCTGGTTGTTCTTGTTTATTAATATACTGGGTTGGGCCTGGAAGTACAAATAACAGGTAAGATTTTTTATTTCAATAATTTACATTTTACACAATTTATTTCTGTTAAAACTATTTGTTTTATTAATTGATTATAACAGTTTAAGTTTGTATAGAGATTGATATAGGCAGCAAAAATTTGACATCTATATTTTTTTTTTAAAAAATTTGATGTTAAAAAAAATACTTTAATCTGAACATTCTCCTGGCTGATTGTTTGGGATATTGTCAATTGTAGGTAGGTTAGGCTGATATGTTAAAAATTTCTAATGCACATTATACATTAAATTAAATTCATTCTATATTTTATACTCATTACAGCTTGACAAAATTTAAGCCCTTAGGGCATTAATTAATTCAAATGAAAAAAAATATTGGGATACTATGTAAAACCTGTTACTTTTTTGCCATATAATAAATTTATTGCAGGGACCTTATCTAAGTTTATTATCAGATGGTGGGTGACCTGATTTTTTTGACATTTTTAACTGAGGTGTTTATAGAATTTTAAGATTATAAACAAAACTACAAAATTTGAAGGAGTTCAAAGCCTACTTAAAATTTTTGTAAATTTTCTGACCAGACATTGATTATTAATTAAATATATCTTTTTCTAATTTTTTTGCTTCTACTTTTGCTAATTAAAGCAATTATACAACTTTTCTAAGGCCTTTTTTTGTTATGAAAAAAGAATTACTTAGATTTTCAACAGGTTCTCTTTTTTTCTCCCTATTAACAATACATATCAAATAATATATTTAATGTTCTATTGCAATATTTATACTAATATATCTATTATTAAACATTTTTTAGTTTGTTACACCTTAGATGGAAACGTTGAATGTCCTGCTAATATTACTGCATCTAACATTGTTACCGAGCCTAAACAATGTATTTTACTAGAATATACATTTTTATTTCTAAAACTGTTTTTATTTTAATGTTATTATAAACATTATTTTTAATGTTTTGTTATTATTACAATGTTTGACAATTTTTTCAGACCTATAAACTAATTTACCAGAGCAGGGGATTTATATTTAATTCTAATTTTGTTTTTTTTGGTTGAATTTGCAAGACTTTTATAAACATTAATAAGGGTTAGAATTAGAATATAGTAAAAAATAAAATATAAGAATAACTAAATTTGATTCATAATGTAAGTTGTACAATAAATAATACTGGACAACAAAAAAAAAACAACATAAACTATTTTTTTGAGGGTTTTGTAGAGAATTTTCTTGCGATAACGAACGAGTTAGTTTTTTTTCCAATGCCTTCAATTTTTTTTAACCGCGTCCAAAGTTCAGAAAAAAATTCACAAAACTTCTTTAATTATTAATTTTACAAAAAATCTATTGGCATATTCAGATTCCTTATAAAAAATATATCTTGTTGTATTTTTAAAGCTAATTAATTTGTATTTTTAAAGCTAGATGAAACAAGACAATCAATACAATTTATTTACAATTTATTTCATATAAAAAAATCATATATTTTCCAAACATAAACTTTATTAAATAAAAAACAAAAAGTGTTCTTTCTTCTTTAAATTATCTTTCTTTTTTTCGTGCTCATTTCTTCTCCCCTTTTGGTGGTGCTAGCATCTTTTCCAGCCATTTAATCGGCGTGACATCTGCACCAATCTTCTTCTCTTTCGCGTCGGTGCCTTGTTGTGGGAGCGTCTTTATCCTAGAAGAAAAAAAAGATAAAGAACGTATCCCGTCCAGCACACGACCACCCCTTTTTTTAAAAACCCCATTATTATTTCGTTAATATTATTTTTTTTTTAAAAAAAAAGCTTACGTCTCCTCCTCGGCGAGGAGCTCGTCCTCATCTTCCTCCATCGCGGTAGAGGCTTCCATCCTCCTCCGCTTGTTGTTCTTGTTTAACTCTTCGACTTTTAATTGAATGCTACTATGTAGAAGTTCCGTCGTCGCATCCCTGGGCGGCGGAAGGTCTAAGTTTTCCCATTCGGCGTCCACCTCCAACACATTGTTAAATCGGTCAGGGCGTCTGTTAAGAATCTCCGCGGGTGGCGCCCGCCGACATAAAATAATTGATCCAAGAATTGGATGTTGTAGTTTTTTAATTAATATTATTTTCATATTACTGGACGACAATAATTTTCAATTTTTTTTTTTTTTAAAAGTTGGACGAACAAGCAAAAAAAAAAGTTAATGGAAACCACGAAACAAAATAACAAACCAAAAAAAACTTTTAGTGAGTAGAAAAATACCAAAAAATGAATATTAATTATTAATCTCCCTTTATATCCTTTTTCTTCTTCTCTTGCCGTTGTTATTCCCCCAGTACATGTTCTATTAACGCCGCACATATTCTAGCCACATGTGTGCTTTTTTTTTGTGTCCTCACATTGATTTCGTTAGACGAAATTATCTTTTCTCTCTCTATATACTTTTCTTTTGTGGTTGTTATTCCTGCTCTATTAACGCCGCACATATTCTAGCTAACATGTCCACTTTTTTTAGTGTCCTCACATGGGTTTTGTTAGACTAAACTATCCTTTTATCTCTCGTTCTCTCACCTCCGCATCTGTTCTTAGCACTCGAAAAAAAAAAGTTGAAACTAAACTAAGTATTAGAAAAATAATATACAAATTCTTGTAGATATTTGATCTAAACCAACAACTGGAATAATCAAAATTATATCTATCTCAACAGTAGATATAGCTGGTATACTAGCTTTATATGATCTTAGCTTATGAGTTCTAATTAGATAGAATATTTATTAAATGACTATTAACAGCCAAATTATCTGAGATCGCGCCCGTGTCCCGAGGTTTAAGCTGGTTCCCCGCACGTATAACTGTGCCTTCTTGCTCCACTTGCACTATGTAGGCACCCTTTTGAGACATCGTTATTACCTGACCCTTTAAAAATTTTCTATCTGTTGAACCTGGATTTAACACCCATACTTTCTGCCCATCTTCAAATTTTCCTTTAAACTCAACTTTTATTTTCTTCTCTGTTAAGTGAATCAGGGGTAATTTCAAATCGCGTTTCAAAAATTTATAAGCGGAGGCTGCCTGATTCCGATATAATTGTACTACCCACAGTGTTTCTCTCGTGGACCCCATTTTATCGCACCATGACTTGACTAAGCCGACCATTCGTTCCGCCAATCCATTCCCTTGTGGATAATAAGGTGGCACAACTATATGATCTACGCCCCAATTGTCACAAAATGCATTAAATACTTCACTTTTGAAGGCTGGTCCCCCATCAGTGACTAAAATTTCTGGGAAACCATACCGGGCATACAATACTTTAAGTGATTTGATGACTACTTCCAATGTTAACTTGGAGACCCACATGACTTCCAACCAATTAGAGTAGGCATCAACTATCACTAGAAAACGGTGTTTACGCCATTCGCCAAAATCAAGATGCAATCTGACCCAAGGGCCTTTAGGTGTTTCCCATTTTGTATATTTCCTTACCGCCGGTAACGGTCCTCTTTGATTACACTGTTCACAGGCCCTTAAATATTTTATTATGTCTTTCGACATCTTTGGCCACCACACATACCTCCGAGCTAATTGTTTCATAGCTACCTGGCCTTGATGCCCCCCGTGTAGTAAATCTAACACTTCGCCTTTTAGTTTATCTGGGATAACTACACGTTGTAAACGTTTTAAAACGTCTCCGTCCCAATTTAATTCAAGTTTAACCCTTTCAAATCCCTTATCCTCTTCTCGCCAGCTATCTTCTTCTAACAGAGACCCTTTAACTCTCATTAAGAACTTCTACATAGTAGCATTCAATTAATAGTCGAAGAGATAAACAAGAACAACAAGCGGAGGAGGATGGAAGCCTCTACCGCGATGGAGGAAGATGAGGACGAGCTCCTCGCCGAGGAGGAGACGTAAGCTTTTTTTTTTTTGACAATTTATTTACAATTTATTTCATATAAAAAAATCATATATTTTCCAAACATAAACTTTATTAAATAAAAAACAAAAAGTGTTCTTTCTTCTTTAAATTATCTTTCTTTTTTTCGTGCTCATTTCTTCTCCCCTTTTGGTGGTGCTAGCATCTTTTCCAGCCATTTAATCGGCGTGACATCTGCACCAATCTTCTTCTCTTTCGCGTCGGTGCCTTGTTGTGGGAGCGTCTTTATCCTAGAAGAAAAAAAAGATAAAGAACGTATCCCGTCCAGCACATGAAAAAAGTTATTACCTAAAATTATTGGCAATTTACTTTCAAGTTTTTTAGGATCAAAAAACGGATTTTATGACAAAAAATACAAATTATATAAAAAAAAATAAAATAAATAATAATTTAATATTGTATAAATTTGAACCCCTTATGTTAATAATGAATGTTTCCGTTATCTAAATATATTTTTAAACTTTTGTTAATACCCGTAAATTTTGTGATTAATTTTGTGATTTAGAAGCTTAAAATACCCCATTGAAAAATCTTAACTTTGACACCGAATTACTAAAAATCTGAGGCATTGGCTAAAATTCTGATTTCATATTCGTGATCAGCGCCAAAAACTTGACCAAAAACCATAGTTGTCATAAATGATGCTTAGGATCGTCCAAATTTTGTTGTCCAGTGTAATTAGTCATTTAAAATTCAAAACGTCAAATATTATATGTTGAGACTAATCGTGGATGTTGGAGTTTGATAAAAAAATTTGATTTTAAATATTTAAGGTGTAGAGAATGTTTTTTGGAATTAAGGGAAGCAAGTTGGACGTTGGGTTAGTAAGTTAATTTGCGGCAGTTTCAAAAATTTGTATTCTTTATATTTTATGTTTGTTATAACACAATGAATAAAATTTTAAAAATTTACATTTTAAAAATAGTTTCTATTCTTTTTTATAAGGTTTTTCTAGCCCGTTATAAACATTTTATAGTAAAATCTGACCGTTTGGCCTTTTCGTTAAAATAATTCAAATACACAACCTAAATAAAATTAAACTCTAAATTTCAAGTCTCAAGATTACAATATTAGTGAATGATTATTGAAGCATTTAGAAATACAAAATTGGTAAAAATTCATAATTAAATATTATAAATGCCAAGCATATTTATTTTAGTTTTAA
The DNA here is from genome assembly GCA_030555515.1 of Acutogordius australiensis. Lineage (NCBI taxonomy): Eukaryota > Metazoa > Nematomorpha > Gordioida > Gordea > Gordiidae > Acutogordius > Acutogordius australiensis. Next base: position 42,433,917 of record CM060242.1, read on the forward strand.
CTCTTCCTTAAATATCCTTTTTATAATTTATAGGTAACGATTTAATAAAGGAGCACTTAGCAGAACCTGATAAAATATTGGGTAAATATTAATTATTTATTTTTTTCATATTTAATTTTCTATAAATTACATCATTTTTATACAATATTTTTTTTCTTAAAGTTATGTCATATAACCAATATTTATTTTTATTTTTAGCAGATATTAACATCACTACCACCACAAGTATATGTTATTTATTTTAAATATAATTAATATTTCAAATTAATTGTATTTAAATATAACAATTTTAATAATTATTATTATAAATAATAATTTAAGGGCAAATTAAATTAAGGCATATTCTATTGGCCATGCTATATATTTTAATCGGAGATCATGAAATACCCAGAATATAAATTTGTTACAATTTAAAATTGAGTCTAAGGTGGGCTTGGTAAATTTCGATAAAAAGCAAATACAGCAGATTTAATTTCAAATTCCTTTTAACTAAGTGCAGCCAAATGGTTGTGTAATGTCAAAAAATTCTAATATTAAGCTTTTTGTTTTTATCAGAGCTAGAAAAGCTCAATTTATGAATGAATCTGGGAATTTGCCCCCAACCGTATTTAGCAATACTCAAAATAAAAATTTGTGTCAATATTTATAAATTATTTAATACAATTTTTTTTTTACTCCATATATTTATATTAAAAATATGTATTAAGTATTTTTTTAAATATTGACACATATTTTTATTTTGAGTATTGCTAAATACATTATTAAAGTAGAGTGAATATTTGGAATATTTTTTTTTAATTTAGTTTTAATTTGCTTGCAGGAAAATCTCAATTCTTTTTTTTTATATTTTGATTTATACCTATTTTTTGCTGCATTATAGCTCTAGGTATTTTAAATATTTAAATTTTGTATTCAAAATCACTATAATAATTAAAATTATAATAACCTTGTGAATACAACAAATGAAATTTATATATAATTGATATAAGTAAAACTAACACTAATAGCTAAGCACAATTTAGAAATTTATTAATTTGTTCAGCTTTTTTAAATTTTTTAAAAATATTCTTGCTAACTACTACTTTATACAACTTGTTGACACAAGGGAATCAATTTGGTATGCGTCTCCGTTCATTTGACTTGGGATGAGTAGGATTGGATTAAAATCGTTTTTACCTATACACATATTAACTTTGAGCCACAATCTGTTTGAAGGTTTAACCTTTTCATTCATCCAATATAACATTGTTTTCTAATATAAACAGCTCCCAGCTCAGCATCGAATCTAACAACTAACATTATAACTACGCTCGTGCCCCAATCGACAACGAACACAAATACTTCTACTACGACTATTACTCCGCATACCACGAATACTACAAATACAACTACTAATACCACACCTACTACAAATACTACCACAACTCCAACTCCTACTCCAGTTACCACAGTCCCGACCAATGCAACAACTGTTACCCCTCACCCACATCCTACAAACTCAACCACTCACGGCCCTTCGCCCGTTACCCCGGCCCCTCACAGGAACCCTTTGAATAAATTTAGTGCCTCTTCCTTTTTCGGAGGCGTTTTCGTGACCGGAGGTGCCTTTGCCGTTGGATATTTCGCCCTTAAATATTACCGCAATAATATACGATATAGGCAATTTTAAAAATTACAAAATGAATTTGGAAACTTTATAAAAAATGTACGATTTTGTTTTTTTTGTATGGGCGCGTTTAAATTTATGTTTTTTTTTTGAAAAATATGATGAAATTATTCTAAAAAAATTTTGGTACATTTTTTAAAATTGTTTTAAGCGTTTATTTAAATGATTGATTTAAAATGGTTATTAGTCACTTATATTAATTTAAATAAATTTTTTTAAAAAATTTATACACTATGAGTAATTAAGGATATAAGAAAATATTCAAAAAAAATGATTTTTGTTTTAATAACCCAAATTTTGGATTTTTTTTTGAAAAACTATATGTATTCTGAAAACGCCCTATAAAGTTCATTTTTTTAGCATTTTAATTTTTTATTGGATCTTTACTGTATTTTTTTGTACGCTTATCTTCTTCTGCTGTCCTCATTTTATTTTAAATTTTTTTTATATAAAATTTAAATATCTTTAGTTATTAATTGCGATATCTATAATTTATTAACAATTAAACTAATTTAGTTTTAATGTTTGTAAAATTACTATATAATTATGTGATTATTATCATAGCCTAATTGATTAATTTTAACTATTTAAAACAAAGATATTATGAATTTATACAAAATTTCAAACCTTTTCCTTTCGCTGACTAGCTGGAATTTTTAGTCCTTTGGTTCTATTATATAATACCAAATCTTTTTTATATTATGATGGCTTATTTAATTCCCATTTCTTATTTTGTTAACCCATCCGGTCTTATATAAGTAAAAAAAATTTTATTAGCCATGTTATTTGATAGGGTTAAAATATATTAGCCTAATAATAGGGTTTTACTTGCACACTATAATATTGGCATCTTTTTTGTATTAAGAGCTTTATCTTTTTTAGTAAATATATATTTTATGCCAATTTTCATGGAATATACAATATTTTTCTTGAGAGATTATTTTTTGATTTATTTTTTTTTTAAATTTATAATAATGAATTAATTTTTTAACTTTAAGTTGATTTTAAAAAAATTGAAATAATATATTATGATGCCTAAACAAAATCTAAAATAGCAAAGATCAATTGTATATATATACCCTTATGCTTATCATATATCCTCAAAATGCATTATTAAACCTCTTTGACCATTTTTTCTTCTAAAAATTTGTTTTAGTTAATTTTTTTTACCCCTTTTTTATGATTCATCAAAATTCAGAAATTTATCATAAAGATTATCTCAATTATATATTTTCTACGTGACCCTATATAATTTATTAATTAAGAGAAATTAAAAAATTGGAATATAAAAATAACTCTTGTTTTAAATTTTAATATGTAATTTTTTTTGTGAGTTACATATTGAAATGTTAAATCCTTGAAATTTAAATACTGGCATTGATTTTTTATTATTTAATTTATAACATAAAAATTTTTCAAATTTTAGCCATTTGGCAATGCTTACTCACTCAACCACATGACTTAATACTTTTAACCTCACTCATTTTAATCCACTTACAAATATGTATATTCTGTAACTATTTCAAATAGCAAGAAAAGATTTTTACCATACATGTTTGTGTACGGAATTGGTTGGCCGCCTGCAATGGAATAAATCATAATGGCTTATTAAATTTGTTTTATAGGGAAAAATTAGACAAATTTTTAACATTTTACCTAAGACAATCTAATTGAAAAAAAAATTCGTTTCTTAAATAGTTTTTAATGCCGGAAGAAATTTCGTTTGTCATTTTAAAATCTTTTTAATAAGTGTATTTAATATTCACTTATATTTTAAATTTTTTACGATGAAGGACTATTTATCTATCAGGCTGTCCAAAGACACCAAAAAATAAAGTTTGGCTGCATATAGGTATATATAGGTGCCAGTCTTAAGAATCAAGTAGAAAATTAATCGACGCATTTTTATTATTTGACTGTTCTTTAATTGATTTATATATGTTATTTTCTACTTTTAGTTTATTTATTTAAAAGTTATGAAGTCGGTTTCATTCTACCCAAAAAAAATTCGTAAAAGTCTACAAGCCTTTTACGACCTATTAGTCAATTTTAGTAGCAAGTATAATAAAAAATAATAAAAACAGGTCAAATTATGTCAAACCTTTGATTTATTAAAATATTCGGTTACAAAACTTTTTTGAAAAAATTTAAAGGATTTAATTAAGTATAAAAGACACCAAAAATTATCATGGGTCTCAAGATGTAACATAACACTAAAAAAATAAAATTTTATAAGAACAAAGGGAATAAATTTTTAGTTTATATTTTATCTTCGGCATGACAAAATATAATTATAAATAATTTTTGATTAGTTGGCAAATAACTCTTTTTTAATTTAATCAATTATATAAACAATAAAAATTGTGTAAAGTTTGCGTCCGGAATAAAACTTCTTTCAAAAATGAGGGCATTATAATTGGTGAGATTTGAAAAGGGCTAAACAGGTAAAATAAACATTATAATTGTCAAATCTGACCTATAGTTTATCGAACGCAATACATAAATTAAATTTTATTGAAATCTTTTCCAATCCTAACACTTTTAAAATACACATTTCCTATCACCTATGACCCAAGAACGCTTAATTTAAATACACCGTTCTTTTTTCCAGGTCGGCTAAATTTATCTCGAATGAATATTTATTGTCCTCATAACGCTCGCGAGGAGTGCCAAAATCCTAACGGTTATGGCGGCCTGAAAGAAGAAAACGCTGTGAGGGGTGGTTTTTTGGCATTCATTTCCATCCCTACGTAAGCTGGGTAGTTATAAGGCCCGGGCGGACTTACAATCACATGAATATACCTTTTTCTCAAATGCTCATTGATTGATCTGTTCCACCTCAAAATTAATTGTCTATTTGATGAGTCTATTTATGAACCAGCATTGAGATTAAATGAGCAAATATTTCAACTATATCACCAAACAAAAAAAATATCGGGATGTAGTTAGATGTCTTCCCAAATGCATCTTGGTTATTTTATTGGGTACTGGTTGCTATGTATGAATAATGTCAATGGTAAAAATTTTTAATGTGTCAATTAATTTACTTATTGGTACTCAAAATAAAGGGTATGGGCTAAATATTACAAATTAATTTTTAATTAATCTCGTAAAGACAATTTGTCTGGTATATTTCATTACATAAGCATTTTATTTAGCGATAAAAAAAATTTTCCTGTGACTCGTCAGTTGAAAATATAGGCCGAGCTTGGCAAGCTAATTAAAAACAAATTAGTTTATAATGGGGAAAAAAAGAAACAATGTGTCTGCGCTAATAAATTTAATAAAACAAAATAAGTTACAAAAATAGGGTATGTTTTTACAGGTATTTCAACCTAGGTGATCGTTCCAAGCCGGAGTTGTTATCGTGCCGGGTTGCCTGTGTTGAAAGTATTAATAGCTGATTCTAAATTTTTAACCATTATAGCAGTTTGATGTATGTTATAGGTGCTTTGAATATAAAAAAAGTTTTAAATTTTTTCTTTCGGTCAATTCGAGGTCACAAGATCTGTCCATTAGTTCTAAAACCGTTTTTTGATATGTACTTAGCAAAATATTCGGAGGCGAAACTTAGGAAAACGTATATTTATCCGATATGGTCATCAAGAGAATCAATTTATTTAATTTTCAAAACCTTTTTTTTCTGACATTGATAAAATAACTTATGATAGCGGTTAACATTTAAATAAGAAATGATTTTTGGCACCCATAAATAGGACAAGATATATTTGTTTTTAATGAGGATACCTTATTGTTGTGAATAAATATAAAAAACTCGTTTTTTTTGTAAAATTATTTAATATTCATAGCTGATTTGCAAAATTTTATTAGATATCGGAAAACGCATTTAAAAATTAAAATAAACAAGTTTGGTCTCAATACTTTACCCATAAATCTCAGTATTTTGCTGAATTGTCGAAGAAACAAGAAGAATATAAAAAAATGCAATTACAAAATCAAAATATAAATAGGTCGAAATATAGAAAATTTGTGTTTAAAATGTGATCTTTTAACCCTACGTATTATATAAAAAGAAATAATGAATTATTTCAGCCAACAGCCTGGCCTAAATTCCTATATTAAAGCCCAGCCTATTTAATTCCATGCCAAGCTCAGCCCGCCGGGCAGGCAGTGAATCTAGGGGACCCAATGTTAACCAGTTATTACTGTAAAAATATGGTTATACAAGAATTTAAAGAAATACTTTATTGACCCTTACAACGCCTGTGTAACTTTAACCTTGATTGCGGCCAAATAAGTATAAGTAATCATTAACCTACAATTACTTTTTAATATATAATCACAAATTGATTGATTTAATCGGGAAAAACATTATTGTAGATTCTACTTTTTGAATATATATATGTTACATTTACCTATAAGTGGAGAAATTATAATGCGTACACCCTCAATTCAATGAGAGATCCAAGCCGGGACCTTCTGAGCCCGGCAGCTGTTATCTGTCGATAATAAAATTAAAAATAGGCTAAGGGGCTCTGTCCTGACGGGTATGCCGTCTTTTTCAAGAGATGTAGGGCAAGGGGGCATTGTTTTAGCAGGTGAATGACTCTAGCCTTAGACTTTTGCCAGTAGAGTTTTAAAGCCTGCATGCTATAATATTCCGGAGAGTGCGGCGTCATTTCGATGGATCTTATGGTATTGGCGGACAGATGCGCTTCTATTGACCCTAGTAGTTATGAACGTCGCCGCATAGCAATTTCAATGCCCCTCACCCAAAAAAATTAGGGTGGGTACGGGTTAAGAAGACAAAAATCAGGCGGTCATATCTTAATTTGCTTTACAAGGCAAAATGATTAAGTTATAATCAATTAAAGGATCTTTACACTAATTACATTGAAAGACCTAAAGGAAAATTTAAGCATTTTAAGAAATTTAGGCCGTGGGTCTTGAATGAAATATCGTAATTCGGGTGACCGAAATAGATTTCGTACATGAATATCCCGGTGCGACTGGAACTTTAATTTTATGTATGTGATGATTAAAAAATTATGTACGGCACTTTAAAAGTAAGCATATATTTTAGAAAAATATTGAAAATATTAAAATTTCATGTCTAAAAAGTGGTTCCCATACTTTAAATTTAATTCGGCAACTTTTCTTAACATGCGATTTTTCACGATATAAAATTTAATTATGAACATAAAATCTGATCTACTAATGTATGGCAATGACCTTGAATCGCATGGCGAAACCAGTGGATCCCAAAACTGGATCATTCTAATAGAGCATAAAACTCAAATTGATAGGTACAATTAATAAATATATTTCATTTAAAAATAATGGTAAAGATTTTGTTTACATAAATAATGGAAGATATTTAGTTTGACCCGTTCCCAAATTTTGGACGGAGTGGTCTTAACCTATCGCAATTCTTTTTCACCTTTTCAATAAATTGTGGCATTATATATACCGTCGATATCTATAATTTTGTTAGCTGGTATTCAACAACGAAAAAACCTGTAGTCCTAACTCGGGAGCGGCCTTCTCGTCAATTGCGCCTAATACACCATTGGTAACCCCCCCCCCCCCTCCCCCAGAGTGAAACCTTATCTTCGTCGATGCCCTAAGTGTTCAAACTTAGGCATTGGCACATGGCACTGAAGGGGAACTAAGCTAAAGTTTTTTCCTAACCCTAGTAGCAGCTCTGCTCTCGTTTTAACAAAATAAAGCCTGTGAGGTTTTAAAAAAAAATACAAAAATATATATACACACCTATACGGTTTAGGCACTTGAAATATCTGCCTACCTAAATATTTTAGTTTATTGATAATAATTGTCGTCGGTATTGACCAAAACACATCAAAAAGCCTGCGATAAAAATAAAAATAGTATTGAGATCCTACTCCCTACTTGTTTAACGTTGACGCTTCCCGACTTCCTGAACAACATTGCTCGTAAAAAATTCAATGTCGTAAAAATTTAATAAAATACATTATATATATTAGAGAGACTATAGTAAAAAAATAAAGATGGCTCGAGCAATTAGCATGTGTGGTTTAAAATACGTTGTATTTTACCTGTAATATCAGGTAAAATAGATGTATCTCTTCAGTGAAATTATAATTAAATTACCTAGTAGGTGCAAATTTAAGGTATGAGTTGTTGAGTAAAAATTTTAGCATGATTCAACGATAAAACTTTAACTTATGGGATCCTAAAATCAAATTTTTATGTCATCTCCCGCATAAATATATCAATTTCAAATTAAAAAAAGAAGGATATATTCGTAACATCATTGACTTTTTCCATCGTAAAATGATAATTTTAAGCAAAATTAGACGATGGTCTTCTTTAACAGCTCAATGATAATTGGGAGATTCATAGCAATATGTAGTAGTAATGTTCATTTATGGGAAAATAACCTGAGACTTTTTTTCACATATCTCAAAATTGATTTCTCAGTCATATAAAAACTACTGTAATAACACTTAACCGCTAATTCGCACCGGACATTCAAAATCAAACCTTTTGAACGATTCATCTCTCACTCTCAAATAGACAATTTATGACAAATGGACGATAATGACAAGTTGTAATATTATTATCAAAATATTCAAAATTCTTCAAAGAAACGTTACCTGAAATAGATGCTAAAACAAGATGAAAACGAAATTAATTAAGGTTCCAATATTATTAATCTCAGCAAATGACACACAACGATAGTAGGAAGATATCTTGTAAATTGTATTTTAATGAAATCGTTCCTTAAACTAACAAGTACAATTTGACATTAAACATTCACGTTTTCGGGGCACCCAAAAGCTCTAATTTTTCTGTCTTAAAGTTTTTTTTTTTTTACAAAATAAAAATATGAAACTCCTGACCCAGCCTCAATCTAATTAGTGCAATTGGAAATATCAAAAAGCCATTATCTAAATTTATCAAACCCAAGATTAACTCAACGATATAATTTAACTTATTAGTAGATTATAGTTGACTCCCAAAAAATGAAATTAACCCGAAAATGTTAGCATTTATAAACATTCTATCATTTCTATTCATCCTTCAAGTCAAATTCAGTGATACGGATACCTCACTAACGGGAACCAATTGGTGGTAGGCCCTTCATATACAAATGTTTTCCATATTTAACATGTGGCAAATCTCGCAAAAATTTATTTTGACTTTATTGATAAATATCAATTATATTTGTTTTTATTACCATGATAATTTAATTATTTTCAATTATACATTCGATCTAATTTACATAATTTTGCGGTATATGGTTGATAAACCACTTATAATAAATGGAGTAAGAAATAAAACTTTTTTTTTATTGTTTTTTTGAGATTTTCTTGATTTAAACGTACCGATAAAATAATTAATTAGCTCGTACTTATAGAATTTTAAGCTATAAAAACTTTTAAATATGGGTCCCACTCGCAATAATTAAAGAATTCTTACCATACTACCAATAAAATTCTATCTGAAATTTCATCTTTAAATATAGTCGGTTGTGATTTTTTCCTATTCAATAATTTGAATATGTTTGTAGGAATATGGCAAATTCGGCCTTACCCGAGACAAGCAACATGATAACCTCAAGTGGTCATACAATGTATCTGGGAATTTATGCTCAGCCACTTACAAGAAAACAACGAGAGCTTGTCACTAAAAATCAAGGTAAAGAATAATTCTATCAACTAAGTTGTGAAAATTTCCAGCCTTTTAGTATTGTGGAGATTTTTAGGGGTAAGGAAAAGTGAAATCGTTGTGCAACGACTTTCTTAATTCTAGATTTAATAAGTGGTCTTCTCCTATAATACCATAATATTTGTTAAAATGACGCCGTATTTACCGCAATATTACAGCATCTAGGCTATAAAATTCTGAAAAATGTCGATAGTGCCATTCAACTGCTAAAACACTGCCTCCTCCCTGCATTGCTTAACATAGACGGCATACCCGTCGGGGCAGGGGGCTGTTTTTAAGGAAACTCTGGTACATAGACGCAACCATATTTATTACAAAGTAGCATAAAACGGTCGGTCCAAACCATATGACTTTGGTGAAAGACCAAACTAAATATTTAGGTGACCAGCTGGCGAGTAAATTCAATATCAACGGCGATGACAATAGTTATTGCTTTATGTTATTTGGTCTTGAAAGTTTGCCTTAACTTTTCGTAATATGAGGCAAGCCTTTCAATTTTTGATTTAATATGCTACGGCGCAGATTAATAAAGGGCAGTGTTAGGGCAAGACGTTCCCGGGTTAGAATTTGATGGAATTATTACCATTCTTGGCAGTTCTTATGTGGGCTAACACATAATTTCATTGGCACTCATGCCCGAATTAATTTAGCAAATGTGGAATGACTAAAGTGGTGAAAATTATTAAATGTTAGTTATTTTTTATGAAAAAATACTAAAAATTAAATGTATTGTGTTCTCTAACCACATACTGCCTGTTCAAAATCTTTTTTTTTCGGTATTGTTTTTTTAGTTCTGTATATTTATATATCAAAATTTTTTTACTTAACTGCCATAACCGAATTGAATTAAAGTGTAAAATTTGCTTGAGATTCAACTGGTTAATGCCCGTAACCGGAAGAGCTTCTGCAAGGAATGGCATATATTTTAGAGTCCGAGATAACTTTTTTGAATAAAATCCCTCGAAACCTTTTTCCTCCCTTAGGGTCGGCTTACCCCTTAAAGTTTTGCCACTTCTAACTCTGCAATAGGCCCCGCACAGGAAATTTAATAAGCAGGTGAAAGTTTTTAAGCCTAGGTTCTCAGAAAATTGGGCGTTGGGATTGGTTGAAAGTTGCCCAATTACTAACCAGGTTCAACGTTGCTTAAACCTGAAGTGTCTACAAAATTTACATGCGCTCGTCTTCCGACCCTACCAATAAAATACAAAAGTTTAACATTTTTAGTTCTTGGTAACAATAGTAGAATAAACAACAAGGGAAAATGAGGTATAACTCGATCCGGTCTAATTCTCCTTTTCCTATATTAGGCTGAACAGCCGTTTAGGGCAGGCCAACATCGGGTCGGGCATTCACGTCCAAACTTTGATCAACATAACATATTTATTACTCTTTAACTCGTTAAATAGCCGAAGTTTTAGCCTTGTGAACCCTAATTTAAATATTTAAGCTTATAAATATGTCCTATATCCATGTAAAGTTTTTAAAATTATACATGTGTCTACTACAGTTATATGCGTTATCTCAAAGCTTGGTCATACCGTTGAAATTAAATGAACGGATGCATATTAGGACATTTTCTAAAAATGTAACATTACACATTCAGGTAGCCTAATGAGCATCATACGGGGTATAAAAAACGCCGTCTCCGAGTGCAAATTTCAATTCAAAGGTCATCGCTGGAATTGTCCAACTTTCGACGCCCGACATCTTTCAATATTTGGAAAAATTTTGAAGAAAGGTATATTTTTTTAGATTTTTAAACTTTTATTTAAGATCAGCTGGCAGCACAATATATACTATCTACTTAAACAAATCTAATAAAACCCGATAGGTTCTGTGTCGCTCATTAGAAAACTATTATTATCAAGCGCCTAAGACATATATTTTTTAAAAGTTAAAAAATATCTTATATATCACTAAAACGCCCTATATAATCAAATTGTTATTCTTAACCTACCGGCCCTAGATATAAATAAGATAGCAAAGAGTTATCACACACTGATCAAAATTTTTATGAGGGCCGTTGTTGGCAACTCACTAATTGTATAATTGTTATATGCCCGAAATAGAATGCTAAGCCTTTTCACCAAGTAAGTTGAATATCGCAACCAACCAATAAATAAAAAGGACCATGAGAGTTATTTAAGTTTTTGAGATTTATTGGCTAATTGCACTTTTTTAAGTTAAAAGCGACCCAATGATATATAGGGACACTGTTACGGCGTGAGACATATCTTTGTAATATATTTCCTAAAAATTCTATGCTTCGCCTAAATTGCTTTAATGTATGATCCGGCCCTGTGTCCAATTTTGGGCTAAGCACAGCAAGCACTAGCACCTAACAAGGATTGTTCCGTCCGCGGAGAGCACAAGCAATTTTAAAGGTTGCTTGGCAATTCGGCAGTTTTTTTATAGATAAAAGGGTTTTAAACATCGGAAGAATAAAATATTTCAGAGAGTGCGGCGTCATTTCGATGAATATTATGCCATTGGCTGAGAGACGCGCTTAATCCTATTGACCCTAAGGGTTATTAACGTCGCCGCATAGCAATTTCAATGCTCGTCACCCAAAAAAAAGACGCTCAGAGGGGCGCTTATCGATCACGGGCCGAGCCTGGGTGTGGTTTAGTAAACGGGAACTAAAAGTTAAACTAAAAAAACCCTATTAAATTTTTTTTTTGTAAATCGAATTTTTAAATTTACGGACGAAATAAAATGTTGTTTTAATATGCAATATGTCATACATGTCAATCTTGCCAAATTGACATGATGCGAGCACGTTAATGTGTAAAATAATTGACGCGTAATTTTCTTTTTTTATATTGATACCTCTCGTTTGTAATTTATATTTAGCGTTACAAAATATCAATTTTGATAAAAATATTTATAATTTATTGGTTTAGCTTTAAAAAAAAAATTTATGCCCAAAATTTGATAATATAATAGGCAGCGGTGGTTAAAAGTCTGGCCGATATTAAGGATTGGCGTAATGATGAGTAATGGGTGGAATAGGTCTTTGTCATGTTTTATAACAAATAGAAGTGAGCTAAGTTTGGACAAGTTAGCCCTCTTTGGAATTTAGGGTAAATTCACACCGATAAACGTTATACTAGTCGGGTATATTTTAGTATATAAATTTGAAAGATTTATCACCATAACTATGTTGTCTTTTTAAAGCAATATTTGTTTCCTAACGCGATTTTTTAATGTGTCGACATGAATTTTCAGGCCTATCATGCCAGTACAAACTCATTGGCAGTCAGCTGTTAATAGCTTAATCACGACCAGGCATATTTACACCTCATGTTTAAATAAGTATTTAAAAATCGTTAAATATTCATAATTATGTGCGACGAAAGGATAAAAATTTTGCAAATGTTTTTTTAATTTGAGCTTATCAAATTAATTAACATGTTTAATTAGCTTGCAAGGAGACAGCCTTCATTTATGCAATAACCAGTGCCGGAGTAACGCACGAAATAGCGAGGGCATGCAGCAAAGGAAGCATCTCAACTTGTGGTTGCGACACTAGATACCCAAATTACCAACAAATTGGTGACAATACGGTTGGAAAAGATGAAGAAAGTGTCTTAGGTAATGATTATCAAAATATTTCTTATCACAAACTACCCTTGTATACTGTTAGTTATGGTGGTATATGTCTGGATTGAATAAATCCAAATTGTTACCTTAAAAGAACAAATAGTATATATTTACAATAAAGATTCGAACCATTTACGTTATATTTCATATTATGGTACACTAAAAGTTTAATTGTATGCCATTAATTTAAAAAATAAACGGGTAGTTTTTTGCATTTTGTGAAAGACTTAAAGGCGGCAACCAAAAGGGAAAGGTGTGAAAGGCGCGGGAAGGTAATTTTAACAGGTCAAATTTTTACTTTTTTTAAGAACGTAGCTCTTATCATTAAAAATAATGTATCTACGAAGTTTCCTATGCACAAGTGTTTAAAATCTAGATAGCTGACTTGTTAGCTCGTCGGATATCACTTAAAAATTAGGATAAATCCAATTTTAATTACATTTGAACCTTTGCAATATAGAGCCATCAGCAATCGAGCGGAAAATCAAATCATCATCACCAAAATACGTTGTTGGAAAGGGACTCGTGTTTGAAAACGATGCCGGAAAGGTGGGATCCAATGGGTACGATAACTGGAAATGGGGCGGTTGCAGCGACAATGTCAAGTTTGGGCGGCGTTTTGCCCGAAAATTTGTGAATAGTCAGGAGAAGGGCCGTGATCTCCGATACATGGTCAACGCCCATAACAACGCAGCCGGACGAGCGGTATGTGTTAACAATACATATATATTATAGCTTCGATGATTTCACTTATTTTCGGGCATAAACAAAATCTTTTTCTAAATAGTTTGGAAATTATTTACACCTTTTGGTGTCCCCAGGGTAAAGGGGCTGGCCTTGGCGGGTATGCCTCTTTTTTAAGGAGGTGGAAAGGGGGGGGCGTTTTTGGGGGGTGGAGTGGTCGGTTTTTCGGGTCCCTATCCATATTTCCCTTGCAGGGGGGGGGGGTTCCTTGCAGTTGTACGGGTTTGAATTACATATATTCTCAAATTTTTTGATTCATTAAAGAGTTAACATGGGTCCGCATGATGGTATCGATTTTAAAAAAGAGATAAATTTAAACAAGCTTAATACATTATATTAACCGTCGGAGGATAGATGACCTAAATGGCATTTAAAGGACTGTACCTTACCCAATCTTTTTATTTAATTTTGGTATTTATTGCCCAAAATGGTTTTTTGGTTCATTTACAATACTGCCATTTTAAAAAACTCAGGGCATCTTTTATATAGTTCTTTCATAGTAAACTTTTAACTTTTGCTCCTTCAATATTTCAAAATTATTATTTTAAAATATGAAAAAATATAATTTTCTACCTAGTGACTAATAGTCCTATGACAATTTCATTTCTTCATCAAAAATGACACAATCGTGCTAACTTTGTTTAAATTTTAAAAAAAAATAGATTTTTTGTATCTCTCAAAAGATGAGAAAAAATTTCATATTTTCCCACGGTGATACTTATAAAATTGGAATAAATAAAATGTTTTTTGTGAGGCTCGAGGTGCCAATTTTAACAGTCACTCGTTAAAACCGGTAACTTATGCGCAACGAATTTTTATGTTAATTTAAATGCGTGAGTGGTTTATTAAAACCACATGCCCAATTAAATAATTTGTAAACTTGTTATTACTTTAGCGAATTTATTGTTGTTCGGAACTGGAGCCAGGTGAGACCATTGGGGGGGGGGGGGGAGGGCAAATTTAGCAAGCGAACACCTTTTTTCCGAAAATTCTTGTGATGTTTTTATCACCTAGTGATAGCATTTTTTAAATTTGTCCTTTTCCACCTTAATTTTGGTACCTGTACATTCCCCTCCCCTTTTAATTTTGGTTAAAACTTTGGAGCTAAAAGTAATTTAAATCTTAATCATTGATTTTTTTTAATCAACGTTCATCGAGAGGGTTGCACAGCCAATGTGCCATTCGACATAATAGTCGATCACTTAAGTTATTATTTTTGATTAGAGGAGGAATAAGTTAACCCCAATGAATTTTAAATAGTTCGGGTATCCATGCAAACACTAATAACTAACAGATTCTCATCATGCGCCTCCTTTGATTTTGGTCTTTTTTTGCTATAATATAAATATTATAATAGATATTAGGGCATGTGCAAAGTGAGTTTTTATTTTCGTAAAATTTTTAAAATTTTGAAAAAATTTATTTCGAAATAAAAGGCAAATTTATAAGAAGTTGCCAAATTTGGTATATGCGCATAAAATGTTTTTCTGAAATAAATTTTTTTTTAAAAAAATTTTGAAAAAAAATAAAACTTTCAAAATTTTTAGAATTTTCAAAATTTCACGAAAATAAAAACTCCTTTTCACGTGCCCATATACAAAAAAAAACAATTGGTATGAGGTTTCCCTCATACCTTTAATTATTTAGGGGCACCTACCCGTTAGGGCTTTGACTCTTTTAACCTTATCGAAGCAAATAATATTGCTGACGGGTTAAATAGTAATCACACGCCGGCGACCTAGGTTTTCAGACTAGTATCTTACTTTTTAAGTCATATCGTTTAGGACCTTATGTCTAAGCAGGCCACTCAAAAGATTTAAAGTGGTTGCATTTTTCCGTAGAAAAAAGCTACTGTGCACGGACTTGAACTCGCAACCTCCTGCTTCTAAATCAAGAGGTTTGCCACTATCTGAGCCGATCAATATTATACAAAAGTCTCATTATTAATTAGTTATTTTATTTCGTTGGATGCTAAGAGCAAATTAACCTAAAAAAGTTACCAAAATGATTATTTTATGTAGGCCGTGACGAGGACCATGACAAAATTTTGCAAATGCCAAGGCCTCTCGGGTAGCTGTAACCTAAAAACGTGCTGGATGAGAGTTGCACCTTTCAAGGAAATCGGGAATAATGTTAAAGAAAGGTATAATTGCTTGCTCAAACAATAATTTAAGAGCTCCCCACGGGACAAATATTTAAAGCTTGGCCGTCTATAGTCAATTTGCTCGGAGCCATAGACAATTTATATTTTTTGTTTGTGTCTTGAAAATGTTACAAAATAAAACAGGTCAACAAATATTAATTAAAAAAAACAAAGTTTATGGAAACATAAAATCATGCATTCCCATGATGGCCTTATCTTAAATGTAATCATTTTATTTAATCTTTCGCCTTCGGTTCCTTAGATCCGTAAAGAAAAAATGGCCTACAAATTTGGCGCCCGCGAGAATTCACTTAAAAGAAACAATTTAACAATATATTATATGTTTATCATCTCAAAGAATGAGAAAGAAAATTTTTAAAACCTAGCTCTTACATCAACATTTAGATAATACAGAATATCGCAACCAAACTTAAATATAATACGATACAAAAAATATTAAATTTATTTTTGTTATTAAATTTTAAACATTTTGACATTTTTTCAAATATTTAATGTATAAAGGTGACTAACTCAGTTTATTAATAAAAACGGGAAACGGATTTGAAAGTCCCCAAGATAGCAGTTTAAATCTTTATTGGTAGCTCATAACTCTCAAAATTTTTTTGACTTCTGTAATAATTAAAACGCATTTATGTTTGGTATTTAATGATTTCAATCATAATGTTACAATATAATATACAATCTTTTTGCACTTTGCAATTTTATTTTAAAACTGCATCAGCCTAGATGCTTAATTTCGTCTAAACCCACTAATTTACCATTTTTTAATATTATGGCAAGTGCAAAGTGAGTTTTTGTTTTCGTAAAAATTTATTCAAAATATTTTAGAAATTTATTTTTTTTTTTAAATTTTTCAGAAAATTTGTTATTTTAGAAAAAGCGTTATATGTGCATTAACTAATTTTTGCGACTTTTTAAAAATTTCCGTTTTATTCCAAATAAAATTTTAAAAATTTTGAAAATTTTACGAAAATAAAAATTCACTTGCACGTGCCCTTAACCACTGTATTATGGTCTCAGGTTAAGAGATGATACCTGATAAATATTTTCCTTTGTTTCAGATACCTAAACGCTGCCAAAGTCGCCTCAAGCAACATAGTTAATCAAGATGATCACACATCACCTCACCCATCACAATCCCGTGACCTATCTCATTATTATGGTTCCTCTAACAATAAAGAAACTATAATAAATAACCGGGATGATCTTAAGAATACAGAAGATGAAAGTATGGGAAATAAGGCAAACAACGACGGCCAGGCGCTCAATTTTGGCCACGTCAACGATAACAATCAAGTAAGGCGCGCGAATCGAGATTACGCTGACCCATTTCATCCACATTTCTACTCGGCCGATTATTACCCTACCGTAGAAAACACCATTTATCAAGCGGATGAAAGTACTAATAACCGACCACGGAAAAGGCACAAAACTCGGCGTAAAATGCTTTATGATACTAATAGGCAAAGTAACGTCTTTAACCCTATACATGAAAATGAGCTTCCCGAGAATAGCGTAATAACTAAAAAGGGCGAGTTTAATGATGTTAAATTTCCTCATCGGTATAAGAGAAGCATGCAAGATTTGTCATTACTCCTGAACGATAACTACTTGCATTCGATCGCTTCTTCGAGGAGTAATCGACTGAATGAATACTATCCGACAGACGAAACAAATAACGATGATGGAGGTGGTGACCGAACCTATCGCAAGCAAAGAAGGTCGGATAATGTTCGATCAGCCAATACCATAAGCAAACCGTATAAAAGCAAATATGATAATCGCAGAGGTAATTTGCCGCAAAGCGGATCTCTGACAAACGACGAGAAGAAAAAATATAGGCACCAAAAACGGCCCATATACAAATTAACGCGTGATATGAAATATGGAAGTAACGGTGACATGGATTCTATTAATTTTCATGGAACTACGCAGCATCATGAATTGAGGATTCAAAAATTCCCTAATCGCCTAGACCTGGTCTATTACGAAGAATCGCCCGAGTTTTGTGAATACGATCCTTCCGCAAGTTCTCGTGGAACTCGAAATCGACAATGCTCGATACATGAGAAAGGTATAATCTTTAAAGTCCTTGTTTATGACTGGACCTAGTTTTCAAATTAAAGATGTTTTCATTTAGCACGTGCAAAGTGAATTTTTATATTCGTAATATGTTGAAATCTTCACAGAATTTATTGTGTAAAGCATTTTATTAAAAAAATATTGCCAATTGGTAGAAGCACAATTTTTTTTTAATATAAAACTTTTTCAAAAATTAAAAAAAAATTATTTGTGTTCCAAAGCCCTAATGGTGTAAGGCGGCCTCAAATAAGGAGAGGCTTTAAGGAGATGGTTTTTTAGCAGGTACTCCTAACCCTGCATGAACCGATGAATATTTAATGAGATACGGACATTAGTTAGGAGAATTTAATTTACCTTATCTACCTTTCCCTCATTAATGCACAGGTACATCTGTTCTTCTTCTAATCTCTGGTGTAATTGATCCCAATCCCAGTATATTTCTTGGGATCAAACGAACGAATTTCTTTACCGCCTTACAAAAATAAATTAATAAATTTTTTTAATTTTACAAAAATAAACTAATTTTGCACGTGTCCTTGAATATTGAGTTAACAAATATTAATGTATATTAGGGCACGTGCAAAGTGAGTTTTTTAATTTCGTAAAATTTTGAAAATTCTGATAATTAAAAAAAAATTTTCAATTTTTTATTTAAAAGCAATTTATGTACATATACTAAATTTGGCAACTTTTTAAAAATTTGCGTTTTATTTCAAAATAAAATTTTTAAAATTTTGAAAATTTCACAAAAATAAAAACTCACTTTGCATATGCCTTTAAGCACATATGCACTAAAAATTTAAAGAAAAAAGAACAAAAAGTTGAAATTTTTAAACAAATTTATATCCATTTAACAGGCACAAAAACCCGTAGGGCGACATCAAACCGATATCAATACAACCGTCAAAACCCAAAATTGAATCGAACAATTAATGCTTACCGCCAAAAATTTGGAGCATCTGGCAACAAATATTTTGAAAATTCTCTGGCTGATTCGGCTGTTGAAGAAACCTTATCTTACACCGAAGACGAAGTACAAGACGAGATTGCCTCAGCTGAGTTATCGAACCTGCTGGGGGAACCGGAACATATGGGAACATGTGATACCATGTGCTGCGGCAGGGGCTATACCAGTCGGGCCGTCCTCATAACCCAAAGGTGCAATTGCACCTTCGAGTGGTGTTGCCAAGTCAAATGCCAGCAATGTCAATTCCGTAAAATCATATCTACGTGCCTATAAATATACATATAAAACAATTCACGGACTTCGAGGCTCGACAATCGTTCATCTCAGACTGAATATTTTTATAATACGGCATACAAAATATATTTATAAGATATGTGATATACTAGTTTTTTTAATTACAATTTTGTGCGCTACAAAAAATCATTTGTGATCTCATAATCAACCTAATGTTACAACATTCGTGATTTATTATATACTGCGCTTTGTTTCTTTTTTACGTTTATTTTAATAAATATACGTCAAAATATTTTTAAGGAAGGGGTTTAGGAGTTTAAGCAATCAGGGTTCAAGATTAATTGGCGCTCACAAGTCAATTGTTAGGCGCTTAAGATATATTTATTAAAATTTAATTTTTAACCCTAGAATTCTAAATTTTCTTAACGCTTTTAATCATTGCTTAAGGTTGCTAGTATGAGCGTAACTGCCCTTAGATTGAGGGACGGATGGCGAATCAGATATTATGCTAAGAATACTTAACTTCTAATTCTGCTTGGCCACATGAATGAATTGTAGATTTTAAACATAATATGCTAATAGTTAAAAAAGATAAATTATGCTTTTGTAATTCTTTAATTTTAATTTAACGCTTAAATTATGTAAAGCGATACCAAAAGCCTAATTAAAAAAAGTAATAATTACACTTTCACAAAAGTTTAAAAATCAGATTAAAGTTTTGGGCCAAAATCAAAAATTGACTTGGCATTGATGCTCAGGCTTGGCTCACAGGAACGCCAAATTACACAGATATTGCAACCTAAAGATTTTTTTATAATAAATTACATTTAAAAATACCCTCAATAGTGATAATATATTTATCTTTAGCTTTTCTAAATGGTAATAAACAAAAAAAACTTAAATTATCCTGGCCTATTTTGAAGGCTGGTTGGGTTGATTTTACGGTCTCCACATTGCTTTAAGTACAGAAATGGAAGTGTGTAATTTTATCTGATCTAGTTACAAGAAAAATAATTTGATATGCTTGCCTTGAGTTAGGTACAAATATTTAAAAGTAAGTTAAATCAGAAATAATTTAATAGGTGATTGTAATTTAAAACATATAAATTTTAAACATGGGAAAATTGGGTTTTCTATATATATAATAACATTTTTTATTAGGCCAAGATTTATTTGATGTACGGAACATATGTTAACAGCATGAAAAATTTAAAATTTGGAAAGAATTTTTTAAAAGGTAATGTATGGCATTCGATCAAAAGAAATAAAAATAAAGTCCTCATCTATGCAATAGTCAGTCCTGCTTTTGTGTATAATAATCAACAAATTATACAAAATGTTTACTGTCGAACGCAGAGTCATCACATACCTTCAAATAAAAATGTGATATTCAAATTGTTGATTGGAAATCATATACTGTGGCTAATACTTACCATAATAGTAGCAAATTATTCTTTTAATTTTAGACTGGATTATGCATAGCCATTGTTAACATTCTTCTTCCAAAATATTTTGGTACCTTGATAAATACAATAAACAATCCTCATATATCTAATTTGAAAGAATATTTAAATGCAATTACTAGACCAATCCAAAAATTGGTGTATGTGTATGGCTTTCAAGTATTTTTTTTATATTTTTAATATTATTGTGAACTTCAATTTTAATATTTGAAGGCATATTTTACATTTTTCCATATATATTCACTTACCAAATATGGTGAAAATTTATCAAAATTTATCAGGACAAAATTATATCATTCATTGCTTAATAAACCTGTACAATTTTATGAAAAAGAGAAGGTAGGAGATCTTGTTAATAGGTTTGTATTTTTTATTTATTTATAATTGTAATGTTATTGTTAATTACACAGGTCGACAAAAAATGGCGACTAATTTTAAACATATATATTTTGAAAGAGTTTTGAGCACATTCCAAATATCTTTTCCGTTTTTTTTGAATAGGTCTAATTTTTTACCTAGATGGGTTTAAAAGTACCAAAAACCTCAATATGTCCTATATTTATAAGCACTTTTCGTGCCTTTAAAATAAAAATAAATAATAAAAAAATATATTTTACTATTGAAAAACTCTTATATTGTTATATAACTTTTTTAGAATTTACTTATCTCATTTACTTTTTTAAATATTTGATTTTAAAAAACTCAAAATTTCCAAAAAAATACGCGCCTGAAAGTCTGTGCTTCAAAATCATAAAAAATTAAAAAATCATTCAGAAGAGTACAAATAACATTTGAGATATGTAATAAATAAATGCGATTTAAGCCAAATAAGTATTATATTTATCATAAATGATAGTAGATAATGAAATATAAGCACATATAAAAAGTGAAAATACTACCCAAGCAACCTTTTTTGTTTATATTTAACATATCTTACTACACTACATCAAGATATGTAAGTAAGTGAAGGGTTGGCAGATAATGCCAGTATTAGTAGCAGCATGCACTACAATCTCTAAGAATTTAGTAGCCCCTTTTTTAATATATAAAATTTTGAAGCACAGACTTTCAGACGCGTATTTTTTGGAAATTTTGAGTTTTTTAAAATCAAATATTTAAAAAAGTAAATGAGATAAGTAAATTCTAAAAAAGTTATATAACAATATAAGAGTTTTTCAATAGTAAAATATATTTTTCTATTATTTATTTTTATTTTAAAGGCACGAAAAGTGCCTATAAATATAGGACATATTGAGGTTTTTGGTACTTTTAAACCCATCTAGGTAAAAAATTAGACCTATTCAAAAAAAACGGAAAAGATATTCGGAATGTACTCAAAAAACACTATCAAAATATATATGTTTATAATTGGTCGCCGACATAAAGTTGTTATTTGTCGACCAGTGTTATTATTAAAGCATAACAATTGAATTTTATAATTGTTTTACAAATATTTAAGGCTTTCAAATGATGTCAATGAATATAAGAGCTCACTCAAAAAGTGCCTTTCTATAACTATTAAATCAACATGTCAATGTTTGGGGACCATTTTTAGCATGTATCAAATATCACCTTACATGACATATGGAGTAGTGGTTATTGTTCCATCCTTAGTTGTAATTGGCTCAATTATGGCAACTGGGTTGAGAAAACTTTCCAAAGATTGTCAGGAAAAAGTATTAAATATATAATATATGATTAAATTCTTAGCTAAATTGAAGATGTTGCATATATAAAATTTAGTTTAGGCAATTTTTTTTCAACATTTTAACTTGTGTTTAACTTTATGTTATATTTTTTTCAAAGTAGTTTATTACACAGCTATAAAATTTAACAACAGATCCCAGGTTGTTCATTTTAAAGTCATCTTATACATATTTAATTAGGCTATTTTAAATTAAATTTTTTATTAGAAATTTTGTTTTATGTAATAATGCAATTTTTTCATAAAAATTTACCATAATTAATTGAGAAACTGAACACTATTAAACTATGGAAAAAAACGAAATTTTTATCCACAACTTCTGCATTCATTAAGATTTTGATAAATAGGATTAAAAGTGAATATTAATTTTTGAAATTTAAATTTTATTTAAAAATTTTTTAGTTCTAAAAGCGTTTACTATGCTTACAAGACCTTTAGAATTTAATTATATAGAAAAATTGTAAAAATGCTAATATTTTAAATTTTTAAAGTATGAGTTTTTACTAGTTAAATGATTAGCTACAGTTTTTACCCTATTTTCTAGCACTCATAATAAATTTTTAATTATATTTATATGAACACAACTTAAGAAGACTCTAGAAAAATTCTAATTCTAAATATTAAACATTAAATCAATTTTTATTTATCAAAAAGTTTTATAAAAATTAAAATGATTTTTAAGTGGTGATAAAAGTTTGTTACATATTAAAAAAAGTTTTAAATTGTAAACATAGAATTTTCTTAACAATTTATGGCGACCTGATTTAAACACTTTATTAATAAAGATCAAAAACAAATAAGACTACATCTTAGATTTTATAAAAAAAGACATTATTTTATTCAATTGATTTGATTCTATTAAATATATCCACTCATAGACAAAAGAATTTTTTAGACCCAAATATAGGCAACTCCAAAATTTGCGAGCCAAATTAATTTGATAGTATTATGTCATTGATTCCAGCTGCTGCTTAAAGTTTAAATTCTAATCAATTTAATTATACCCTTTTTTTTAAATATTTTTTAGTTCAAGTCTCGTTGCAAAAATTTTACTTTTATGTTTTTTTCAACTTTTTATTAGTTTTTGCAGGCTAAAATTATATATTTTGATATGGCAAAAATTGGTAAAATAATAAACTTAAACAAATAAGTAAAACATTTGATCAATTTTATTATAACACAGTTAGCAAGTATAGTTAATCAATCAAACGAAGTTCTTAACAATATTCGAACGGTTAAAAGCTTTGTGGCCGAAGATTTCGAACTGGAAAAATATGGTGAAAAATCGGAAAAATATTCCGACACCTGTACACACTTAGGCATTGGCATATCAGCTTTCCAAGCCCTTTCAAACCTAACTCTCAATGCTCTTGTCTTACTAACTGTGGCCTATGGGGGCAGTTGCCTTATTGTAAAATTTTTATTATTTATTATTTTATATACATTTTTTTTCATTAATTGTTTAAGTTATAAATTTTGATTAGGGCGCGTGCAAAGTAAGTTTTTATTTTTGTAAACTTTTGAAAATTTTATTTTTTTTTAAGCATTTCATGTGCATAAACTAAATTGCAACTTTAAATTTTGCGTATTATTTCAAAATAAAATTTCTCAAAATTTTGAAATTTTCACAAAAATAAAAACTCACTTTGCACGTGCCCTTCTTTTGCAATAATAGAACACAAAACGTTTTATGACTTTCACTGGACTCTAACTTTTATCGTATATATTTAATTCACTATTTTACAACTAAAAATTGTATTTTTATTTAAATTTACCTTATCACATTTTATTAAACATAAGATTATAGTTAATATTTTTTTATTTCCCCAATTTGGTATTAATTATAATTCATCTTATAAAATCAAATAATTTTTTTTTAAAAGCTTCTTTTAAATTTATAAAAGTTATAATACTTATAGTACATTGCCATAAAACTGTACGAATGATACATAAAATTATAAAAAGATATGTAACTCTAATTAGGGGGAAAAAATTTTAAAGTCAAGGTAGAAAATTTATTAAAATTTTGCTAAAACTTAGGCCCTCCCAACCACCAGTGCACAACCGTTATTCACATCCCAAATGACGGCAGGTGACCTCATGTCTTTTTTGATGGGCGTTCAAGCCATCCAAAAATGTTTGGGTCAACTGTCCACGTTAGCTGACAAAGTGTCTAAATACAAAACTTCGCGGGACCGTATAATGGAACATTTGGATTATAGCAATCTTATACAGGATATGAATATATTCGAAGATTCTCATACTAATCCATTACAACAATTTTTTGATGTCGTAACCGTCCCATTTTTGAATTCCGTATATTATGGAATGCCTACATTGTCATTGCAATCAATAAGTTTTCCTCCAAAAACAGGTTAATTTTTTTTTAATTTATTACCCCGTTTATTTCATAATTAGTTAAATTACAGAACATATCATTTTTTTAAATATGGCTCTTTTGGTTTGTTTCTTGTTTAATAGTATTACATATTATAAAAACCTATTGAAAATTTATTTAAATATGCTACAATATTTACTTATTATTATTGTTTATAGGTTTAAATGAATTCAAATCCACAAAATTTCAACCTAACTCATACAATGATTATAGCAA
Source organism: Acutogordius australiensis (assembly GCA_030555515.1). Classification (NCBI taxonomy): domain Eukaryota; kingdom Metazoa; phylum Nematomorpha; class Gordioida; order Gordea; family Gordiidae; genus Acutogordius; species Acutogordius australiensis. The sequence continues at coordinate 42,458,833 of CM060242.1, forward strand.
TGAAAACTCAAGTGGCATGATTATTCCCAAGCATGCATTTAGGGGTGAAATAAGGTTTGAAAATGTGAGTTTTGCCTACCCTTCCCGACCAACCACACCCGTACTAGAAAATTTTAATATATCAATCAAGCCAGGCCAAGTGATTGCTATATGTGGACACAATGGCTCAGGTTTTTTACTTCTTAAAAAAAATCATTCTTACTGAATTATTTTTGATTTTAAATTAAACTTTCATTTTGCTGTGTTATTTATCGTTTCAAGGAAGACTTTGATTGATACACTATTTATGTGTCCTTAATTAATATTTAATTTAATATAAAAAAATGTATTTGTAGTCAAGTAGAACCGGGTGATGTTTTTATTTAGGCTTGTTTGTAATAACGCCGCCCCTTTCAGCTAAACCACAAAAAGCATAATATATATAATTTTATGTTTATAAGGCAAGACAACCTTGGTATCTTTGCTTGAAAGATTTTACGAACCTACGAGTGGGAGAATAACTATAGATGGTATCGACATTAGAGAACTCGATTGTAAATGGCTTCGAAAGAACGTGATAAGCGTTATTGATCAAGTATTTTTTTAACCTATGCTCTTATTTTTTTTCAAATCTGCCTTTGTATCATATGTAAAATGTTTGTTTGTAAATTAATTGATTATTATGTTTAATTAGTATAGAATGATTATATTTATATTGCTAATTTTGGTGAATTCAAAATTAACTTATTGCATATAAAAACAAACTTGTTTTTATTACGCATAAAGAATTAAAGTTATTATCGTACCTCATAAATAAATTTTTTAACGTGTGCTAATAAATTATATTAAGTTTTTGATACCTCTTGTTTATTTTTAAAATTTAACTTTTTTAAAATATAGCAGACTTGTTAATATATAATTCATTTTAACTATATCAAATTATATTAGAATTTGTAATACAACATTCCGATTCTATAAATTTATTTATAACTTCGATTAAGTAATTTATTTTCCTGAATCGTATTTTTTGTTCATTATTTGAATGATTGTGATCAAAAAAATTTATTGTGAATATTAAAAATTTAAAGTTAAAGCATTGAAATTTAATTAACGTCAATTTAATTAATATTTTTGATAAAAATAATGAATAAACTTACCAAGTAATTTTCAATATATATATATATATAAGTTAGAGGAAATAATTTTTAAAAATAAAATGTTTTTTTTATATTAATTTAACAAATTAGACCGGAAACTAATTAAACTTCAACAACATTTTTTTATTTGAAGGTGAAATTTTATTTCACATGATGTTATGAGCCAAATATATATCTGTTTTATAAAATTGGCTTGTTATCAAAAATAATGGGGAATATTATAGCTTGTATTAATACTGGAAGAATAAAATTATAATTATTCAGGATCCGGTATTATTTTCCGGCCGCGTAATTGACAATATCACTTATGGAAAACCCAATGCAACCGAAAATGAGATACGGGAAGTGATTCAAATAACCAAAATTGACGAATTTATACCGTATGAAGAGTTGATCACGTCCCACGGCGAAGTTATAAAAATTAAATAGTCCATATTTTACGGTGCCAATTAAAGTTAACTTAAAAATTCTTCTACTAGCGGGTAAGTGAGGCAATGAAATTAGAAGATTTTGATGGTTGGTAATCAACAGCTACAATAGATATATGTGCTCTACAAGTTTCTAGTCAAGATAATGTTTTAATAAAAAAAAGTTAAAAATAATTTGGTTTTTATTAAATTTGTATTTTAAAAATAATATATCCAAAAACTATTATTCTTTTTGTGCTTTATGTTATTTTAACATGAAATTTTATCATGTTTATTTTGTTAATTAACATTGATACAAATATGAAATTTTTATTGATAAAATGTTATATTTTTATAAAGTTTCTATATTACTTAAAATTTTATTATTTTTGTACATTTAATTATCGCCCAAGGCAAGAACGCTAAGTGAACGCGGCAAGAATCTATCCGGTGGTCAGAAGCAAAGGATCAATATTGCTCGAGCTATTCTTAAAAAAGCTCCGATAGTTATTTTGGATGAAGCCACTAGGTTTTGCCAAAAAAAATTAATGATATTTTGTAATTAATATAAGGTCGTGTTTAAACTCGAACATTAATACAGCTCAAATTTTTATGTAAATTTATCTACAAATTATGACCTAAATTAAAAACCTAGCTAAAAATAATTAGGAAGAATTTGTTTCTTGATTTTGTTAGTTTATTCAACAAGAATAGAAATTTCAAAATTAGAAAATTCTTTCTTTAAAGGAGAAGTTTTACACAATTTTTTTTTGCATGTCAAGCGCCTCTTTCATGCAAAAGTTTAAAACTTTTAAAATAGTTTCCTGACAATTCTTTACAATAATAAATTATTTTAATTTCGTTTTTTATTTCCAACACTGTATCAGTTCCATGGACGGTGAATCGGAAAGCAAGATAAAGCAAGCCCTAGATGCCTATTTGCCCGGACACACTGTTATCAGTATATCCCATAGACTTAACACTATTACACGAGCCGATTCTATCATTGTTATGTCCAAGGGTCAAATTGTTGAGGTTATTTCCCTTTTCTTAAATTGTATTAATATCCATTTTTTACCATAGCCATCTAGGTACGGTAATAACATATAATTAAGGGAGTCGCATAAGTTTTTATAATTGGGATGAATTTGGCTTAAAATAAATCTTTTTGCTTTACATTAAAATTCTGTCATTGTTTCAGCCATTTTTAATTTAGATATGATTATATATGGTTTTTTAAATTACACTGGGCAACAAAATTTGGACGACCTAAAGCATCGTTTATGGAATACTATTTTTGGCCATGTTTTTGGCGCTGATTACGAATAATCAAAATTTTAGCCTGCCTCAAATTTTTAATTATTTAATGTCACAAATGAAAATTTCTAGTTTCTAAAGTATTTTGGGCTTCTATGTTATAAATTGGGTAGAAACGTAAGTTAAGATATACATTTAACTGAAACATTTATTTTCTACGTAAGGCGTTTGATTTTTTTTCATATTTAATTTTTTATGTTTTTGTAAAATAAGTGGTTTACGTCATAAAATCTTTTTGATCCTAATTAACGCTAAAGTAAATTACTAATAATTTTATGTAAACTCCTTTTTTAGATACGTTATAAGGTATATAAATATACCAATATGCAAAAATAATAATTTTAGTAATTTTGTAAAATATTTTTTAAATCTTTGGACGCAGTTTAAATAAATTGAAGGCATTGGGAGAAAAACTAAACCGTAACCGTTATCGCAAACTCTTTGTAAACTGTAAAATTCGTTTATGTTGTTTTTTGTTTCAGTATTATCACGCACATGATATATTAAAAATTTACTTTTTGGGACTTTAAAACTCATAATCTGCTGCGCATTTAAAATTTTTAGCTGACCGGGCTAGGCTCTTCCCACGAATGGGCAAAGGCCTTTAAGATTAAAAAATGAGTTTTGATATTAATTCTGCCAAAACCAAATGTCTATACTTTTATTTGAAAACTTTTACTAACATATGTTTTAATTTTAATTTAATATTGAATTCATATTTTTGTACGTTCAATAATTTAATTTTAAAATTTTATAACAAATCCTATATAATAATTTAGGAATCTCTCGCCTCGCCTTCTATTTGCCACATTGGGGGGGGGGGGGGGGGATTTAAGGTGTAGACATATTAGTTTCCACAAAATTTTGACCCTCTGTATTTTACTGGATGTGGAAAACAAATTAAATATTGGATGATTCTGTTGAATCATTTTGGGAGTTAACGGTTTTTTACTTGTTTTTTATAGCTTTGTGAATTATTTATGATTATTTTTAGTGGTACTTCAATGCATTTTCCCTTCTCACACTCCTACTATTTTTATATTTATAAAAATGTCTAAGTTTTCTTTAATATATTCTAAACCCCTAGAAATTTTTGGCATTTTCCCTTAGAAACATGATTTTCCTGTGTTTAATTTCAAATTTTTTTCTCGCTTTATTGTTACTTTATATCAGATCCATATTTAAATTTTATTTGAAGCTGTCATTTACTATAAATTTAAACACTTTTAACTAGATCAATTGCCAAATATAAGCATAGAAATATATAATAACGTTTAAATAGGAGTTTTCTGCTGCAACACATGGGTTATGCATTTTTCTTTCGTTATATTTGCCAAATTGGGTGCAAAAATTCATTTTATAAGGTTTCTCTATTGCTTGTTTTGAGTTGTGTCTTATTATGTATTTTTTTCAAAAATTGTAAATTTTCCGAAATTTGATTTATTTGCTGAACCGACGTCCAGATTCGTCCACTTTTAATATTACATAACTTTAAATTTATATTTTGCTGTAGAATTATGGTCACCATAAAAGTTGTGAGTTTATTACATGGATCAAACCCGCCATCTTAGCGATTTTTAAATTACCGTTTTTAATAATAAAAATTAAATAGTCAGCTATAAACATTAAAATTTTAGCAAAAAAGGCCATAAAAAACAAAGATTTAAAAACAAAAATTAATTAAATTTTTTTTTGCATATTCATAACAGCTAAACTGTTATTTTCAACCTTCAAATTACATTTTTATGCGTTTAAGTTTGGACGCAAAATATTTTGAAATGCTGGTGTAAAATTGATATAAATAAAATTTATTTCTCATTGTGATGATTACAAGCTACCGGAGATTTTTGTATAAAAAAAAGATTCTTAAATTTTTTTAGGTATTTTAAGATCACTCAATTTGGTCAAATAGGTCATTGGGAAGAGACGGATCTAAGGAGCCGAATTCGGAAAAAACTTTGCTTTTATAAACTTTTTTTTGTGACATTGATATTTGTTGACCTGTGTTATAAGTTCATCTTTCATATAAAAATGATCATTTCCTCCTCGTTTGCAGTTTCTTAAGCCGACGAATTTAATTTGTCCAGCTAAAACAATTTTAGAAATTTACAAATTTTTAAAAAATAAAATGCAAAACAGGACGCGGTGGTCTTAGTTGGTGGCAAAATTTGCTTGCGCCTTATGTTAACATAATAAATGTTTGATATTGATATTCTGCATTAACATCTCGAATTTTCTACTGAAACTTAAATTTTATCTTTTAACCTTCCTGGCATATTACGGTGGGCCTAATTTCTGGAATGTACCCAAAGGCTATATTGATATTTTGGTTAATAATGGTCACGTTTTACGGCATACATAAAAAGAATATCATAAAAACTATAGCTAACTGCATTTTTTAACAATTTTTTTACCAACTTAAAATATAGATTTATATTTGTTTAAATGTAAACTTGCCAGCAACATTTTATCCATTTTATCTAAATAAAAAGTGTTTGAGTCAGTTAAATTTCGATACGAGCGCCGCGTGGCTGAGCGAATCATAATTTTATAGGGTATGTTTTTATTGTATAGGATGCAAAAAATGTGTTACAATCCGTGTTATGTTACAATTATATGTTAGCACATAACACTGGACAACAAAATTTGGATGACCCTAAGAATCATTTATGGCAACTATATTTGGTCAAGTTTTTGGCGCTGATCACGAATATGAAATGAGAATTTTAGCCAATGCCTTAGATTTTTAGTTATTTGGTGTCAAAGTTGAGATTTTTCAATATTTGAGGTATTTTGGGCTTCTATATAATAAAATCTATGGGTAGTAACAAAGGTTTAAAAATTTTTTGATAAACGGAAACTTTCATTATTAACGTAAGGGGGGGGTTTATGTTTTTTTCTTACAATTAAATTTTTTTTTATTTTCATAAAATTAGTGGTTTTCGCATAAAATACGTTTTTTGATCCTAAATACCTTTAAAGTAAATTCCTATTAATTTTAGGTAATAACCTTTTTTAGATATGTTTTTTATAAAGAATCTGGAAATGCCAATAGATTTTGGAAAATTAATAGTTAAAGACATTTTGTGAATTTTTGAACTTTGGACGCGGTTAATAAAAAATTGGAGGCATTGGAAAAAAAAACTAAACTTGGGATCGTTATTGCAAGAAAATTCTCTAGAAAACCCTCAAATAGTCGTTTATGTTGTTTTTTTTTGTTGTCCAGTGCATTTTAATATAATCAAAAAAATTTAGTTTAGTTTTACACATGTGAAAGCAAATGACTACTGCGTTGGGTGGGTTCAAATTAATTTCAAACAACCACTTGTTACCTTTATGGAGATTTGAGATTGGAAGCATAGATGACAAGATTTGAAGAGGGTGCATTTGGCTATGATGGGTCGGACCGAAACCTTTATTTAATTACGAGAGAAGCTCATGAACGGGCTAAAATAATTATTGCGTGCTGACTTTTGTATTTATAACGACACTTTGACCATAATAATTAATAAAAGTATGTTAGGTTATAGCACCGGATTAATAATTTATAGCAGAATTTCTGAGAAAGAATATATTTGTTTGTGTTTTGTTGTAAAAATTATTAATTGCGCGATTCGACGGTAATTTGTAGCCTTACATTTTTCACCTGAATCCTTCTTTTGGTAAGATTAATTGTTGGGCTCTCTCTTTAATTATCTCTTCGGATACTTTTTTAAGGTAGGTCATTCCACCTGTTCTTGTGCTGTCACGATTCCACAGATTAATTAATTTGGGTTAAGAGCTATGGTGCTTTTGGTCCTTTTGTGATATATTGTTATAGCTTTTTTTAATTATATTATCGTTTAAACTAACTTTCCTATTTATGTGGTAACGGCGTTAACATTGAAATTGTTTTTTTTTTCAACATTGTCATGGGTCCAAAAAATTTTTTTTCGATGTATCATCAAGGTTTGACGAAATTATCTATCGGTCCACCCACCCCAATTAAAGTTTTGTGACGCTCGCCTTTAAGTGATTTCGTTAATTTATCATATCGTCACATACGTTGGGGGCCCCATTGACAACATCGTTTACCCTTTTCATATATATTTTTAATGGTACTTTTTATATATTGTCTTTTGATTTCCAATATTTTCAACAAATTTTTTTGAGTACACATATAGATTCCAATCATCATTAAAGGTAGAATTGTTTAATAGACGTCAATGCATTTTACCTGGTATTGTATGTCACCATTGTATCGGCGTTATGTGCCTACATTTTAATCGACGCCTAACAATATAATCTTTAAATGATCTATATACTTTTAGTTGCACCCCTTACCATAAGCGCCGACCTCTTTAATTTTTCGGTCGTTTTTCATGTATTTTTGTATTGTTTTTTGATACGAAAATACAAGGGTTTTTTAGATCTGATTTTATTAACCCATCTACCTTATACGGCTTTTTCTTCTTGTATTAAATCATTTTACTATGCGAATCGTCATATGGGTTTATTTATATGCGTTAAAGACTCCTCTATTCTATCTATTTCCAAATATTGGCTTAATTTCAATTTTTTAAAGGATTGTGCTAATCAAACATTAATTTTTATAACAATAAATGCCAATGCATTCAATGTTAATAGATATGAGGGGGGGGGGGGGGTGAAGGATATATATCAAACAATCATGCCGTAGAGAGAAAGGTAAAAAGTTTAGCGTTAAACACATTAACGTAAAAGACAAAGTCGCATAATATGGTGAAAGTAGTTTTAAATTAGTTTTATGCGTAATTTTGTAATTACTATTGTCAGGTAATATTTTAAACCTTTTTTAACTCTTTTATATTCTAATAATTTAACGTAGCAAGGTACGCATGCCGAGCTCTGCCGTAACAAAGGAATGTATTGGGAGTTGATTAAGCATTCGCTAACACCAAATCCTGCTGAAGGTCACTGAAAAAAACACAGTTCATATATAACTGAATTATTAGCTACATTTAATCAAATTATTATTTTTGATGATTAAATTTAAGTTAAGATATTCATATATTTAATATTTATGATAAAAATGTTGAAATGTGCATGCTAATTTTTTTTTACACCTAACTAAAAATTTTATATTAATTTTTTAGTTTTTATATTTTTTCAACTATAACATTTTGTGAATTTATCAAAAAATGTTGTTTTTAACCCTTTTAATCTAAAAAATTAAGCTTACATGTAATTTATAAATATATGATGGTCCTTTAATTTTAATGATAATTTTTAAAGTAATTCACAATTAAAGAGACCAGGTGTAAGAAAATACCGTTTTTCATGCAATTCTTGTTTCTTCTACTGCAAAAAGGGATAGATTTAAAAACTTTTAGTGTGCTGTTTAATTTAATCAACATAAATTATTGCATTAGTGGCAATCCATAACAGCTTTCTTTTAATTAAATCTTCTTATTTTCTATACATGAACGTAGTGGTCATGTCTTAATTAAAACTTTATTAATATATTGTTAACTTTTATGTTATGAGACCGGGTGTTGATTAAACCGAATTTTTATGCCAAACAAAGGTTTTTTCTGATATTTATATAAATATTATTTTACAAAAATAATCTTATAATAAACGAAGGAAAAAGAAAACATACTTTTTTGATTTATGATCTACTTATATATATATTTTTTTATAGTTGTCACCTAATTTTCCACATTTAATTAGTAAAATTTATGAATCACCTTTACAGATTTAATAAACCTTGATTCTATTTAATAATAAATTCCATTCTTTTTTTATATATATAAAAAGCTAGAATATTCGTAAATAATGTAGGATTTTTAGAAGTTGGGGATTGGAAATAACGTTATGAAGGGTTGGAGTTTTCAGAATATCCTCAAAAAAAAACAAAAATAAAACAATATTTGGCAGTAATAATTTGAAAAGAAAAATTTTTTGACGAGCAAGCTTTTATATAATTAACTTATAAGGATTGTTATTGTTCATCAAGTTTTTCCGGCTTGTGATCAAAAGTTTGGCTCTTAGCGGGTTCTAGTTAAGAACGCCCGTTTGGCCCAATTGAGATATATGAAAAACATTTATAATTTTGCCTATTTATACTTAGTTGACCCTTAGACTTTTGATTGATACTGACAACCAGAGACCTTAATCTTTTGGCTTTTAACCAAAACTTGCAGCTAATTTTTAAGATATTAGATTATTATCTCTATGTACTATTTTATATAATTGGTCAAACTTGAGCAAAATCATATATAAATCTAATAATTTTTTAATTTATAGCCATTAATTTACATAGAATAAAAATTTACTTAGATGATGTTTTTGAGTAGTAAAATATTCTTCGAATTTAAAAGGGAAATTTTGTTATTATTAATATTTTTCTTAAAAAAAGATATTTAGTTACATTTCGTTAAATTCACAAAAACAATTTTGAAATTTAAATTTGGACGGTATCTAAAGAAAAATTTTAGCCATTTTTTTGGTCAAATACGAATTAAGCTTACAGGTCTCTAACCTTTTTAATTGTCCTAATATTTTTGACTTTAACGATTTAAACGAATTTTAGGAAACTTTTATTGGCCTATAAGTGGCTCACTGTTTACCTGTCCTTAGGTACAACACCTATAAAATATATAAAATACATTAAATTTTTTTTTAGCATTAATTATTTATCAATAGTAATGCGTAATTAAAAAAATTACTTATCTAGGGTTTTGTCGTATTTGTTGCAAATCTTCGAGTAGGCGGACAACACTATTATCAAAAAAAAAACGACCTGTGACTAGGAGTTTTTCCTCAAAGCACACCTAAAGTAACAAGTTACGGGTTTAGTCTCGTTAAGTCAAGCTGATGGACTCGCAAAATTTACACGAGTTCTCAAGATATCTAGGTCCGGGCTTTAAATAAAAAAATGGACGGTTTTGGGTGTTTTCGGTTACCCATCCAATTAATAATTAGGCCGCTGATTTGTGTCAAACACAACAAGGCTTACAATTGAGATCCACAGCCGGAAAGTTGTAATACAGCTCAACCAATATCAATGCCCTGAATTTCATTAAAATATCAAAGATTTTATCCACATAAAGGCCTTATCTCATATATATATATTTCATTTTTATGAGTTTCTTCCGGCTTCGGCTCCTTACATGCATCCATATCGAAAAAATGGCTTTTTTGACCAAATTGACAATTCTAGAATACCCTAGAAAAAAAGTTAAGAATTTTTTTTCATATATTCCTAATATTACATTTATGAGAAATATTAAAACATTGAAAGAATATAAAATATTTTGCGTCTAATTAAATACTAAATATATTATCCGTTTTTAATATAATTTTATTTGAAGTTTAAATTTAACAGTATGTTGTGAAATGCAAAATAATTTATAATTTATTTTTTATTTGTTTTTGACCTTTTTTTAATAAAATTTGCTAACTAATTAAGTTTGATAATGCGGTAAAAGGATTTACAAATCCCTCTGATGGCAGATTTAACCTCCGTAGTTAGCTTAATTCAAAAATTTGTCAAAACTATTATGAAGTCAATACATAATATTTTAGGCGCCTGGGAATCATTTGGGAGAGCTAGTTCACGGATCAACTTGTAATGCAATAATTTCAAGTATACTGAATCTTAACGAACCCTTATTAAACATCTCGCTGATTTTTGATGTGCTAATTTCAAAAATCTGATCTGCCATCCTAGAAGTTTTCGAATCCGTTTACCGTTTTTTTACATTTGCAAGACAGCTTAAAATATAAAAGCTTTGAGAAAAACTGAAATAAAAAATTGTCTTCAAGTCAGCTATCTCAAATTCAAATTTAAGATTAATTTTTTATTTTAAAAACTGAAAAAAAATTAGGGAGGGAGCTATTAATTTAAAATAATTTTGAAAATTTTATTCCCTCATTTTTTGAAAAGCAGAGATTACGGGATATAGTAATTTCCATTTGTAAATTTTTTTTCCATTTTTTTTTTCTCTAAAATTTTTTTATGTCGCTGAATGCGTCATGGGCATTGTTTAATTTAATTTATACCCAAGATATAATTCAATATCGAATAAAAGAAAATAATAGGCAAGATGAAGGGCCCTCATGTGCAGGGCCGTACCAGGTTTATTAAGCGTTCCTAGGCAAAAAAATAAGGCGACCCTTATTTGTTATATAGAAAGAACAAGAGGTAACAATAAAAATAATTTTTTTAATATTAATTTATTGAAATAAGATGCATGGTAAAAATCTTATATAATTAAAATATATATGATAAAATAAAATTCTAAACAATGCATAATAGTAAAATCAAAATAAAAATAATGTAGCGCCCTCAGCAAATGTCTCATGAGATAGGCGGGTACGGCCCTGCTCATGTGGATTGTTTAAGTGTCTCTACGCTGATCAATCTTTCATTTTTTTCGACCTGTGTTATATATAATAAGTTCCTTCCTTATCTCTTAAAAGAAATAATTATCGCTCATAGCTGACTTTTTCTCTCTTTAATAAACAAACGTCATTGTACCTGTAAATTTGCTACATGATTTGCAAAACAGGATCTTTTTTTTTAAATAATTTTATTACTTTTTTTTAAGGTAAAATCCGAGCATATTATTAGACGTTACACCTATATATATATATATAAAGGAGGCAGAGTATTACAGGTGACCAATTCTAACTTCTTATATGTATTTTTTTGGTTGTAATTTGGAGCCTGACATTTTTTTAGCCTTAACTTGTCAAATGGGCCTTTTTGAGATACACGATAAGAATAAGTTTGATTGTCTTAATCCCTAAAAGACGCATATATATCTGTTTTTAAAACTAATACCTTTACGCTTCTTAAAAAATTTGCCATTTCTTCGGAATTTGTCGTTTTTTATAAAAAGAAAACACATTTTTAGAGCAACGATTCAATTAAAGAAAACAAAACCTTATATTTGAACGGTCCTAGGATAAGTTGATTCCGTTCAATGATCCTACATTGTCCTATTACGAATATATTAATTTATCAAATCTAACTGTGCAGGTAAACAAGGTGTTTTCCATTTGCCCCAACAAAACTCCTGACAAGAGCCTAATTTTTTTTTAATTATGTAAAGTAATTCGTAAGATTTGAGACAGCGCAAAATTTAACTGGGGAGTTAATTTATTCGTTGCAATCCTTTGTTCAATTTTGGTATTATTTGAAATGGTCTGTTAATGATGTAACGCGTAGAATATTAAGATTTATGCAAAATAGTTTTTGTGAAGCATGCAAAAAATAGGCCCTAGCACCCGAGAGAAGGTGTCTTGTTAGATTAATGTGGGTTGTCTTATAAAATTAATCTAGGCACATAGGAGTCTGATAGGAGCCTATTCATGATTAATAAATTAAAAGAGCATTAACCTTCCAAAAAACTAGATTTGAGTTGCAAGCATTGTTAACATCTTTTTTTTTTATGTCGGCTCAAATGCTCATGGCAAAACTTCCTGTCTTACACTGTCTTACAAGCAGGAAATGCGAGTTCAAATCCTTGCACAAGAGACTTATTTTTCGGAAAAATAATATTGTGTAACCACTTTGAGCTGCTGAGTGGCCTGGCAGTAGGCCTTAAACATTATGCCTAAAGTAAGAGCCTAGGCTAAAACCTAGGTAGCCGGCGTGCGAGCAAATCTTACTATTTAACCCATGGGCAATAATGGCTTTGCGCGGGTTAAAAGAGTCAAAGCCCTAACGGGTATGGCGAATGGTGGAAGATATGAGGGAAACCTTACCAATAAAAATTTACTTGTAATTTTTTTTTAGCCAATGTGTTTAGTTATTTGACAAAATATTTAGGCGAGCACCTAATTAAAATATAACAAGCCGGTTCTGTTAAATAATCTTAATATCGTATTTAATTAAGAGAGATACTTTTCGTCTTTAATAATGCGAATTTAAATAAAATTTTATAACTTAGGTTAAATTTCTCAGCAAAGTTATTTAAAAATATACAATTGTTAAGTAATTATACGGTTAGCCCATGACTATTTTTTTCACTAATCTTTAAAAATCTTTACTTTTTTTTCGATGAAAAATCACAATAATGTTAATAGCTGCACTTCTCGTTGGTCAAGGATACAAAAGGCATAAAGGAAAACAATCACGAAAAAGGATAATAAAAAACCTAGCATTATTATTTTAATTGCAATTTATATAAGGGCACGTGCAAAGTGAGTTTTTATTTTCGTAAAATTTTGAAAATTCTGAAATTTTTAAAAACCTTATTTTTTTTTAAATTTTTAAAAAAAAATTTATTTCAGAAAAAGCATTTTATGTGCATAAAATAAATTTGGCAACTTTTGAAAAATTTGCGTTTTATTTCAAAATAAAATTTCTCAAAATTTTGAAATTTTCACATAAATAAAAACTCATTTTGCACGTGCCCTAAAGCAGAAAACTATAATTGTAAATATTGCTAGGCAAATTATATTTTATCTTCTTATAATAATTCATATTCGTTTGCCTAACTTTTTTTATTAATTTTATATTTACTCATTCAATTGTTGCCCTTTTTAACCAGCACATTGCATTGAATCATTTGATGTTTTCTAAACTAATTCTAAAGAATAATAGAAAGTTGAGGTGTCAGAAGCGTTTGCTGACCATATTCAAAAGAAATATAACACAATTAATTTATTTTCATATAAAATTTAAATATAAATAAATACTGTTTGGTAATTTAAAAAAAAGTGGGTTAGAGGAAAACAGGTAATTGGCGGAATTTGAAAAAAGCAAGACTCTTAGGATAGGTTCCAAGTAATTTCGACTGTCCGTGTTGTAAATTAGTTGATGATCCACTTGCTTATTTCTTAATTGGCGTAGGAGGGGAGGGGGGGGGTATTTGGGATGAACCCCCCTCCCTCCCCCCAAGCATGCCATATCCCCACCTAAATTGAAAATTTTTAGTGCATATCCCCCCCCCCCCTCCCCCCCCCCCCAGCTAAAATACCAATTAAACATAAAATTAAATTACATTTAAAATAATTTTTTATATTAATTTTAAAATCTCCCTTCCCATAAAATTAAAATACTAGTTAATTATTTTTATTATATAAATTCATTACATAATTGTATCATTAATATAAAAATTTATTGCATATAATATATTAATGATATTTTCTTAATACCATATATGTTTGTTTATATAAACATTATTTATAAACGTTCTTGATGACTACTCAAATTTTAAAAAGCAAAATTAAGTAACAATCATAAGAATCTGTAGATTTCAAACTAAAACACTATGGCACGACAGGTCGTGCCCGAACTATGCCGCCGAAGGCGGATAATTTTTTTTTTGAAACCCTCTTAAGCTTTACAACTTGCTACGCCCTTGCATTTCTCTGCTTTGCAAGAATTTAAACACTTATACTAGCATGAATTAATATCCTTAAATATAGGTGACAATATATGAAATTTTAGGGCTTTTTGAGCAATCTCAAATAATAAATATAATTAAATATGGTTATTTTGCTGGTCGAAAATTTTTTAGCTGGTGATCTAGGTTAAGCCCGACAGGACTAAAGAGGGCCATGCCCTGACGGGTATGTCATCTCTTTCAAGAGAACTAGGGAAGGGGGGGGGGCATTGTTTTAGCAGATGCATGACTCTGGCCTTCGACTTTTGCCAGGATTGTAAAGCGTGCATGCTTTAATATTCCAGAAAGTGCGGCGTCTTTTCAATGGATATTATGGTATTGGCGGAGAGACGCGCTTAATCCTATTGACCCGGTGTTATGAACATCGCCGCATTGCAATTTGTTCCTCACCCAAAAATAACACTGGACAACAAAAAAAACAACATAAACGATTTTTTGAGGGTTTTGTAGAGAATTTTCTTGCGATAACGATCCCTCGTTTTTTTCTAAAGCCTCCATTTTTTTTAAACTGCGTCTAAAAGAAAAAAATGCAAAAAATTTCCTTTACTATAAATTCTACAAAAAATCTATTGGCATATTCAAATTCCTTATAAAAAAACATATCTAAAAAAGGTTATTACATAAATTTTTAGCAATTTATTTTTAAGTTATTTAGGATCAAAAAACGGAGAGTTTATGACAAATACCACTAATTTTACAAAAATAAAATATTTAAAAAAAATTTAAACCCCTAACGTTAATAAAAATGTTTTCGTTATCTAAATATATATTTTTAAGCTTTTGTTACTACCCCTGGTTTTAAGATATAGAAGCCCTAAATACCCCAAAAATTAAAAAATCTCTACTTTGACACCGAATAACTAAAAATCTGAGGCTTTAAAATTCTGATTCATATTCGTAATCAGCGCCAAAAACTTGACCAAAAAACCATAATTGTTATAAATGTTGCTTAGGGTCGTCTAAATTTTGTTGTCCAGTGTAATGTATTAAGAATACAAAATTGACTGCTCAATGTAAGATTTCATATTTGCTTTGACCTTGCTTAAAAGATGGCTTTGCATAGTGTAAATATTAAAACAGGAATAAATTTTAGCAAATCTTTGATTTTGCAAGAGTTTTTTGTTAAGATTAACTATTTGAACCATTTTGAATGTTTAAAATTTTGAAATCTTAAAATTTTAATTTACTAAAAAATGTAAATTTACGTTGCAAACATCACGGAATATGATCTTGAATGCGGTACAAGATATATCTACTATCTTATTGTTAATTAACCTTGAATTTGTATTAATTATGATTGATACAATTTAGATTTATCGACTAGGATTGCCATCTTCCTCTTAATTCACCTTAAACCTGTACTATTCTTATAAACCTTAATTCTGCTAATCAAACTTTCCACCACATCCAACTTGACCTTGTTGCCTTAATCTAATTAATTCAAAGTTCTCTATTTAACGCTGAACGGAAATCCGTAATCTGGTTAAAAAAAGTGAGCTTCCTTTGGCCCTATTGAAAAGTTGCTTCAGATATTTTACATTTATTTTTAAGACCAAAAGTGGGCGAAGGTTAGGCTTAAACCTATTAGTTGAACGGTGACACCAAATATGTACGAAAATAATTTGATTGGTCAAATCAAAATTTAGCTTGAATATTAAATTTATAAAACTAACCCTAAATTAGTCCAACGTTACCGTTATGATAATTTCACTCTAACCTTAAGCTAACTGCATTGTTAAACTAATATATCCCCATCCTAACACTAAGATAACCTTACCCTAATTTTAAAACTAACTTACCCTAACCTTAAATAAATCTCACCAAAACCCTAAGCAAACCTCATAATTGGCTTATCTTAATTGAATATTTATCTCGGCCAAAGGTTAAACTAACCCTAATCTAACTTTGCTTTAATTAACCCTATCTGTATCACTGCACATTTTATAAATTTTCGTTATTTTATAAATTTTTGTTTCGTGCAACTTTGGGTGCACCAGTTGAGCTAGGTCGATTATCTTAAAATTAAAGTTCAGGTAAATTAACACATAATCAATATTTATCGGTGGCCTATGTGTTATATCCAGTGCTGGGAAAACAATGAGCCAAAAAAACTTTGGCTCATTTTTTCCCCAAAACATAAAAAAAGAGGGGGCTACAAATAGGGCATGTCAAAACTCCGGAATTCGGGAAGGACTCCGATTTACCGGGAGTTTCAGGAGAACTCCGTTTAAAAAACACTCCCAAAAACCGCCCGGAGTTTTCCGTTTTTAACTCCGGGGTTTTTTTCCGGGAGTTTAAAAATTAACATTAGCCCATTGGAAATGTTGGAATTGTATATTTTTTTGTCCAAACTCATTTTTTATAAAAATAAAGTTGTAAATAAATGCAAAAGCAGCTGATTAAAATATCTCACATTTATAATGTTATTAATTTTGTTTTTTTTTAGTTTTTTTATGGTACTTGATATACACTAACTAAATAATAACTTAATGTCTACATAAAATTTTAGTCGATAATTTATGTATTTGGTGGTAATTTTGTTTTATTAGACGATTTGTACAACTTGTATTTATCAAATTATGGTAATTTTTATCAATTTGTGTCTGCTAACGGTGTCACTAAATTTGTCGCAAATGCATCTTATGCATTATAAAATTAATTTTTTTTTCGAATTTTTTTTCTTGCTGTAAAATATATGTAGTTATTTGGTAAAATTAATCCATTTTTTCAATTTGTGATATTGTCACCAAATTGTCGCAAATGCGATATATGCATTATAAAGCGTATTTTCGATTTTTTTTTCGTGCTGTAAATATTGGTGTTTTTTTTACTAAAAATAATCCATTTTTAATCCTTGTGATAATGTCACCAAATTGTCGCAGATGCATTTATGTATTGTAAAACTAATTTTATATTGATTTATTTTTCTTGCTGTAAAATATATGTAGTTATTTGGTATAATTAATCTATTTTTTCAACTTGTGATAATGTCACCAAATTGTCGCAAATGCGATTTATGCATTTTATAGCGTCGATTTTTTTTGCGGTAAATATTTGTAATTTTATAGGAAAAAAATTCATTTTTAATTCTAATTTATAAATAAATAATAAAAACAAAAAAAAACTCGAAAAAGTTTTTTCAAAATTTAAATTATGGCATTTGCGACAATTCGGAGTCACTAGTTGCCTAAAACTAAAAATTTTTTTACAAAAATTACTCATATATGGCAGCCCGAACAAAAAAAATCGAAAATATTTATTCAATGTTAAATTATAAAAATTTGCGACATTCAGGTGACATTGACTCAGCAGGCTTCATATTAACAAAATTTGCCAAAATTTATTAATAAATAAAACTAAAAACAAAAAAAACTCGAAAAAGTTTTTTCAAAATTTAAATAATGGCATTTGCGACAATTCAGAAATGTCACTAGTTGCCTAAAATTAAAAAATTTTCACAAACAATACTCATATATGGCAGCCCGAACAAAAAAAATCGAAAATATTTATTCAATGTTAAATTATAAAAATTTGCGACATTCAGGTGACATTGACTCAGCAGGCTTCATCAAAATTTGCCAAATTTTTTTAATGAATAAGGTTAAAAACAAAACAAACTTGAAAAAGTTTATACGTCAAATTATAGACATTTGCGACAGATAGGTGACATCCAGCAGGCTTAATATGACGAAATCAAAATTTATTAATAAAGCATAATTGAGAAACTTTATATAAAGATTACTAACACACGACCGCCCCAGCAAAAAAATAGAATATAAATTTAATATTAAATTATTTGCATTTAGGAGAGTTTATTGACACAATTTCAGCAGACTTGACATTGAAATATTTATTAATAAATAGTGCAAACAAAAATTTCCATGGCTTAATATTGACAACGTTATATTTGATATTTAACAAAATACAAAATACTAATTTTCTCCCACAATTATTTTCTTTACCTAAAAAACTATCGTTTCATCGTAGTAAAAACATCTGGTGGCTAAATCCTTTTTAAACAAAAAACTCACTTTTGAAAGAAACTCCAAAAAACCCGCCCGGGCTGAGCTCCAGGAGTTCAAAACTCCGGAGCATAAGGGTTCCCACCCCACTCCTTCCATAAACTCCAACTGGAGTTTTAGCAAGCCCTAGCTACAAATAGAGGGCAAAAATAAAAATTCAAAAAAATCCCTTGCTAAGGAAAGGGGCAAAAAAAATCCCACAAAAAGTGGCTCTTAGAAAAAGCCCATTTTATGTTTTCTTTATAATATTTTTAAAAAATTTTGAATTTTTCTTCATTATAATGATGGGTAGGTTATATTTTCTTAAAGCTCTTAGGAGCTTTTTTTGGGGGGCTTTTCTTTTGCCATGCCCAAGAGTTTGTGGGCATTTGGGGAAAAAAACTCAAAAACTTGTTAAAAAAAAGCCCATTTAGTTTTTTTTCCAGCCCTGGTTATATCAAACACTAATTAGCCCGACACTGTTATATATTATGTCTCTCAATACTAACTGGTTTTTTGATTTGATCCATTAAACGGTCCTTGTGCGTCAGTATTTATTAAGTCGTTATTGATTTAATAAGCCTTTCAAATACACCTACGATATTTATAAATGCAAGTTGTGATTACCTGCACACAGCTGTAACCATTTTAATTTTCGAGTATCGTATCATCCATAAAACGAAATTTCAACAAACCCATTGAATTTATTGTCAAAGTGGATCAATTAATTTTAATTAATTCAATCCTACTGTGATTAATACGATAAATATATATATTTAAAATGCTCTATTATAATGTTTGATTGGTTTTGAATGATAGAAAAAGGTTTTTTTTTTCATAAAAATAAATGTGAATCTTTTATCAGGCATTTTCCAATGTTGAGTTTACCTGAAAACCCATCAATTAAGGCTCTGGATGGGAATATGTTGGGGGAAGGTTTTCCATCAAATGGTGGAGACTTAAATTAGAAAATATTTTAATTATTATTTTTAAGATTCCCCCATTGGAATTCAGGTGAGCATGGTAAACAATTAATAAAGGAATATGGATGACGCATTTATAAATTTATAAAAAATTCGGAAAATTAAATTCAGTGCTTAATTATTACCCCTATTATGAGTAAATGAAAGGTATGCTTGTAAGACAGCAAAAACACTATTATTGTATATTTACAGAGGAAGAACATGTTATAGTGCCGTATATCTAAGATAGAAGACTGTTTAACACAGGCCGTCATCCGACCCTAACCAAAATTTTGTTTTTCCTACCTCCCCCGTATTACAAATACGGCAGCAGGGTTGCAATTCAATATCTATAAAAAAACTTGTAGTATAGGACTTTTCTCCAAACCTTTTATCCATCAGGAGACGACTTATTCGTTATAGCTTTGCCTTTTTTAACTTTCCAGCCGGGCCCGCAAAGAATGTTAATACGGACCGGCGACCTTGGTTTTCAGGCCTAGCCTTATAGAAAACGGGAAGGCTTTTTAGGGTTCATTGACGGTTCCCCATTCAACTACTAACCAGGCTCAGCGTTGCTCAACTTGAATTGTACAACACAACAACATGCGCTCAATTTTGTTCGATTTTTTATAAAAATTGATGAATCAAACAGTGCGACGGGGTATTAGCCTATTAGATAATAATAAAAAATTTGTTTATTGTAGTCCTTTTTAAATGTACTTAGACCACATAAACATTTGAAAATATTAAGAACAGAGATTACCGTTTTTACTAATTTGAGGCCGGTACGTTTTTTTTATCACTTTTTTTAGAACAAATGCCCAAAATAAGTTTAGTTAAAAACCAGAGAATTAGAGAAAGGTCAGTGACAATATAAACGCCCTTGTAGCAAGTGGTAGTAGACAGGTCAACAAATATCAATGGCACACGTGAGTTTTATGAAAATATAAAAGAATTTAACCCACTTATATCGTGTTTATATTTTGTTTATCTTAGTTTTTTCCTGTTCCGGCTCTTTACATCCGTCCATGTCGAAAAAATGGAATTTTTTGGCACCAAATTGAGAGACCAATAATACCCTAAAAATAAAAAATTCAAGAATCCTTTATTCATAAAAAATCCTTTGTAATTTATATTTATCATCTTAAATAGTGATAAGATTTTTTAGTATATCAAGCTCTCACATTACCATTTAGATAATACAAAATATTTCGTGTCTAAACTTAAATACAACACGAAATGTTGTCGATTTTTAATAGTTTTATTTGAAGTTTAAGTTTAACAGTTAAGCTTTTGTAAATATACAAAAAAAAATTTCAATTTGTTTCTGTTTTTTCTTTTTTGGCATATTTTTCAAAATTTTCTAAATTTATAGCTGACTAACTAAGTTTAAACATAAAAAACGGTAAACGGAATTCAAAATCTCAATGATGGTTGGTTTAATCCCAGAGGTTAGCTCTTAACAATATGTTGACCTGAGTTGTTAACAAATTTGCTAGGCTTAAATGGATTTAGGGGGCGGGCAGATTACCAATTGGATTAAATGTTTAAAGAGCTAATTAAAAAAAAGTTACCAAAAAGTCCTCACTGCCTTATGTATATAGTATGGCTTTGTTTGGGACCCGCTAATTGAGATTTTTAATCTTTAAAGTGCCGAAAATTAGGATTACCGGGGAAATAAATGTTAGATCGCATACGGTCCTGAAAATTACTACTATATAATCTTCGTTGACAGTCCTTCAAGGTATTTGTAAAACAAAATTCGAAGTGTTTAGAGGTGTAACATATGTCGTAAAAATGTAGTTACACGAGAATTTAATGTCGATGAGCTTTTGGAAATAAAATGCTCTGTTCAAAAACAATGCAGTCTTTTGAAAAATATCTTAAGCCAATAAGTTGCGTTAATTTGTTGATAAAATCAGGGCTGGGAAAACAATGAGCCAAAAAACTTTGGCTCATTTTTTCCCCTAAAACATAAAAAAAGAAAGGGGGGCAAATAAAGGGCCAAAATAAGAATTCAAAAAAGCCTTTACTAAGAAAAGGGGCAAAAAAACAAAAAGTGGCTCTTAAAAAGAGCCCTAAAAAACCCATTTTATGTTTTCTCTATGATAATTTCAAAAAATTTTGATGGGTAAATTATTTTTTCTTAAAGCTCCTAGGAGTTATTTTTAAGAAAAGGGGCATTTTTTAAACATGCCCCTTTTCTTTAAGCAATAAGTTTCTTTTGCCATGCCCACGAGTTTGTGGGCATTTGGAAAAAAAACTCAAAAACTTGTTAAAAAAAAGCCCATTTAGTTTTTTTCCCAGCCCTGGATACAATAATTGTAAATATGATTTTTTTACAAGAATGTAAGCAAATTTACAGTTATTATTTAAAAAAAGATATTAATTTACCCTAGGGGCTCCTGAAGCAATTTTCCTGCTGTCCTGTAGTATCAATATTTTTGCCTGCAATTTAGTTTTGCAAATTTAGTCGAAGTTTAAAGCATCTGCTATACAATATCTATTATAGACTTTTTATAAATTTAATAATTGCCATCATTTGGAAGAGGTAAGATTTTTATGAAAACAAACAAAAATTCCAACAAGACCTTTAACATCGCAGCTTTTGTTTCGAGTTTCTCCGTTTTTTCTATTTAATAGACTGTTTTCAATAATTAATAAAATCTATCGAGCAATGATCAGTTAAAAATGTCCTAAGGCCCGCAAATAACTTTTTTCAACTGCCCAAAAAAAATTTAAAATTTGACCCCCAGTTTTGTATTTTAATTAAAAGGACTTTTAAAAATGTTATTTATTACTTGTGAGGAGTGAGGGGAACGATACGATAGAACTATTGTTGTCTTTTATAATCAAAATATCATTATTTTTTTTTGACAATATTTTATTTTTTTACGGGCTCCCGAGATAAGCGCTATATAATATAATATACGTTTTCGAAATTTTTCAATTAAATTTAATTTTTATATATTTCAAAAAAAATTTATAAAAACAAAATTTGTTACTTCGATATTCGCCAATCAAATTTGATTTATTTTGAGCCAATCACCGACTAAGGTAAAAACTTGTTAAATCGCAAATTTGAAAAACTATTTGAGACAATGTAGAGCCTTAAAAATTAAAATTATTGCTTTTTTGTATAGACTTTTATGGATGATAAACATTCTAATCCAATTGATTAAACTCTCTTTTGGGTTATCAAATACTTAACGTCCTATTGGCATTGGCTCTATTAAACAATGAAAGAGCGGTCAAGCTTGAGATTTTTTTTTGCCTGCGTTAGTTATTAAATAAAAAATAAATCTAGTAATTTCAAAAGTTTAAATGGAGCCTTTCGATAAACTATTTGTCATTTTTTTCAAAATACATATACATAAAATAACAAAATTTTAAAAAATTGACCGACAGGCAGGCCGGTTTTTTGACATTGGGGAAATCCTTTAGTTGCAAAATTAGCCGATGCTCAAGTCTAAACTAGGTCATTTGGTAGAGGTTTTAAAATTAGAATTGAATTTTTTTACACAGTTGTAATGCTTAAGCAACTACTGGTGGTTAGTAAAGAATATCAGTAAGTTTGTAATTAACCGGGGGGAACGGGGGGCGGCATATTTGGAATTAGTAGGGTTAAAATCATAGGTAACTTTTATAATTAAACTAGTTTTTAGGGAGCTGACCGAAAAATTGTTTGTTCGGGGAACGTTGAAATAATTTCAAAATGGATTTAATCGTGATAAAACGTAATTGAATTTTTTTTAAAACTTGCCAAACCCTGGTGAGATCGAAATCGAGCCCCGGAAAAAATATCGGCTTGTCAAAAATCCGAATTGGACCGATTGTATTAACCGATAAAATGAATTGTATTTTGATTAGAAATAAAATATAATAGCACCGGGATAAAAATAATATCCTATTATCGCCTTATTGATACTAGCTAAAGACAAAAATTTTGTTGAACGCGTTGAGAGGTAATTTGATTACATGGAAACAATTTGTTCAATTAATAAATTTAGGGCAAAATATTTATACCTCGCAATAAAAAAAATTTTGAACCGTATTTTATGAAGGACTCCCATACAGGATATAAAAAAGGGTGCCACGACCCATAGGTCTTAGGCACATGGGGCTAGGTGTAAGTTAAAAAGCCTCGGGCTCCGTTTTAACTATCTTTTTTTTGCCAGGATTGTTTGGCCATTTCATGTTTTTGACGGGGCCCGTCTTGTTATTCTAAGAAGGGCCGCTGGAGAAGTTTTTTTTATGAAATATAAAATTTTTGTAAAAATATGAAATTTAATAAATGTATCAACATGCAAAAATATTTTTTATAGTTTTATAAGTCAAAAAGTCACAAGAAAAAGAGTATTTACTCGTGTTATTAAATTGCCCTTCTAGGCTTTGTCTGAATATCGAAATAGGCACCGGTAGCTTATTATGTTTTAAAAATGTTGTAAAATTGGTTGAGTTGGACCGAAATAATATAGGTCTACAAAAATCATTAAATATTCGGCAAAGTATATGAAACTACAACTAGAATCAACATTATAGCCATTACTCTAATATTTTTTATATACGATGGACAGGACGTATGACAAACGAAAAATACATATGTATATAGTGGCTTTAAAATTTATACAAAAACGGAAATTTAAAAATCCTTTAAATAATTATTTTGCTCTAATTAGTTAGCTTATTTATCTTAAGAATTTGCCGAACTAAATTTTTTTTTTTTTTTGGGTGAGGAGCATTGAAATTGCTATGCGGCGACGTTCATAACCCCTAGGGTCAATAGGATTAAGCGCGTCTCTCCGCCAATACCATAATATCCATCTAAATGACGCCGCACTCTCTGGAATATTATAGCATGCAGGCTTTACAACTCTAGCAAAAGTCAAAGGCCAGAATCATTCACCTGCTAAAACAATGCCCCCCTTGCCCTACATCTCTTGAAAGAGACGGCATACCCGTCAGGGCATAGCCCCTTAACTAAATTTTAATTTCTCTTTTACTATTGACTAAATATTATTTTTCGAAAAATTTTTCTTTGTTTTACCCCATTCTTAATTAGAACTAAATCTCATAAAATTTTTTATACCACTGGCCAAGTGAGGATATTTCTGTGTCAATTAGTGTATCGGAGAGGGTTAAAATCACAGCGGGCTTGGTAGGATTTTGTAACCGTGAGACTAAAAACATTTTTTGGCAACGCGAAATTTTTTTTGATAATTGGGCACCTCTGCAGAGTGAATTTTTATCGTAATATTTCCTTAACTTCATAGAACTTTTATAAATGGCATTTTTTTCAAAGTATTAATAGTTTATGCCAAATTTTTTTTTAAATTAAAAATTTAATTATCAAAATATGTGATTTTCTGTAAAATTTAAACCCACTCTGTAATTTAAACAAAAAACAAACTAAAACATTATTATATATAATAAGGTTAGCAACGAGCACATCTTAATTTTAAGAAATTTTTTGAAATAATAATCCCATAAATTTATTATATTACACTTCCACGCTTGATTTTGCAAAAATTTGTGAATTATGTTTTATGTAAATCCAAGACTGGGGGAAAAAACTAAATGGGCTTTTTTAACAAATTTTTGAGTTATTTTCCCCAATGCCCACAAATACGTGGGACAAAAGAAAATTCATTCTTGTTTAAAAAAAAGGGGGCCTGTTTAAAAAAAGTCCCTTTTCTTCAAAATAAAATTCCTAGGAGCTTTAGAAAAAATAACCCACCCATCATTTTTACAAAAAAAATCAAAATTTTGAATTTATTATAAAGAATATAATGGGCTTTTTGGGGCTCTTTATTTTAGAGCCACTTTTTGTGGGTTTTTTTTGCCCTTTTCTTAGTAAGGTTTCTTAAATTAATATTTTGGCCCTTTATTTGTAGCTCTCTTTCTTTCTTTATGTTTTGGGGGAACAAGTCAGCCAAAGTTTTTTGGCTTATTGTTTTCCCAGCTGTCTCAATCAATATTTATATGATTTGGCGTGGTAAAAAAGTTAAAATGAGATGTATTTTATTTAAATTATTTATATTTTTTAGCAATGTGAAAAATAATTATTTATCATATTAAGACCTTATATGAAATGCTTGCAATATCCTATTTTGTCCCAAATTTTACATTGCTCAGCAATATAAAGGTCAATATTTGCCCATAAAACAGTTATGCTAACTCGAGAGCGATATTTGACAAATTTTAGTTGTGTGGTTTAAGAAAAAATATAAAGGACATGTTAACCACATTAAGGAGAATTGAGTTAAAAAAAATCAAAAAATGAGTATTTATTACCTGCAAATCTTTATTGGTATACTAAGTGATACAAAAAAAAACAAAGTTAGCTAGGATGCATTTTTTGACTAAGCTCAAATTTTTGTTTTTCGATACTTTTATTACTCAAAAAAATAATACAAAATCTTATGTACATTTATAATTAAAGTTATAACCCTACATTTCTTAATTTATAAAGCCTTAAAATGGTTCCAGCTCTGGTTTTAGGGGCTTTTTTAAAAAATTATCTTAGTTTTAACATTTATAATATCGAAAATGTGTCCGTCGACAAAAAATTTGCAAATAAATTGTATAAATAAAAATTTAAAAAAATTATTTTGTAATTTACAGAAATCTTAGATTTTCTTTTTCCACCACTTCATTAAGCAACATTAGAAAGTCAGGCAAGCACGATTGGTGGGTAAAGGTGTAGAAAAATTAAAAAAAAATAATTTTAAGAGTTATTGTTTTTATTTTATAATTGCACCTATTATAACATTTAATAATAATAAGCAGGGCTGGTAAAAAAACTAAATGGGCTTTTTTTGACAAGTTTCTGAGTTTTTTTTCCAAATGCCCACAAACTCGTGCGTGGCAAAACTTTTCTTGCTTAAAGTAAAGGGGCATGTTTAAAAATAGCCCCTTTTCATAAAAAAAAAATTCTAGGAGCTTTAAAAAAAACTTACCCGCCATTATTATAAAGAAAAAATCAAAATTTAAATTATAATAAAGAAAACATAAAATGGGCTTTTTGGGACTTTTTTTAAGAGCCACTTTTTGTGGGTTTTTTCGCCCCTTTTCTCATTAAGGGTTTTTTGAATTCTTATTTTGGCCCTTTATTTGTAGCCAGCCCCCTTTCTTTTTTTATGTTTTGGGGGAAAAAATGAGCCAAAGTTTTTTGGCTTATTGTTTTTCCAGCACTGATAATAAATAAGTTTTTAAATATTAAAAAAAAATGCTTTTTCTAACTATATAGGGCTTTTTTAAAATATTAGCTTGTTTTTTTACAAAAAAATATATTTGCAAAATCAATTTATAATTTTTAGAATTAAATTTCTGTCCCAATTCAAATAAAGACCTATTTTCTCTAAGATAATCTTCAAACTATTTTTTTGATGAATAGCCGTCTCTTTGTTTTTTTTATGCGCACAAGATTTTGTTTTGTCCTAGTGCTGAATTATTGTAAACTAAATTTTAACTGATCGTAAACGGTGATACGAAATTAGTAATAGCTTGTAACAATTAGTAACGGGCTCTAAAAGCAAAAAATTGAAAAAGTAATATATTACTGCCTGTGTATGGTAGAGGTGCATGCCGATAAAGGCTTCTCCGCTTCCTTCAAAATTTCAAACATATTTTCGTAATTACACCAATTATACTTGAGTAATAATATATGTCACACCAAACCTTATTTTCTGGCGGATTTGGTGGTAAAAACAAATAGCGATAAATTTAGTTTGCCCACAACCTCTCAACTCTCCCTCATTCATTATTATTATTTGCTCGATCGAAAAAAAAATTCTCTTTGATCTCACTGTAATAATTAGAGCTATTCCATTTCCGGTTTTTCATAAAATTTTGCTAATATATAAAAAAACCTTCTAAAATCACATAAAGATTGCTTGAAATTTTAAACAAACAAAAGTAATAAGCTATTTCATGTATGAGCCATAAAATGTTCTTTTTTGCTTTTTCTCAAAACCCCCAAAAATGTTATACTTTCCCAATTTACTGGAAATAAAGAAACTCTAAGAAATTTTTTACGATTTATTAACAACTTAAAAATGCTGCAAACAAGTGTAAAAAACTTAACAAAAAATATCTTTGAACTCGGATAGTTAAACACATAAATTAGGCGAATATAATATCTAACAGCTAAGATTTTGGGTTAATTATGAGCTATCAAAAACCTTTTTTTTTGGAAAAATAAAGATTGAATTGCATTACCCATAAGCCTTGGTCGTCTGTATGGACTACCGGGGACCTTTCACTAAAACTTTAACGACTTTTATAAGCGCCACGCAACTAAAAAATATATCAAAAAAAACAATTTAAAACTACCACAAATTAGCTGAAAACTAATATTTTAGGTGTAGGAAAGATAAATTATTTGTGCAATTGAATTCGGCAATTACAGGTACGATCCACCCGATGCTTATTTTAGCCTCTTAAATTTAATATTGACAAATGTGATTACATAAATGCACTTTATTCTTTTTACTTTGGATGTAAATAAATTCTAAACATAAAGATTAGATAATATTATTACTGCAATTTTATAGCTGTTATATCTATTTTTATTTAATGTTTTAAACATATCGTTTCTATTGCCCTTTATAAAAGTTTGAGTAATTCATATTGCTTTTAAATTTTATTTTTAGCTATTAGTTTACAAAAAAATTTAATAAATCGCCCCCCCCCCCCTTCCTATTCTTGCTGACCCCATGATTTAGTTAATCAATTTTCTATTTTAAAAATCTTTGCCCCAATTTTCCCCTATATTAAAATGTTTGGTACTATGATTGCGTAATGTGTCAAGAGATTTGAAGCGCAACTCGGCTGAGCTTAAAATAATATTAAAGTAATGACTAATATGATGATATTATTATCCAAATAACAAGTATGTATAAATGTGTTTTGATATATTAATATTTTGTAAACATTTTTAAATGGTAAAGTTTGAAAAACTTATAAAATACCTTAACAATTTTTATATTTAAAGTAAAAAAACGCAATAAATGCTTATATACTATATTTAGATTTAAATAAATAGTGAGTCACAGCCCCTTATCCCCATTAACTTGGGATTTTTACTATTTTGATATAGCATATACTTCAATTTAAATTATCAAGTGCTGGTAGAAAATTTTTCCTGATTTTTTTAAATTAATGTAAGTTTAAATTTAAATGATATAGTTAATATACAACTTTTTATATTAAATAAACTACTATGTTTAAACAAAATTATACATTTCCGTTACTGGACCGTCCTATTTTAATATTCATGATAATCCGCATTCCTGCTAAGAAATTTCAATTAGAAAAAAAAAATTTTCAAGTTTTATCATATCGCGTTAAAAGTTAAAAAAGGTCCCTCTAGTCTTTGCAATATGTCACAATTAAAGAGTTATAGTGATAATTTTTCCATATCCCCACATCTAAGACTTGAGAATTTAAATAAAACTGGGCTTTTTGTAATAACGGACAATAGTTTTTAATTTATTATAATGGGAGACTATTCAAGTACCATTATTTTAAATGGATGTGAAAAATTGTCCTAATTTTAATGAATAAATTACATCAAATAATAAAAATTCTTACACAAGAACCGTTAAAAACTTTTGTGTCGTTACTAGACCTAGTATATTTTAAAATTTTTTGATTTTCAAGTTGCTCCCAATTTCAAAATGAAATGCGATGTTTTTTTGATTTTGGCACAGTTTTTTAGGAACGGGCGGTTGGGTTCATTTGAGATGAATGGATAAAAATAATATTACAAGCCGTCAAATCGGGCCCAAATGTTTTTAACTAAGCGGACAGCCTATATTAACAGTTATATTCTTACAATTTTTAGTGAGTGTAATTTTCCTAAAAATTAAAGTTTGTGATTGGTCATATACATTTCTAAAATATTCGTGCATGCCAAGTAAAACTGTTTTCAATTTTCGATCAATTGCATTTAAAACAACTTCAATTTTGGAAACCTATCAATACGACACACTGCACTTGCCATAAAAGATACCTTATTTCTTACTTTACCCCTTAAAAATTAAATATTTGATTAGGCTTGTGAAATAAAAAATTATTCGATTTTCGTATCCTCGAAAAAGTGCAAAGATATTATTTATTTGATCAGCAGAATTTTTTTTTGTAATGTTAATTGGGTGTTTGGACACGCGTTGTTGATATTTATAACATATATAGGACGGGGTCTTGCAGAAGATAGACCTTAAATGAAGGTTTCTAAAACATTGTGGACCATCTCACATCTATGATAACATTTAAAATTGTTTTGTTTCTGATTTTAAAAATTAAAAATATTTCTTATTGCCTTTTTCAGTATTAAATTTTATATTTTTCCCCTTTATTTAAGATTGAAAATTAAGCGACGTCCCTTCATTAGAAGATACAAAAACGACCAAAGATTTATCCTATCATGGTGCATCCAATTCAACATTCTCACATAATTACGGTTGCAAGAAAAACAATTCTGCTTCTTGCTCTGGTCAACCTGATTGCGCCATATCAAGGTACTAACTAGTAAAGTTTTATCACATTTTTTGATACTCAAACTGTTAAAAATGGTTCGTTACCTAACAGGACCCGTTAATAGTTTTAAACTATTGGTACTTTATATTTTAAAGACTGGGCTAATCTGTTTTCCCAATATAAAGGTAAAAATCGAATTTTAATTTTTTTTTCTGCCAAATATATATAAATCTTAATATATTTTTTGGTGAAGATGAATTCGTTAGCTATTATTTTGGACCTGCCAAGCAAAATTTATAGGCCACCTAAATCCAGGTAACAAAAAAACCAGCGATAGAACTAATTAAGTTACAGTTATAGTTAAATTATAATAACTATAAATTATAACTCTGTTATATTTTTTATATTGTTTGTTCGATATATTTAATTTTAATTACAAATAAACTTAGTTAATTTTCTATTTAAATTAAAATTTTTCAACAGTGTCTAGTTTCGGCGTTATATTGTTTTTTCATTGTAAACTTCGAGCATTGGGTTTCACATAAATTTTTTATAAATTAATTAAAAATGGTACAGATATCTGCAAATTTTAATTATGCCATAAATGCATAAATAAACAAGAATTTTATTACAATTTAGTTATAGTTTGAAATTTAGCTTAATCATTAAATATAACTTTTTTATGGGATTATTTGTTAACAGGCTCGATGAAAATATTTGCCAAAATTTAGCTCAGTTAATTTTATTGGTATAATAACTTGCTTCCAATGTTTATAAGCGCTATTTTAAAATTAAAAAAGCTAATTAACGAGCAAATTAATCTACAACTTTTAATTTAAGCCGTGTCTCATAGATGAGTTCACACCTGTAACATGTTATAATATGTAACAGGCCTGGGAATAGCTAGCCCTTAAAAAGAATTTTTATAAATTTTTTTGAAATCTCGTAAAAAGGTTATGTTAAAACTGGTGATCTTAAAGGACTTTGTAATAATAATAATAATAATAAATCTCTTTCCAATTTTACAAAAAATAACCAAATAGAAGTTGGGAAGGGCTTTTTTCCCATTTGTTTGGGGCCTCTGTAATAAGCTTATTATTAGCTTTTTACCCATTGCGACGAGGCACTATTTAGCCCACACTTTTTCCTGCATTGTGTAAGGAAAATCTACCTACCAAAACGTGTTCTTCTAATGCCAACGCAATTTAAAATAAGGTTTTTTTTTTGTTTTTATATTTTAATCAAAAAAATTATTTAGACTGAATTAATGATGGGATAACGGAAATTAGCAAACATGATAGAAGAAGACATAAAATTACTATTTTATAAAATTAAAAAATTCAAAAATTTTGCTATCAGTCCAGTTGTTGTGCTTTATTTTTTGTTGTCACCCTTTATTAAGTTATCTAACAACAAATCACAAATATTTTATGCCAACATTAATTTTCCGAATGCTAAGGTCGAAATTGTCATTTTTATTTAAAAAAAAACATCTTAATTCCACAAATGTTTGAAACATACCATAAAATGGCATTTAAAAAATAAGATCCACTTCAGATTTAACAGGAACATCCAATTTCTAATTA
This sequence comes from Acutogordius australiensis, assembly GCA_030555515.1. Taxonomy (NCBI): domain Eukaryota; kingdom Metazoa; phylum Nematomorpha; class Gordioida; order Gordea; family Gordiidae; genus Acutogordius; species Acutogordius australiensis. The sequence goes on from CM060242.1 coordinate 42,490,105, forward strand.
AAATACCAGCAGTGGATGAAAACTTATTTACATATTTAAACATAGGTGTCTGCCTCCGTGGACTCTTATTTTACATAATAATGGAAAGATTAAAAAACCTTTTATTGAGGTTTTTTTGGAGAAAAATCAAGAAAAGGGCCTATTTCTGATGAGCTAATTTATGCAAAAAAGGCAATGATGAATGACAACTCCGACCATATATGGAGTGGCCCAACCAATTCTAACTAAAGTTAATGAGATTAAAAACAGAGCAAGGAATCACAAAAGATCTTCATTTCATCCACTGTGGGCGACATGTCAATAAAGAATGAAGCTGGTTCCATTTGTATGTCTTGCCTTTCCGTTTTTATACTTTTAACATGGCATACATGGCTTGTTAAGAAAAAAGACAATGTCCAGAGGCTACATCTGTTATTTAAACATGCTAATTTAGTTAATAAGATTTCTTTATGGGTTTAATCATCAAAAAAAAATAATTTTTTAAACCATCACCAAAAAATCAAATTTATTTAATGTGGTTCACGCCTTAGCTCTATATCACAATCACGTTTGAACCTTTTTTTTTTAGAAATAACTGATATCTAAAATAGTTAGAAGCATTTAAACCTAATTAACATATATGGTCGCTTAATTTTAATATATCATGTCTGACCATTACAAATCATAGAAATTTTCACTCAAGTTAAGTAAGCACGTTGAGCTGGTCACTAGTATATTTGGGTAGGTGACCGCCAACTAAACTCTATGCCATCCATTTTTATGAGATTCCATGATTATTAACCCTTAAGTCACCGGCGTGTGTAATTCATACAACACGGGAACGCCCCATGGAACTAAAATGCCAATGATCTGGCGGATAAGTCGCCCCCCCCCCCCCCCCATAAATGAAATGTTTCCAATAGCACATATTTCTAAGGTGCTGATAACCTTAAATATTTTAGATACATTTATAAAAATAGGGGGTATAATACATGTTACTAAAAATTTACAAAGGTTTGATAAAGTTTATTATGAGCAGGGCAATAATTTGAATTATATAACTGTGCTTATTGTTAAAAGGTCAGGCTAAGATAACTGAAATTGCAGCTAGGAAACACCAATCGTTTAGGCTAACAGTAGTCCCTAATTCTTATCCGATGTTAAAGTCAGCTAAGGTATGAATTTAAGCTAATTACAAACATTGTCTGTTCACTCCCTTTATTTATCATAGCTCGATTAGTCATCCCACAAGCGGTGCCAAACTCCATCGGTCTTAGAAGGGACGAATTTGCGGTACCGTTTAGCGACAGAGATAGACCCGAAATATTTCAAGTACTCGATGATAGGGATGAAAATTGGCAAACTCGGCTGTTCGATAGAGACGGATTTCCTCAAAAACGATTCCTGGGTTATGCTTCAGGTCAAATCTTTTTCGAAAATATAGAACTTTTTGGCCTGGGGTGTTAAAGTTTCCCAAAACAATATTTAACCAGTAAATCAGCATCCTGCAACTTATGGTTGAATTTATTTAGCTGTTTATTAGTATAGTTATTACAAACTAATTCTTCTACAATAATACAATTAGTTTTTTGAGCGCTCTAGAGCATCATATATGTAAACTTTTGCATGCTGATCATGAGAGCATATAAAAATAAGCTGTTCAACTATATATGTTATAAGAAAAACGATTTAGGGGAAGTGCCGAACGACATCAATCAATCCAAAAAAAGGTAATTACCATGCCCTTGGGCATTAAGCTCCCTGGGGCATTAAGCTATTGCCCAAAATCGCTTAATGCCCTACATCGTATATAATTTTTATAATAGGAGGACGCAAAAAACGTTCTTTGGACACCAATGAGTCAAAAACCGATGACCGAAAACTTAGCCGGAACAAGCGATTTTTGGGATTTCAATCGCAATCATTAAGATCCATTCCACAGCAGTGGCAACTCCCCAGCAAATTTGAGGAAAAAAGGTAGGCAATGCTGCGGGCATATTTACCAAAGGGCAATTTAAATATTATATTAAAGACCTTTTTTTAAATGTTCTCGTTTCCTGAAAGGTGTTTCAAAAGTATATATGTAATCCCAACCCATTTACAATATTAGAGATAGGGGCTGCTCTAGAATTCTCTCGGTTAGCTTTTTCAAATATAAATTATGTTAAATCAGTTTAAATCAAATCAGTAATGTGTAAACAAACATATGTTTAATAAAAGATAGAATTTCAAGGAGCGAAGAATAATATGTTTAAAGTATGTCAAAACTAGTGGAATCGGGAAAAGTCTATAAAACTGTAGTTCAGGAGTTTCTTTGTTTTTGGGGTGAGGAGCATTGAAATTGCTCTGCGGCAACGTTTAACCCATAGGGTAAATAGGATTAAGCGCGTCTCTCCGCCAATACTATAATATCCATTGAAGCCGCACTCTCCGGAATAGCATGCAGGCTTTACAACACAAAAGTGGATGCCCCCAGAGTCATTCACCTGCTAAAACAATGCCCCCTTGCCCTACATGTCTTGAAAGACACGGCATCCCGTCAGAATAGCCCCTTTTAGCCCTGTCGGGTACTAGGCAATAACTTAACCTGAACAGCTAAAGAATTTTCGGCCAGCATAATGACAATATTTAATTATATTTAAAATTTAAGACTGATCAGGAAGCCCTAAAATATTAATTGAATTCGCAGCTAATTAGAAATAATGGAGTGCGAGTGTGTATTGATTTTTAAACTCATTTTGTTAAATGAAAGTTATAAATAAATAAAAGAGCAGGTAAATATTTAATAATTACAAGTCCCTACTAGCAAACTCCAAAAAACTTTGGTTTTTATGACCTCCCCGATTCGGGAGTTATGACATGCCCTATACATAGCCTCTAGACCATCTATAAAATATCAAGTCATGGCCGGTATGCATACACCAAGGAAATTAGTTGTTGCCAAAATTACACGATAAAACGACAAATCATGATCTTTCAGAATTTATATATTTCTACCTTAGGTTTTTGGGTGCAGGGAATATGAGAAAGCGATTTTTAGGGGCCGGTAACATGAAACGAGTCCAATACGACGATGAATACCCTCGGTACATCTACGGCGGCTCCAAACGCCTCATACCAGCTACTACTGACTTTTTAGGGAAGCGTAATAGCTTGTCACCCCTTTTAAGCTTGTATAGAGCTAACGGAAAAGCGCCCAGGTAATTATTATATTATTTTTCAAGTTCGAAAAAGAAAATTTTGGGTGTAAGTTTGCAATCGATTTCTTGAGCATGTTTTTTAGAAAAGCTTATTGCTGTTTTTATATCGTTTTGTGCTGATAACACAGATCGACAAAAATTTGAGTAATTTCCGAAAATTGATATTTATAGAATATTCTATAGTTTTATATCATATATTTTTTCCGTTTTTCAAAGTTTAATAGTTTGCAATGGCCACATTGCTTAATTGCGTGAAAAAAAAATATAAAACTTCTTTTTCATAATAAAATCACATTTAGATTATATCAAATAACGAGAAATAAATTTGTAAGTTCAAGCGCTTGCATCAACCTTGAGGGCAAGATACCCCAACTCAAACCACAATATAGATTTCAATATATTTTAAAGTTTAAATTTAACGGTTTAGCTGTTATATATATTTTTCAGTATTTTTTTTGTTTTTCAAAATTTTTTGCATAATATTTTTTAATGTTTTTAAAATTTGGCTTAAAAAGTTTTAAATTCGTTTTATACAACCATAAATAAATTTCTATAATCCCTAAAATGGAATGTCTAGACGTAGACAACAAAGAGCTCATAACTCTCAAAACTTTTTCGAATTGTGTTATATTTACGCTCTGCCTCATTGATTTAATTAATTCCAGTCCTTTTTTCTCTATTAATGTCTAACGATCGTACTATTTTTCAACGGAATTTTTCCTGAATTAAAAAATTTAAAATATCTTTAAAATATTTACACTCATCTTCTTTGGCAAATTTATGAATAAGCTTACTAAACAAGTTTTTTAGAGCAAACCTATATTGTTTTATCTTAATACAAATCATTACCCTAATATATTATTGATCTGATCACCAATCTGTTTAGTGGTGGGAAAACAATGAACCGAAAAACTTTGGCTCATTTTTTCCACCAAAATTTAAAGAAAGAAATTGAGCTACAAATAAAGGGCCAAAATAAAAATTTAAAAAAGTCTTTACTAAGAAAAGGGGCAACAAAAACCCCAAAAAGTGGCTCCTAAAAAAGCCCCAAAAAGCCCATTTTTTGTTATCTTTATAATAATTTTAAAAAATTTGGATTTTTTTTATAATAATTATGGGTGGATTATTTTTGTTAAAAACTCCTTGGAGATTTTTCTTAAGAAAAGGGGTTTTTTTTTAAATATACTCAAAGGGGCTTTTTTTTGCCATGCCCACGAGTTGGTGGGCATTTGGGGAAAAAACTCAAGAACTTGTTAAAAAAGCAATTTTTTTCCAGCCCTGGTTATACTTATAATATTTAACTAAATCTAACAATGGCTATGGGCTATCTTAGGGAGCACGTGCAAAGTGAACTTATATTTTTGTAAAATTTTTAAAATTTTGGGGAATTTTATTTTGTATAGCAAATCTTTGAAAAGTTGCCAAATTTGGTTCGTGCACATAATATCCATTTTTTGAAGTGTTTTTTTAAACCTTTTGAAAAAAATAAAAATCTTAAATTTTTAGAATTTTTAAAAATTTTACTAAAATAAAAACTCACTTTGCACGTGCGCTTAGAAAAATTTAATTTAAATATTTACCTATTGCATTAACGTCATCTGGCCTATTTGCCAAATATGTAATGGGTCATACTGTATACGGCACACTATATTTATATGTATGCTTATTAATTCATCCCTTATTTTTTTTTAAATATTTTTTTATTATTTTTTAAAAATAAGATAGGCCGCAGCCTGTTGTACAAATTGCTTTTACAATTACGAACTATAAAGTGAACTTCTTTTTAAGTGTATATGTAATTGATATCTCCAGATACAAAATCTACACTCTTTGGGACGCCGAAGGATTGGGCAACGATAAACGGGCGGCCATTCAAACTAACGATTTCTTAGGGTGAGGGTTAACTCCGGACACAAGATCATATTCATTTTTAGATTAAGTTTCTCAAATTAAAACATATATATGGATCAGTTAATATAATTGTCTACGTTGCAAACATTGCGCCAACGCTAAAATGCATACAAGGTTGATTTTAAAATAATTTTCTCTAAATATCCTTTTAAAAGGTTTTAGAAGAATTTATTTTTCCTTAAACATTAAATTTTTTTAAAATTTTTTGAACGCTTTTTTAATACATTTGCGTAGCCAGTTTTTAATTTTTCAATTTGGAGTATAGTTGTTTTTTTTCCAAAGCAATTTATAGGGCTAATTTTATAATAATTTAAATTTAATATTTTTTAAAATTTTATTTTAAAATGCGAATATAAAATAAATTTTTTTAAAAAAGTTTTTTTTAAATAAAAAATTATACACCACATTAGACGTGTCTTATAGATTTCAATTAAAAAAGTATGGACAATTTTTAATAAAAAAAAATATATAAAAAATTTTGAACACTAGTAAATAATTCTTTTTTCACGTATCATTATTCTATTTCCCCAAATTTTAATTTACAATTAATTTCTAATGAAAAACAAGAATCATCAAAATACATTTATACATATATTTACTTATTTGGTTTTTTGCCTACTTATTATTCGGGGAATCTTTTATATTTTAGCAAATTTCATTTTTAATATTTTTGGGACCAAGAAATAAGCTTACAACACAGTTTAGTAATGTCTCATAACATGTTTTAATTAATTTGTGTGTTTTTTATAATTAAATAAATGTTATATAATTTCTTATTTTCCTCGCGAAAATATAATAATCAAGCATGGATCGATTATGTAGAGATGGGCAAAATTTACTAATAACTTAACCTTACAGCTATGGCTTAACTTTTTTAACTGTTAGCTTAGAAAGGCCGGTCTGAGATTTATTGGGGCCCTTTATTTAGCCAACGGTTTTTATGCCCGTAAAAAATATTATAGCGCAAAAAGCTTATAACCCCTACTTAATACGTCCTTAAACTTAGCCTTAATCGTTAAGTAATAGATATAACGGAATTTTTTTAAATTCGATAAACAATTTTCATCTAACTATTAATTGAAAACTTAAATAAAATTTTAAAAAATTATAATTAGTTTTGTAAATGATGAAATTATTTCAATTTGATTTGCCAAAAAACAACTTTTAAGCACTGCGGTTATCATAAAACTTGTGTATAAATTATAAATGGTGTATGTAAAGTTCTATAGAAGGTGTAATTGTATAAAATTGTAGGTATATTAACAAAAACAAGTGCCCAAATTAGCTATAAAATTATTATTTCAATCAAAAATATTAAATTGTAGTTTTCTTAATTTTAAGGGTTAAATTACTAAAGTATACCCTTTATAAAAATATTTGGTTTAATTTTTATAACTCAACATAGTAGTTTTTTGGCTCACCTAGCCTATACCTTGGTTTTTGTATTATTTTAATTTTTTTATAAAGAAGTTCTAAATTCTAAATGGATCAAAAATAAACTCTTTTCCAGGGCCAAAATTTAGTTTGACTAAGGCAGGAACCCTCTGAAAAAAACCTTTTAAGCATGCCTTTTTAAATGTTTATATTGTTGTTGTTAACCACTGCGACTTTTCAATATGGATGAAGGTGGCTCGGAGGTGTGAGCGAGCTTAGAGGCGGCTAAATTAGGATTTGTCCATAGGTCTAATGGATTAATCGGGATGCCACGTGATGGGCATGAGAGCCAGTGGTGTAGGCTGTCTGCGGATTTTTTGCAGTCGTAACACATGTCGTCAGATGCATAGACGCGGTTACGAAAATCGGCTAGTAGGTAGCAAAAGCCAGATCTTAGTTGTGAAAGAAGACATCTCTCTCGTCTAGAGAGAGTGGTTTCGGAGGGTGAAATGGGAGGGGGCCAGCCATTCAGAAGAATGGGGCAAGGTTAAATGTTTATTATGTATATAAACGGATTTATATACATTAAAATACCTGATATGGCAATATTTTTTGCGCATATACAGCCTAACAAAACGCCCAAAAATTCTCTCCATTGGCCAGCCCTCCTCGAGCATGTTGAAATTTTTACTCTCATGGATAAAAATTGTCACCCGACGAAAATCTAATTGATATAAACTTAGATATAATGCCAGATTTTTTGCTAAAGTTTTATATCCTACTTAAAAAAATACACATATCTATAGGTTTAGCTAAAAAATGTGCTTTTTCCAAGCTCTCTCTGACGGGTACGCCACCCGATCGAGATTTGAGGACGGGGATGGTTGGCAATTATAAGACACTAGTGGCTTTCTTCAAAACTTAGGTCATTTGAAATGTAAAATGTCCTACCAGGCGCTAGTCAAATCTATACTGCTTTACGAAAAAAAAATCACTAACATATTAGGTATATGTTAACCTTATATATTTAGTGTTTTTTTTTCGATCGTAGCTTCGATACTTGCCTTCAAAAAATTTTCATCGCCTTCTATAAATTTTTAAAGGTCAAAGCTCGTTTAAAGGTCGAATGTATTTTAGTCTCAAAACCTTCCTATACCTTGCAAATCGTTTCGGAGGTTTCAGTGTTTTTGTATTGACCCACGACGACCTTGGGCCATGAGAAATCAAAACACATTTAAATTTATCGAATGCATGTTAATTAAGCGCGATGAACACATGAGGGTCACCATGATAATTGTCACGAACATTTTGTTAATTTTATACAAATAACTGTAAAAAACCTTGATGGTGGCTCTAAAGAATATAACCAATATATTCAAAATTTAATTTGACAAATTATAGTTAAACCATCTATAGTAAATAAAAATAAAACCCCAAGGCTCAAATTTGAGATAGTGTAAAATTGTTTGGAGCACTTGATATGGTAGCTAAGGCTGCGGCTATTGGAAAAAAAAGTTTTGACGAAAATTGAATGCATTTAAATTACATTAAGGCGGCAAGTGTAAAAAAAAAACTTTTTTTAATAAAAATATTTTGTTAGGCATACCCTAAAACAATCAAAAAAACCTAAATTCTCATTTTTTGATATAAGCCACTAAATTTTTTTTTATTTTAAAAATATTTTTTTACAATTTTGTGAGAAGTATCAGCCGCAGCCTAATCAGGCAAAAATTTTAATGTCTGTAGGAATGCTCCCCTCAGAGGAATTAATTGTTATATTAATCCCGTTGAGAGTGGCGACCGAAAGACTAAATATGTTGTATTTTGATACCACAGGCAGGTGAAGCTTAGGTGGTCCGGTAGAATGAAAAACAAAAATATCAAAAATCGTGTTAGCCATTTTGCAATCGTTTGTATAAATGTGTCTTTATGCTACATCAAAAAAGTGTATATTTTAGGGCATGCTATAATATTTTTTATATCTTACTTGTCCAACCTTATTGTGGACCCAGTTGATTGAGATTTCTATGTGGGCAGTCTACTATGAAATTCAAACCTATTTTGGCGATATATATACAAAAATTTTTGAAATTCTAAATTAAACACATTATATTCTTTCGTGGTTGGGAGTTTTACCATTATATGCAAATGCAGAATTAACAAAAATTTAGATGTTTTTTTTTATCTTATTCATAAAAATATCAAATTTTTGTATATTTACTGCTATACCTCTAAAAAATGTACCACATTTAAAAAAAAATACCTGTCGGTTGGACAGATCAGCTAATATGATGACCTAATGAAATAATACAACCACAGAGGCTACAGACCTAGAGGACAAAAATCAATAATCTATTAGCAGATTTTATGAAATTCAGCAAATTTGTAAATTTAACAAAAACCACGTTTCAAAGCTTTTTTCGAGACCCATTTACATATCAAATTATGGCTTTATTCTCCTATTCACACCTTTGATAAAAAATCAAATAGGAAGTGGCCATCCTAAAAAACACAAAAAATGTTTATGAAATTTATACATTATAGCATTTTTATTTTTTAAAATTAAATTTTTTTGATTTTTTTTCAGTTTGAACGCACCTTTGTCTACTTTTTTCCGAAGCATAAATATAATACATACAATTAGGGCAGAGGTCCGGTTTTTTGTAAAAGTGAATGAGTGCAATTTGCCATCATACATTTGTAAATGGGAAAGGTGAAAATCTACATATACCTCATTGAAATTGACACAAAGGCAGCACTAATAACGAGTGGGTTTAATAGCTTTTATTCTTCAACAAACCGAACAAAAAAAAGGGAACACAAATGTGGGTGGAATTCACAATCCTTATAAAACTATAAATGTCAACCTTATATTCACATGTATGTCAAAATGGCGTGCGTTTTATCTATGTTATATCCTCCACCTACCTTGTCTTCCGCCTAATTAATGACTTATCTATAATGGGCACATGCGATAGGTATAAGGGGCTATTTGCTAAAAAATCATAATATTTAAATATGAGTTTTTGTCATCCATAGTAGCTTATAAAGGTAGATTTGTAAGTTAACCTGTTTTTCTTTCCTTTTCACTTTGTTTTTTGCAATGACAGTTGTCAGACTTGGGATTGGCCAATTCTTATCATCCATGAAATATTTGTTATTGATATTCTTAGCTGGATGCTTGTGGGTAAGTGAGCTTTAGTATAATGACTAAGTCAAGGTTTTTTGTATGTGTCGATAGATATTATTTAAGTGATCGATGTTCCAAACCGTGATTGGGAAGATCTTTCTCGTTCAAATTCCCATCAAAATTGCTGTTTCTTTTAATTGTTACGGCTGTTGATAAACATCAAAATCAAGGCCCGAAAGCCTACTCAGCCGTCCCGAAAAGCAAGCCGGCTGAAAGTTAGAACCGGTTTGCAGAGGCTAAATTTGAAAAGTCTCGGGCCGATATTTTAAATATTATTTTTCCTTTATATTTTAAAACTAACACTAACAATGCGATATAATAAATTTATTATTACATAAAAAGGGTATATATTAATTCTACACTCTAAATTATATTGATAGCGTAAAAAAAATAATCGCCTCTTTTGCAAAATTTCGGGCAATCGGCTCAGAGAGAATGGCAAACATTATTGTTTTACAAGCAGGAAATTGCAAGTTCGGATCCGTGCACAGAAAGGTTTTTTTCTGCGGTAAAGTAGTATAAATGTGCAAAAACTTTGAAGCTGCTGAGTGGCTTGCTTTAGCCCTGAACGATATCCCAAAGTGAGAGCTTAGCCTAAAACCTAGGTCGCTGGTGTGCAAGCAAATCTTACTGTTTAACCCGTCGACAATTTTATTTGCTTTGGTCAAGTAAAAAGAGTCAGCCTCACCAGGTGTGGCGTAAATTGGAGAGGGAAATTTTCGGTGGGCCAATCTTAAACCCACTTTCCGGGTTGGGTTCAACGGCACTGTTGTACTAAGGCGGTCATTATTAAAAAATATTTTGGGCTTCCGAGTTTAAATTATAAATTTATTTGAAATACAAAAAAAAAGGTACGAAGTAATATTTTTTGGGGAAATTTATCTTATTTAAAATAAAATAAGTAAATTATAAAGTTTTGAGAACCAACAAAGGCTTTGACTTTAATTAATGGTTGTTAGGCACTTCATTTTGAAGCCATTGGTTAAATGTTTCTCATAAAATAGGAATATCTTCAAGAATATTATATTACAATTTGTGATTTTCTTAAATATGTAATAAACAAAACTTGTAATTAGAATTTGGTCTAAGTCTAATGACAAAATTTGTTTAGAATTTAGAAATTGATTTGGGGTCCGTATGGACTACACCCTCATTTCTAATGTTAAAAAAGTGTTATTGACTCTATATAAATTCAAACTTAAATATTTGCAAAATTATTTTCTAATTATTTAAATAAATCTTAATTTTTAAGTAAACAAAATGTTTGTATTGTACAATGATAATATGTATTATTTTTTCCTCTTAAAAATATCTAGTTTTTATAGCAAATAATAGCTATATTTTATCTCAAAATATTTTTTTTCATTATATGTAAAAACACGATTTGATAATATTAATAAGATTGTTTTCCTGACATTATATAAGGTAATATGGAAAATGGGATATTTTATTTATCAGGATTTCTACTTTGTGTTAAATAAAATATTCATTAATAATAACTTATATTAGTCTCTAATTTAAGAGTACGTATTTTTTTTTAGAATAATAAAAAAAATAATAAAGATCATAGCTTTAAAACTCTTGATATAGAGGTTTAAAAATTGGGGTTGGTATCGACCCCACCATAACGTTCGCGTTGCATTCACCCTACGATTCGCGGGTTAACTATTTGATAAATTTTATTTCTTCACATTTGTATTTGATTACGTGTTGTCATCTTAAAATTTATTTATCCTAGTCAGGAAATTTGGTTGCTTTTCCCATCGATAAAGAGGGTACCGAAATATATTTTCCAACGTAAATTTTTCTTAATTTATTTCTTCTTCTTTTTAAGGTTATTGTTTTAAATATATTTTGATCATAGTGTGATTTTGTTAAAGAAAAATATGTTGTAATGCCAAAAACATTTGTTGAAGGTTAATTTTTGTTTTTTGATGAAACAAAGTTACATGCCGAATATATAAACCATTTTTAATCCAAGTTCAATATACATTTATAGATAATTAATTCTATCCGAATTTTAAATCACGTTTCTGGCAATTTAAAGTTTATTTGATTTATAACTATATCTCCAGTCAAGGGCAAGAAGATGACCTTAACAGTGCCGGCGAATATTATTACCCAGATGATCTAGAGCCTCAGCAAGAGAATTACAATGTAGATGGAGGAGATCTTGGAAATCCATATGGCGGGCAGCCTCAACAAAGAAGGGTTTATTCACCGCCTCAAATATACTCACCCCCTCAAAGGTCCTTACCAGCTGTGGTCCCGGGGCAAGCCTTCGAGATTGACCCGACATCAGATTTGTACGAAAAGATTGAGGATTCTAACTCACCCGTTAACCCTCATGGGTATATGCCAAAAGAATTGTAAATCACATGCAGTTGTTTGTTGTTAATGTTTTTTTTTGCTTGCTATTGAACTTAATAATTTAAATTTTTTAAAACCTTATTGATTTTTTCTCTATCTTCAAGTAGGTACCTTTTCCTGCTCTTTCGCAGTTTCAATTGAAAGCGAATAATTTTAATTGGTTTAGCAAATGTAAGAAGTGAGGATATAAAATATATACTGTTTTATTATTGAATGTTGCAATATATATATAGAATAGAAATTAGCATAGGAATAATAGAAGTACATCCAAGTATAGAAATTAGAATAGACGTACATCTAAAAATAGATAAGCTTGTGCATGAGATTTGCATACTAACAGCAAAATTAACAATTTTAATAATTTTTTGAAAAATAAAAACCAAAAAAAAAATAACACAAATAGGACAAAATGTATTTTTAAGTTATATAATTTAAAAACCCATTTTAATGTTAATAAAAAAGGGAGCAAAATTTTAAGTCAAAAATATCTTAATTAATATTTTAATTCATAATATGTCATAAAATGATTGCTAACAAATTTCAATGGTGAAAATAGCAAATATCAACCCACTGCTGAATGGTGCATATTTTCACAAACAAATTATAATAATACAATTAGTTCAAGTTACGAAAGACTGGGTCGTCAAACCAACCCTCGAAGGGTCTCCTCCTATGTCCACGAGGACGTTGATGATGACGATGATTCAGGTGATCACGATAGCACAGTCCACGATAATTATTTCGAGGAGGACGGAGAAGCGGACCTCGCCCTAAACAAAAGACAAAGTCGAAGGACCGGCAATGCTCAACCCCAACGCGCTGCCAATTTGCATGCCATGTCACCTAGTAACATTTTCAATATAATATATTGTGGTTGAGGAATTTAATTGTTATTTAAATACAAATAAATTTATTTTTTTAATACTTTGTATTTTATCTACGAGTGTTGATTGAATAAATGAAAGATATCTGATCACAACAGATAAAATTTTGTAATTTGGCATATCTAGTAAGAGAGAAGCTTTGGGATCAAAAAAAGTTATATTGGATGAGAAAATTAATATTTGATCATAGTAAAATTTTATAATGTCTATAATGCGAAGGCGAATCAAAATTCAATTATTTTGTGTTTTAAACTTTTTCTTAGGCTGCGGCTATGCGAATTGCAAAATTGTAAAAAAAACTATCTTTAAAAAAAAATTTAATTTAAAGTATCCTAAAAATTATGTTTTTGGTCGTTTTAGGATTTGTCTAAAAAAATTTTTTTTAATTAAATTATTAATTTCTTATATTTTTTACACTATTCAATTTAATGTAAATTAAATGCGCTTGTAAAATAAGCTTTTTCACATAAGATTTCTCTGGCCTGAAAATAGGGCTTTCTTTTTTTTTGATATCGGTTTGATGTATTTGAATTTAGATAGACCCATGCCAGCCCGTATAGGCGATAGCATTGTCGTTCAGGTGAGAGCGGTTGTGCCTAACGTTTTGGGCAGTAGCTATAGCAGTAATAACGTTCCAATGGAATCTCATCAGCCCTTAAACAGGTATACAGGCCGTGGCATATTTCGTTTTTTATCATTTAAAACAATACATTGTTTTATACATCTATTCACCGTTACTATCTTAAATGCATCATTAACATCTTGTCACCTGAAAAAGGCATTTTTTGGCTAATAAAAGGCCTTCTCGTTCTCCGTATCTTAAATTTTACAAAAATACAAATACAAAAGATGAAGTAAAGAAAGGCTAACATAAATCGCAAATTTTGACTTAATATTTGTTTTTTATTAGGGCACGCGCAAAGTGAGTTTTTATTTTCGTAAAATTTTCTAAATTTTGAAAAAAAAAATTTTTTTGAATTAAAACGCAAAATTTCAAAATGTTGCCAAATTTAATATATGCACATAATATGCTTTTTTCTGAAATAAAAAAATTTTGAAAAAATTTTGAAAAAAAATAAATTTTTATAATTTTCAGAATTTTCAAAATTTTACGAAAATAAAAACTTACTTTGAACGTGCCCTTATGTGTATAAATATTAATTAAATATTAACATATATTTTAACAAACCTCGCAAGAATTTTTTTGTCTTTAGAAAGTTTGGCAAGTCGGCTAATTATTATCAATTTGCTGTATGTTATTTTTTTAAAGGTTTTTTGAAGACGGCAGTTCATAAACAATTTCGGGTTTTATTTTCCGGGGATCCAAATTTATATATTTTTAAATTGTAAATTTCAACGTGTCAACACTTTATTTACACTAGCCACGATACAGTCTCATCGTGGCGACCTGCTTTGAATGCCGTGCCCCAAATTTCACAAAATCGAGTTCACGGAAACGTGATAATTGGTGTAGGCCCGCGTGCCCAGCCCCAAGACTACCCGATGCCAGCAACGATCTCCGACTCGATCCATCCACAAGGTGCCTCATTTGTTGTCGCGTCTTCTACCGGCCTTGGCGTTCTTAAACCTAGGGCCACGGTCTCGCTTCCGGCTATAAGTGGTGGATCTCAGCATCAGACACACCAAGCACACGATCATCAAGATCATGCCCATAATTCAAAGTCATCTAGCGGTGATATGAACCATAGCTCGCATCTTCATGGAGGTTTAAACGTTTAACAGCTATAGCCTGTTACATTTTGAAAAATAAACAAAAAAAATAACAAATTTAGTCTAATTTAAAAAAAAATTTGCTCGTTAAAAAGGAAATAAAAATGATTTTAAAAATTATAATTTTTTTAAAAATTTGGCAAATTAGACTAACCATTCCAACTTTAAACGGGCAAAATTTTTTCATCTATAGGCCGTTGTTGTCCAATCTAAGCTATTTTTAGTTTCGTAAAATTTTATAATCGTACTATGTTTTTGATCATTAAAATTAAATTTTTTTGACTAAATTCGAAAGAATTGAACTCATTCATGAATATAGGTGGATCCTATCACCACAAAGGTCATGACAATAACAAATATGGTGAAAAACATGGAGGTGTTGGCCATTTTGCGAAAGACGGAAAAGGTTTTATTAATGTTTTTTTAGAAAACTTAATGTTTACATAGCTCTATAATTTTTTTATCGCTTTTAATATACACAAGGTCTACACGAGATTATTATTTCAAATTAATTTGCTTTTGAAGGCATACTTCAAATCTTTTGATGTACAAAAATCATTTATAATTTTTTTTAGCTCAGAGCAAAGACTACTAGGTCGAACACACTGGTCGTCGGCATGGCCTTATATAACATAAAACCGGTCGAGCGGTTTATTAAGGGCTGATCGAATGTTTTTTTTTCCAGACAGCTTCATATCCTAAAATACATGTAAATTTTTATAGGTTCAGCTGAGCATAAAGATGCCTCGAAACATGGCCACACGAGTGAACATAGCCATATATTGAAGACTCATGGGGAAGGAGGGGACGAACATAATTACAAAGCGTACGGAATTGGGCCCGCATTTGGGAACAGCAAGGAAAAGGATAATTCCGGTATAATCTGTTTTACAGTGATGGCAACTATAAATTGGCCATTGTCAAAATAAATATGATCATTGTCACATATAATGTGGCCATCTACCACTATTTTTTTGATCACGGTCACTAATAAAATGATCACAATTAAATGGAAGATGATGATTTCATGGTAAACACTAATTCGTGTGGCCATTTAGCGACAAGGTCTTGGCCATTTGATTGTGACAAAGATCATTCCATTAAATTGTGATCGTCATTTTATTAGTGACATCAATCAAAAATATAGTAGTTGGCCACATTTTATGTGACAATTAATCACTATTTCTAACATATGCGACTTTATTGAAGCCAGCACTGTACCTTAACAAAGAAAATTTCTCGCTCTACGATTTTGGTTTAAAATCCAACCATATATGCGGCATTTAATTTGAGATTCTAACTGATTCCCACCCATAATATACTTTGGAATAATTTAAACATATATTTTTTGTTCATATTTGATTTCACCCACTTCTCCTTAATGTATTTTAAGGCCTTTATCACGCCAATGGGGCAAAGGTGAAACTCTCGTTTGGCAAAACAAATGCATTATTCATTAAGATAAAGTATTGGTGTAAGTCTTTATAAGTTTCAGTTTGTATTGTGCTTGTTTCATCACAAAATTATTTTTGTTTTTATAAACTCCTTTAGCTTAATGTTGTTTTGCATTGTTTAATTTAAATTATACTTTGTTAATTTCTACTCCCCTACTTTTTGGCCATTTTACTAATTCCTCATCAGTTGCATAAGTAAATACTTTGTGCAAACTATTGATTTCGTATTAAAATACATATCTAAAACCATTATTAATCCAAAGGTGCATTTGTAAAGCCGAACGGTAGTCTTACCTTAATTGTTTTTTTCTAAAGGTTTGTTTATTTTATAATATTTACAATAATGGGCATATCTAAGTGCGTTTTGGATGCTTTTCAAAAAAACTTGAAAATTAATATGGCTTTTTATAATCATGTATGTGTTTTATAACTCATTTCATGGAATATAAAAGAATACATAACTTCAGCCAAACTATTGATAACTAAATTTTACATAAATTTTTGTGCATCATTAACTAAAAAAGATTTCGGGCATCAAAAATATTAGAGTAAATGAGATATCACCTCCATATATTGTAGCCAAACTCCTACATGTGTTTTGAAAATTGATAACAATTCATATTTTTATTTAATAATTTTCTCATAGGTCCGCGAATAAAATTTATCCATGGGTGGAAAAATGGTCAAGGATATGGAACATTTAAATTTGTCGATTTCAATTTTTGAATTTTTATACAATTTTTTTTCATTTACTTTTACACAAACATAATAAACCACTTGTGAAGTGTTACTGTAAAAAACGTAATCAAAATATAATTTTAAATTATATACAGTATATGTATAGCTCCTGAACTAGGTTTAATGAATGTAATATTTCGACTAATTTTTAGGCATATGAATTTAATTGTTGATCAAGGCTACTATCTTTCGAATATTAATACAGTCAAGCGTTGTATAAATTAAATTTTGTATGCTTTTTATTGGCTCTGAGTTATTTATATTTTAAAAAAATAATTTAGCATTGGGTTCTCGCATTAACTTGTTGGTAAAACAAAAAAGCAAATTGGCTTTTTATTTGATTAAGTTTCTATATTAACAAATATTGTTAGCATACTAAAAGCCTTATTTGCATTTTCGTAATTAAAAAAATGGGTTTACACATCCAATTATTTTATTAGCGTATTAATGGCGATATTTATTTAGCGTTCTTAATCTTGTAAAGGAAAAAAAGGCAAGGCCATAATAAAAAAAAACAATTAATCAAACACCCTAAAATATTTAATCTTAAATGAAAATTTTATTGTTTTAACTTTCTACATTGGGGATAGGTAATAGCATTAAAGTCCAATTATAATATACCTTTTCAGAATAATATTTCTCATATAACCCTTTTAAAACAGGATTTACAGCATAAAAAAATTAAATTATATTTTGCTGCGCAAAAATACAAAATAGAGGGTTTCATTTTGCTTCTAAGTTAACTTTTTGTTTTGGTACAACATCAAATAGAGGCATAAAAATAGTGTGTGTTTAATTCATATAGCTATTATATATTATTGCAATGTTTGACCCAAAATATCAAAATATAATTTATGTCAAAATTTTAGAGCAGCAAAAGAACAATATTTTACTAAATAATAGTTTGAAAATTTTATTTAAATTAATTGATAATTTATGTATAAATAACTTAACGCCACAATTAGGATAATTATTTTTTATATATTAACGTGAATGTGGCAATAGTTTTTTACAATTAAGTAACATATTAGGCCACAATATAAAAAACTTTAAGTCATCAGCTTTACTATTTTTCTGCTTACTATTTGCATACCCATGCAATGATTTTTAAATTACAAGGGCGGGCTATAAGAATTGCAGATAATAAAAAATTATTTTTTATAGCAATTTTTTGCTATTATAAAAAAAATTTAAATGAACAATTTTATTTTAGACATTTGGAAGTAAATTAATATAAGCCTCGACTAATACTAATTAAAAAACAGTCAAAATAATTTTTTTTTAATCGACAAATAAAAAATAAAAAATAGCGTTTTTTAGTCGTTTTGAAATATGCATAACAAAATATTAAATTAATTTTCTTCAGTCTAAACCTTTTTGTTCACTTGCCCTAATTCTAGCCTCAAAAGGTTGGGGACGAGTAAAAAATTATAATAGAAAAAATTATGTGCATCTAATTAAAATTAAAATCCAGTAATAAAATTTTATTTAGTAATTTTTGCTTAACTTAAAACGATTGACTAATCTTTTTTTAATATTAGCCATTTTAGAAACCTACAGCATCAGATGTAGTTCTAGCATTTGCGTTAATTCAGTGACCACGCACAATGCCATCTGATGATTTTTCTCTAGTATTTTTTAACTTAATATAGAATAGACTCCTTCTTTGTACATAATTAAGGCTATTTTAATATTGGATAATGATGGGAATAGATTAATATCCAAAGTAATTTCTTGTTTATTTATGGTATAGTATTATGATAATACATTAAATGCAAAAGATCAAAAGACATTTGAAAAGAATCTGTTTAATAAAACATACAGGGCCAATTGTAAATTATATATTATATAAATTGTAGCTGAAATTATGATGCTTGATGGCTATACATGTTTATACAAAAGTAATGTTGATTTATATTTCTATGTTATTGGTGGCCAACAAGAAAATCCAGTACTTGATAAAATCTAAATTTTTAGATTTTACTTTTGAATGTGTTGAATACATTGTATGATACAGTAAACCTTATTTTGAGGAAAAATGTTGAAAAAAAATATTTTATGGAGAATCTAGATATTATGTTTTTGGCCATTGATGAGATATGTGATAGAGGGTATTAAATTTTGTAATTTGCAATTGTTTATCTTGTTGAGTTTGTTTTACAAAAACATTTTTCCTGTCTTATTGATAAATTTTACAATTTTTATCCACTTAATAAATAAATTTACTTGCATTTATAATTGATTGGTAGACAGTAAGTAATCTTTTAGTAGGAAAGTATTCCATTAAATATTTTTTTTTAATTATGAGACTTCAGTCTGTTTTTCTAGGTTTTTTATAAACACATAACTTATGTCTACTTTCTCATGTAGATATATATATAAGTTTTTTTGCATAAAATGTAATTTATATACCTTTACCACCTTATTTTTTATGAAGTGGCAACATATTAGATGCCATTAAGGATGCTAATTTTTAAAAATGCTTTTTTTTACTCTTCTCTTACAATGAATGCTTAATGCATACATTTAGCTAATTTAAGCAATTATAACTAAATAGAATATTTATGACCTCATCACCTAGCGCAATTGTACAGCAAATTATGCTCAGAAGTGAGGATGTTCCATTGACAGAGCAAACTATGTCTCAGGTAAATGCCAAATTTAGCTTATTCTAAATCATCAAAATTTGATCATTCCTTTGTACTTTATTTAGGTATTGCAAGCTGCCAAAGATCAATTGAAATATCATTTGATGAAATAAATGATTGTTATAATAATATGTCAAATAACATATAATGTTAATTATATATTTATTATAGATAAATGTAAATATACATTTATTAATTTAAAATTACCATACTCATAAATTTTCTTAACCTTCTTTAGTTTAAAATGATTTTATATCTTAGCCTTTATTGGAAATTTCAGTGTACTGTGTATATAGTTAAGCAAATACGTATGATAACTTTTTATTATACTTAATGGTGCTAATTTACTGAATTACAATTTAACCTGAAATTAACACTATGTCACATTTTTACACCAGCACATCTCATTTTAAATATCTTCAATAACATTATATAAAAAACAGGTCAACAAATATCAATGTCAGAAACGAGATTGTTATGCAAACATAAAA
This sequence comes from Acutogordius australiensis, assembly GCA_030555515.1. Classification (NCBI taxonomy): domain Eukaryota; kingdom Metazoa; phylum Nematomorpha; class Gordioida; order Gordea; family Gordiidae; genus Acutogordius; species Acutogordius australiensis. Next base: position 42,510,075 of record CM060242.1, read on the forward strand.
GAATGCAACCATGGCCTAATCTCATATATTCGTTTTTCTTATTCCATGGCTCCTTAGATCAGTCTATAACGAAAAATATCCTTTTTTGACCAAATTGACAGATCCAAATGTATCCTAAGAGGAAAAAATATAAAAATCTACTTTGCTTATAAAAATCCTTGTAACTTTTTAAATTAAAAATAATGGAAAATAAATTTTATTAATATATTTAGCTTTTCATTGGCTTTTAGATAATACAAAATATTTCGCTTCCAAACTTAAATACGATACAATGTATTATCGGGTTTTAATGAAAATATTATTTGAAGTTTATATTTAACAGTTTAACTATTGTAAATATGCAAAAATAAAATTTTAATTTATTTTTTTAAAATCTTTTTTGTTATTTTGACCTTTTTTCTTAAATTTTCATTGTTTGTACCTGACTAACTAAGTTTGATTATGAATGGTAAACGGATTTAATATTCCTCAAGATTTGATCTCTGTAGTTAACTCATAACTCTCAAATAATTGTTGACCTGTGTAATGAGTTAAATTTTTGTTAATTAGTGAACAAAATTTTGTCCCTAAGTGTATAATTCATTAAGAAATTATTTTTATTTAGGTCCCTAAAAGACACCGCACTCCCGATTTCAATTAAGACGCTTGCCTTAATTCAAATTTATACTAAAAAAATTATAACCTGTTTTCTAGGCATTCTTTACACAAGTTTCCATAAATTGTCGCGTTATTAAGGTAAATAGCCAAAAATATTTTTTTTTTCAAAATATAATTTTTATGAATCGTTTAAAAAATGTTCTACTTGACCTGAGATTTGATCATCAATATTGAAAGCTTTAGTTTTTTATAAGATTTATTTCATTTAAAATAGATAAATAAAAACCTTTTTATTTTTTTCTGCTTGTTAGATTAAATTTATAAACATTAGTGATAACTTATTTTTTATAACTTAGGAGCACGTGTTTATATTTAAAAAAATAAAGTTCATAGCTTTAAAAATCTTTAAGTTAAGTTTTATAAGTGGGGTCCTTATCACTTTAGCATTTGCGTTACAATTATCTTACCCTAGCATTGCGGGTTAACGCTTTTATTTAAATTGATTTAGAGTATGGCCACCATGACTATGATATTATGTAAGCCTCTTATAAATATTTGATTTATTTAAAAAAACACAGGTAAGATATAGAATTTTAAAAATTACTATAGAAAGATATTGGAATGATATTATTATAATTTAAATAATGTTTTATTACAACCTCTTATATATTTGTGCCATCTACAAGTTAAAAAGCATGTATTATGCTTAAGAGATAGTATGAAAGGTTAAATTTTATACTTGGGTGCAAGATAGCCCAAAATTTTAGTTTATGAGTGTTCACAATAATAAACTTTAGAAAACAAATGCTTTAAAACAATCAAACGTTTTTGAATTAATAAAACCCTTGAATTATTAAATATATAAAATATTTTGTATTGAAAATAGTGGCTATTTGTTCAGTTTTGACCTTATAAATTGGAAGCATATTATTGATAATTATTAAACATTAATTTATTTGAGCATATTTTGTAAACATAATTTTTATTTTAATAACTCAATAATAATATACACTTTTGAACCATGTGCCCAATTTTAAAAAATTCTAAAATGATGAAATGATTAGTTTCCATGTTTGCATATTTATATATATAGTAAAAAATTAAATGAAATTTATTGAAGTACAATTGCTCGAGACATAAAAAATTAGTGCTATTACAAATATGGTTATTTATTTGTAAAACCCAAAATTAAAAGATTTTATCTTTTTCCAAAAACTGTAAAAACTTTGGACGCGCCCATAGCTATGTAAATTTTAAAAAAAATTGTTTTACTCTTGTCAGTAAAAGTAGAAGTTAGTTATTTTTTTATTATAATTACTCAGCCACTTCGCCGAAAGAATCAGAATGGTGTGAAAGTGACAATTAGACTTTGCCTTAGATTTTCAAATACTGTATCAAAAATTAATGGTATAACGGCACTAAATACGGACAACATAAACGATTATAAGAGGATTTGTAGCAAAAATATTCTCTCAAGCGGGTTGCCTCCCTGGTAAAAGTTTAAAAAAATTCACATAATCTTTTAAAATATTAAATTTCCTAAAAATCTATTGTCATATATAGGTTCCATATGAAAAGCACATAAAAAAATGTTATTTAAAATTATTAGCAAATTACTTACAAGTTATCTACAATCAAAACAAATTTAAAACCTCAATTTTTACAAATACAAAAAATAAACAAAAACTTAATATCCAAAAAAGAATTCCAACGCTTTCTAATAAAGAATGTATCCTTAATCTAAATAAATTTTTAACCTTATGTTTTTGCCCGTAGGTTTTAGAATGGAAAAATTAAAATGCACCAAGAACAGAAAAATGTCATTTTTGACATCGAATACCTATACAGAGGAAATAGTTAAATTTTTAACTTCATACTAATCAGCATAAAAAACTTGACCAAAAACCTTAATTGCTAAACGATGCTCGAGGTCGTCCAAATTTTGTTGTCCAGTTTATCAAACTGTAAGCGAGGTGAACATATCAAATTATATGTTAAAAAACACAAAGATTAATATTTAGGCTCCCCAAAGATCGATTTTGAGCTAAATCCATGGCCAAATAAATGATAAAATATCGGACTAAATTACCTTTTCATATTAATATAAATAGTAAGTATACATCAAAATTTTCTCATATAAAAGCCGCTTTTAAAGTTTTTTCATTTTTAAAAACAATTCCAATTATAATATAAGTTTTATATCCAAAAAAAATAATCTTAAAGGGTTTACCAAATTTTTGTTAAGGTAGCAGTCAGTTTGACTTTTTAAATTTTCTGTGAGGGTGTGGTTTTTTAGCAGATACTCCTAAGCCTGCATGCACCGGTGAATATTTAGTGAAACACGGACATCAGTCCGGACAATTTAATTCATAATATCAACATACCTTTACCTCATTTACGCACTGATCAATCCGTTATTCTTAAAAATTACTTTTGTATTTGATGATCCCAATCCCAATTTATTTATAGGCTAGCTTCAAACGAGCAAATTTTTCCACCTCCTTACCAAAAAAAAAAATCACTTTTTGGCATTGAACGCATTTTAACAAAAAGTCGTCTACCTTTCTTTTTAGCATTATAATTTTCCAAAAAGTTTTAAAGAGCTTAAAAAGAAAAAATGTAAATCCTACTAATTCTGAACAGCTAAGAATTTCAAGATTACTATTTTTTATTGCAATGCTTTTAAGAAAATTTCAACATTAAATCATTTTTTTTCTATATTTTATAGCCCAAAAAAAAGAATGAACTTTGAACGCACCCAAAGTTTAATTTGTTTGAAAATATTTATAAGCTACCTCATTAATATTGTGGAGCGTAAGTCAATACACATCCCATTGCCAATTGAAAGTGGCGTCGTTTGAACTTTATGAAACCCGATTAATATTTGATTAATTTCAGATTATTCATTTGGCAAAGAGATCTTAAAGGTAGTGTTCAACCTAATATTTATCCGCTTGTGACGTTTTTACCTGTAAATGTATCACTCTCTTTTTCAATGTGAATTATTTATAATGTTTTACAGAGCCAACGCATTAATAATAATAAAATGGCTCGCTCCAATTATGTCTCCAAAAACCTTCAATTTGTTAATTACCGAGGAAATCTTTGAAATTAGAGTCATTTATAATTATTATAACTACACCTATTTTGTCCTGTGCCGATAGTTAATAGATCCTTATGCTACCCCTGCGCAACATTATTTTTCCCATCGTATCAAACTTGGGAATCGTGATAAACGCATTGCTGCTTTGCCTGTTGTGCCGTGTGAGAGCTTTTGCCGTCAACCCGGCCTACATGTTTTTGAGGGCCATTGTCGTTTCATGTTTGGCCGTATGTATCATGTACATCGTGATATATTGGGAGTTTAAGCGTCGGGACTATACAGTCGTGCTCAATCGACGCTGGAAAATTTGGGTGAGCTTGTACGTTCTCTTAATTTATCGAGTCCTGAGAAGTGCATTCATTGCCGTGTATTTCGTTTCGAGTGTTAGCTACTTCTTCGAAAAGTTGATGTGCGCCCTAAGACCTTACAATTTACGAGCGATTCGACGCAACAAATGGTACAAGGGTATTCCATACCTAACGTTCGTATCATCTCTAATGCTAAATTTAAACACTGTGCTCAAACCTATTTACAACATTGTGCCGTTAAACGCCACACAGTTCTTGGAAGAGACCGCGAAGCTAGGGAAAAAGGTTGCGCTACCGTCTACAATGACTAGCGGAACGAATGGCGTCACTCTTTATACACTTGAACGAAGGAAATACAGTAATTTTGAATTCTGGTTTATCCCAATCCGGCAAGCCATTCTCTTTACAGTGGCATGGTTAGTTTTATTTGGCATGTTGACGTTCCTTATTTACAGTTTAGCCTTAATTCACAGGCAATCTGCCATTATCCAGCCCATGGGGATTGAAATTCCTTCCCAGCCCAGCATAGCCGAACGGAATTGCAAAATGTTTCGCCTGAAATTCATGAACATATCGGCTATAGTACACCCAACGGTGATATTTTCTATTGCCCCACATGCCGAGTGCATGCGTCAACGGATGTTAGGCACCGAAAAGGCGCTGAAACTATCGTGTTTGTATGCCGTAGTTACCGTGATATCGTTGTTCCTTATCGGACCCTATTTAATCGTGCAAATCATCCATGTGTTTCGCCTAAAATGGTCGTGTACTCCTACTTGCAATACCTGGACCATCATTAATGGGGTCATACTATCGGAGTCCTTACATTATGCTTTCTTGCCTCTCATCTATATTATCATTGACCGAAATTTAAATCGATACATTTGCACTCTTTACCAAAAATGTGTGAGGAAAATTCGGCCCAAAATATTAATCAGACCTGAAAGCTAATTCAAACATGATTATGAAAAATGAACCTTCGTTAAGGTCTGGCAAACATGGAACATATGTCAATATGTTTATAGATATACATTGAAGGAATATATTTTGCATGTAGTCTAAGCATATTTCACGTTTTTGTCAAAAATATTAAATAAATTTCAATTTGCTAAAACAAATAGGCTTAATAAATTGAACAAATTTATTCTAATTTGTCCATGGAACTTTTAATCTTAACCTAAATTTCTAAAAAATTCAAGTTATTGAAATCCCATGTTAGGCTGCGGATGGTGGAAAAAAAAATTTGACATTAAAGATTGGAGAAAAAAAAATCGCACGCATTTGAATAACTAAGGCGGCTAGTGTGAAAATATTAAAAAATTTAATTTTTACAAAATTTAAAAATTTTAAATTTTTCTTTATAATTTTTTCAAAAATTTTTCGTTAGGCACATTCTAAACAACCAACATTAATTCTCATTTTTAGCTATTAGCCGTTTAATTTTTTTTTATTTTAAAAACAATTTATACAATTTTGAAAAGAGTGCCGCAGCTATAATTATTAAGTGCGAACTCATTCTGTTCGTAAATAGTACATAAAATTTTATTCACCATTAAAACCTGGAGTTAAAATCACATAATGCCGTATATTCATGATAAATGGCAAGTGTTGTCTACCCCTTTAAAAAAAATGCTGAGTACGCTGCTGATTAGATTATAACTAATAGCAACTTCAAGACAACGTGATGGTGACACCAAATATGTACGAAAAAAATTTGATTGGTCAACCAATCTTGTATATTATGAACAGAAAACTTACCCTAACCCTAATTAAACCTCACCAAAACACTATGCTGCCTTATACTCCTGTGGTCACCAAAATTCTTGCTAAAATTTTATCCCAGAGAAACACTGATTATTTCGAAAGTAATCAGATTTTATGTAAAGAGCAAGCCGGTTTTCGTCATAAGGAAGAGTGTATTGGTCAGGTAATTATTCTGTATGAAGCCACATTTAGACGGAAGCTGAAAGGACTTCCTACTTATCTTGCTTTTATAGATTTTAAGAAGGCCTACGATATGGTACCGCATCAAGACCTTTTCAAAAAATTAAGAAATTACGGAATTTGTGGTAAATCGTTAGATTTAATTAAAGCTTCATATAAAAATAGTGCATTTTTAACACCAAATAACACCTCGGAACCTATATCCCTGCAAAGAGGGCTACGCTAGGGATGCCGTCAATGTTTTTAAATGATATTTTTGATGAAATGAAGCTTGATGACTCCCTGGGTAATATACATGGGCTTTCGGCAAAGATTAAGCGATTTCTTTTTGCTGAAGACCTCGTTCTATGTGCTGATAGCCCTGATCTATGAAAATGCATGATTAGTCTTTTAAAAAAATGTGGGAAATGGTATTCGGTACAGAAATATGCGGAATAATGTTTTGTGGAGATGATTCTGATCAAAACCTCAACCAGTGTCTCCTACTCCGGGGGGGGGGGGGGGGTAGGAACCAAGCGGTTCCAAAAAATTGGCCGAGGGGGGTAGGTATTCGAGGGGGGTAGGTATAGTTATGGGGGGAATATGAATAAATTACGAAGTTTGTTACCCCCGAGATTTTGCCGAGGGGGGTAGCTCTTCCATGAAATTTGGGGAGTAGGAGACGCTGACCTCAACTTTAAGATTCAAGGAAAATTGTTTCCAAGTGTTGATGACTATAGATATCTTGGAATACTTTTTAATAAAAATTTAAGTATTAAGGAAATCATTATAGATAGAGCATTTAAAAGTAAGAAAATAGTTAATATGTATAGACACTTTTTTTCGCTCTTCCTCTATACCTATTCTCGTTAAGAGACACATTTACCTAACATGTGTTCTCCCAATATTAACATTTGGCGCTGAACTGTTCGGGATTTATAAATCTGAACCTCAACTAATTAATTTGCACGACCAAATTACCAGGGGGATTGCTGGAAAATTCGGCAAAAAACTTTTAGGCCCAAAATTACATCTGTAAGATTTAAACATTGAACCTTTGGAAGCTTACGCAACTGAAAATCTTTTCGTCTTTTGAACAAAGCTCCTATTTTAAAAACATTATTAAAGATTTAGTTAAGTCTAAGACTGGCTCTAAAAAATGGACATGGGTCTCAACTCAAGATGTAATATAACAATAAAAAGCTAAATTAAATCTTAAAGATAACATAGCAAAAATTTTTTTTAAAAAGTTAGGGGTTTTATTTCAAATAAATTTTTAGGGCGAGATAAAACAAAATCAAAATTATTTTTTTCTCAGCTTGGAAATAACTCTTTTTTTTGATATAATAGCAGTGAAAATAGTGTTAAATTTGCATCAATAATTCTTTTACAAATGAAGACAAATTACTGGTGGGATCTAAAAAAAGCTAAATTGGCCAAACAAGCATTATCACTTTCAGATTGCCCTTTTGGCATGACAACTTCTCAATTCATCATTTTCTATGTGTATGCCCAGCATTCAACGAAATTAGGACGCAATACATAACTCCCATCTTGTTAAAGTCTTTTTCCAAATTATCCCAAGATTCGCAAATTAGGCAATTACTTTCACCTATAACACAAAAGCATATAGATAATTTAAATATTTTTCTATTTCAGGGAAACTATATTTTTCTCGAATGGGTGATATCCATTGCCCCGTTAACGTTCTTGTTAAAAGTACCGAAGCCCTAACGGGTACGGCGGCCTCAAAAACGAAGAGGCTGTGTGGAGGTGGTTTTTTAGCAGGTACTCCTCCCTGCATGCACCGGTGTCTAGTGAAATACGGACATCAGTGGGGTTAATTTAATTCATCATATCAATACCTTTAATTCATTTACGCACTGATCTGTTATTCTTAAAAATTAATGGTGTATATGATGATGCCAATCCCAGTTTATATGTAGGCTAGCTTTGGGATCAAACGAGCAAATCCCATCTCCTTATTAAAAAAGCCTATCCTAATCGTAATTTTACCTTAACCAAACGTTGAACTAAATCTAATCTAACTTTGCCATTAGCTCTAAAATATAACACAAAGTAATATTTTATGGATTTTCGTTATTTTATGTTCGTTTGGTACAACATTGAGTCCACCAACAAATTTAAAACCTCTATATAATTCAACATTATATAACCAGATAATTAACGAAAAAATTGCATGCATTTGAATAGCATTGAGGGGGCTAGCTAGCCGTTTAATTTTTTTTTATTATTGAAAAGTGTATTAGCCACAACCAAACATAAATTTTAATTAGTTTTAAAATTATTTAAAAAATCTATTTTGTAAGTGACAAGAGCCAATGGTAAAGGCTATATTATATTTGTAAGTATGATTGTGTCCATTTAGATATGACTAGATTTAGGGAATGCCTAACCCTAGTAAGTGATACAGCAGAATATTACAAACACAAATAAGTCTTTATTTGAAACAAAAGAACTTATGGTAAATATGATAATCTCATTCATTAAACATGTCTTATCTAGACACCATCGGCCTTAACAAAATCTCTATTTTATTGCAATTAAAATAAGGGGTCTTAACAAACATATTTTTAGTTTGCCACTGGCCGCATTGAGCGAATGCACAGCTTAAGTAAAATAAATTACTTTAAATGGTCATAATGACATGGGACTTATTTGACTTATATAGCGTTAAGCCCTTCTAACTTATGTGTCTTACCTAATGTCAAACCCTAACTATTATCTCACTCTTCTTTTATCCAATCCCGTCATTATGACCATTTAAAGTAATTTATTTAAAACAAAAGAACATATGGTAAATATGGTAATCTTATTCATTAAACATGTATCTAGACAGTAAGGTAACTCTATACTTTTGTAAAAGAGGAAACTTATCTTTTTCTTAATTACGCTTTGACCCATTTTTTTCAATTAAATTTTTAAGAATGTCGAAAGATATAATATATGGTTTATTGCTTCCACACTTAATTAAATTAAAAAAAATGGTTTGTTTAGTTTACTTTTTGATAAATTTACGAATAACTTAATTTTTAATTTTTTTTGAACTTTCATTCCAAGCGAGGTTTAAACTCATTATATTTTTTAAATATTAACTTTCGCTAATTTGTGCTCATCCGTTTTCACGTGGCACACCAGTCTTGACATTGCCATATACGCAAACTTCAGAGCACGTCTGGACCAATATTAATATCTGCTACAAATGCATATCAGCATTTGACATTATACAACACTGTCTCTTCTCTAACCGCGGGCCTTTTTTCTCTCTTATAGATCTTTGGTTTTGGATTAATCCCTACCTAGCTGTCCTCAAGCACAATTTAAATATCAAATTCCAATAAAGCATTAAACAATATCTATAGCATTTGGATAATTTTTCTGAGAGGACAGTTAAAAAAAAATAGTTTTTAAACAAATGAGTCTGAACGCGCCTTACAAAAAAATAATTTAAATGATAATAGTGATAATTGGCGAATTTTCGTTGTTATGCAAATGTCAAAAAGTCAATTTAAAATTTAAAATTCTGTAAAACCTTAAATTGAGTTTGAATAACATTTTAAACAAAAACAATATGCAATATTATTTAAATCTCAAACACGCATAAGAAGTATATAAAAAAACAAAAACACAAAAATACAAAAGTTAATCTCTGTTTATTTTATTCAGATTTACCTGTAATTTTGTAATAATAAACAAATATTTTTTGTTAAGTAATTATTATTAATAAATAAGAATTAGAAAATTATTTTTTGGATTAAAATTATTACTAATTTTTTTTTTTTATCAAAAATATATTTGTATTTCTGGAACATTTAAATTATAATTAAACCTCTTTATTTAAAAAAAATTTTAATGTAAAAGAAATATATAGAATTTGTTATTGTATAAATTTGCTAAAAAAATACATGAATGTTAATTTGTGCATTCATTTAAAAAATCTGTTATTTTTTCGTTTTCGTCTGCTTTTGAAAAATGGAAATTTTACAAGAAAGCGATTTTTTAGCTGAACCTGTTTCTGGGCTCAATTATATTAATCAGGTATGGTTGTTTATTTATTAAATTGTTAAACTTAAGGTTTTTTACTATTAAATAACTTGTAGAATTTAGAATCGATGAAGGTTAAAATGGAAGTTCTCTGCCTAGAAATTCAAAAGGTTTTTGTTCAAACTTTGGAAAAATATGAAGACAAAAAATTTATTGTTGATAAATGGAATAGGCCTGAGGTTTTTAATTGTTTTTATTAAACATATAGGGAGGAGGGGGTATTACCTGTGTTTTACAAGATGGGAAAACATTTGACAAAGCTGGAGTAAATATTTCTGTTGTTCATGGTGGATTAAACAATAATATGATTCAATATATGAGGGCAAGGTAAATTTGCTATTTTATATTTACAGAGGAAAATTATTTGAAGAGGGTTCAACATTTTTTGCAGCTGGAATAAGTTCAGTTATTCATCCAGTAATTCTGTATTCACATATTTCCCCTAAACTAATTACCTTTTTTGATTAACTTTTTTTTTAGAAAAATCCTTATATACCAACTATTCATTTCAATTACCGTTATTTCTGTGTGGACTCTCCTCATAATCCATCTCCTATGTGCAATGGTGATTCACTTGAAAGTTGCTCAAAAGTTTCATCAAAAGATTTACAATTGAACGAAGACACTGCTTGTTGGTGGTTTGGTGGTGGAACAGACCTCACGCCATATTATTTAGATGCAGAAGTAAACTACTGATTATTATCCTATAATTAAATAGAGCTATTTTAAATTTATTAATTATAAATTTAACTTAAATTGGCTCCAACTGCTAAGTGGCAAACCTTCTGCCTTAAACGCAGGAGGTTGCATTGAATTTGTGCACAGTAACTTTTTTCTTTGGAAAAATAGCCAAGCAACCTCTTTAATGCTTCCGAGTGGCCTGCTTAGGCAGTAGGTCTTTAACAATATGTTTAAATGTAAGAACCTAAGCTAAAGTTGCTAGCATGCAAGCAAATCTTACTATTTAACCTGTCATTTATATTAATTGCTTTGCTTGGGTTAAGAGTCAAACTTCTTACGGGTATGGCGTCCTTACATGGAGGAAGGTATGGGAGACAACTCAAACCAATTGTTTGTTTTTTTATTAATAACTTAAAATGTATATTTTTACCAGTTAGGACATAATATTTCATTTAAAATTTTAAAAATTTTAATATTTTTATAAGATTTTGTTTATATGTTTAATTTGCCCTAATAATTAAGCATCACATAATATTCTTTTTGTTTTGATTTTGAAACAAAGTTTTATGCTCATTAAACCTAAATTTATAATGATACTTAGTTTTCTTATTTATATATTGCACTAAGAATGCCACCCACTTTCATCAAGCCCTCAAAAATGCTTGTGATCACCACAATAAATCTTACTACCCTGATTTCAAAAAGACGTGTGATGAATATTTTTTTATTAAGCATAGAGGTTAGCAATATGTAATTACTAATTATAAAATATTTTTCGAAAATTTTTTACATATTTATTCAGTTTTTTAATATTATTTTTATCTTGTCATTATATTTTTATTTTAGTACAAAAAGTTTTAAACCAAAATATTATTTTTCATAGTGGGACAATTGTATTTAGTACTATTAAATTGTAGGAGAATGTCGAGGAATTGGTGGCATATTCTTTGATGATTTATGTGGGCCTGACCCTCAAGCTATATTCGAATTTGTTGAAGTTTCAATTTACACCCGTTGTATTAAAATATATATATGCTTTATAAATTTGTTTTATATTTCGAATAAGTTTTATGTATTTTTGAATACATTGCATTTTACTTTTAATTTGACGCTCATTAAAATTTTATTGGTTATCTGAATTTTTTTATTACATTATTAATTTCTGATATATATTATTTAATAAATTATCAATAGGATTGCGCTTACGCGGTTATACCTAGTTACATTCCACTTATTGATAAGAATATTCACAAACCTTTTACCGAAAAAGAAAAGGAATGGCAATTAATTAGGAGAGGAAGGTTTTCTAATATTTATTTGTTTATAGGCGCGTGCTACTGGTATAGAAACCTATTATTTTTTTTACATTATGTTATTTTGAACACCAACCTTTTTTTCATATTTATCTTGTCTTAATTTGAATATTATTTTAAACTTATAAACATATTTGAAAATTTTATACAGGTCGACATATACAATGGTCGAAAAAAAGTATGTGAAATATAAATGCATTCTCCATGTTGGCCTTATCCCATATATACTTTCCGTATTTTATTGTTTCTTCCGCCTTCGGGTTCAAAAAATGGCTTTTTTTGATCACACTGACAAATTTTGCAAATACCTAAAAAATATAAACATACGATTTTATTATATACAAAAATCCCTTTTAACTCAAATATCTATCAAAAATAACGAAAAACAATATCAACATTTAAATTATACAATATATTTGGCACCCCAACCTTAATATGACCCAATTTGATATTTTTTATTGTTTTTTATTTTAAATTAGCTTTTTTACACACAAAAATTATTTTTCGCAACATATATTGCTTTTGTTTTTTTTGTATTTTGGCCTTTAGATTTATAATGTTTTTAGCTGACCTATTAAGTTTGATTAGAAAAAATGGCAAACAAATTTTAATCTAATGACATTTGAACTTTGTAGTGATATCTGCTCATGAATTCGTTAAGTGTTATAATCAGAAGTCGACACTTGATTGGATATAGTCAAAAATTCTTTTTTATATCAACTTATAAACTTAACATCAAAGCAACTAAATTTTCATATTACCCAGGTCATCAACTACAATGTCACAAAAAATATATGAATACATAAAAGAATCCATATGATAGCCTTAACTCATTATATGTTCTGTTTTTATTTTTATTCCGCCTTCGACTCAGATGTCCATATTGAATATGGCACTTTTTGATCATGACATCTTTTATTTTACCCTAAAAAAATTTAAACATTTTTTTATTTATAAATACTCTATAACTTATATAAATTAGTTCAAATTATTAAGATTTGTTAGTTTGTCATGCTCTTCCGTCAGCATGTATATCGATTTTTATTGAAAAAAATTATTTAAAGTTTAACATTTTAGTTGTTGTTATTATGCAAAATAAATTTATTTGTTTTTTTTTGAATCTGTTTTTACAATTTTTTTATAAATTTCAAATGTATATAGCTGACTATCTAAATTTAGAGAAAACGGTAAATGAATTTGAATAGGTCTGATCTCTAAAGATATCTCATAATTCTCAAAAATTTAAAAACCTGTGTATTAAAATAAATGTTGTCTCTATTTATTTTTTTGTTATTATTGTTATAGAGGGTTTAAAATATAAAAATATAAAGTCCCACTATTATGACCCCATAATTAGGGTGCGTTTAGACTCATTATATTTTCTTAATAAATTTAAAATTTTTTTTCTTTAGCATTGAACTCATTTTAACATGAAGTCGCCAATCTTTATTATTAAAAAAAAGGTTTTTAAAAAATTAAAAAAAAATAAATTTTTAATACATTTTTAATTTTTGAAAAAAAAAACGAAATGATTATGGATGCGTACCTATATAATAAATTAGAATCTTTTTATTAAATTTATGCAGATATGTCGAGTTTAATTTAATTTACGATCGTGGTACCAAATTTGGGCTTACAACACCTGGTTCAAGATATGAAAGCATCCTAATGTCACTGCCACTTTACGCCGTATTTGAAATTTTTCTTTTTTTTACTCTTTCTTATAATTTTCCAGTTTGTAAAAATCACAAAATTAATACAATATTTATTTTACAGAAATGGGAATATTGCTATGAACCGGCCCCAGATTCGCCAGAAGATAAATTGGTTAAAGTTCTAAAATCACCTAAAGATTGGATATAATTATTATATTTGAAAAAAATGCACTCAATTTACATGACAAAAAGACTCATTTGCTAAGTGAATCTTACTATCCTTTTTGTATTACTTCTATATATATGTGTCTATAATTGAGTTGGGTCTACCTAATTGCAATAACCAGCAAAATTTAAATTTGATTTTTTAAGTTAACAATTACTAGTCCTTTCGATTCATTATTGCCATTTCTTTTGATAATTTTTGTATATAAGTTTAATTGATATCTCATTTCTATGCTTCCATCACCCAATGTATGACCCGCGAATGCGCAAGTTCCACAGTTAAAGTGAATTTAAAACACACAAATAACTTGACAAAGGGGAAGATATAATATATGTATTTTTAATGTTTTGTTAAATTTTGAGCACTTATCTTTTGCAAAAAGATGAAATAAAAAGAATGCTTGTGTAAAATATTAAATTTTATAAGTTGTAAGGCATGTTTTTGTTTATACTTCTAGAAAATATTAAATTGAACAAAGAACTTTTAGTATACAAAATCACTTATGCATAGGTTAAGAGTTAATTTAACAAAATACAGGCAATATACCATGCATATTATATATACATATTTAAACAAGAACATTTAACTATAAATTTATCCAATTTGACATGTAGCATTTAAAACTATCAAAACAATATATAAATGAATTGCTTTTACAAATAAAATAGTTGTATTAGAGTTAAAGAACCACTAGGTTTACGAATTAATGCCAAAACGTGCGACTCTTCATCATCCCATTAGTATCCCATATATTTTGCGAATGGCCAGTAGCACCTGTACCAGGTCGGACATTATTGTTCTCATTACAAGGCCAGTTAGGAATCGGTATAAATTTGTGTTCAATTGGGCGATTTTCGGTACTACCATAATCAAAATTCCTTACATCTAATTGACCGGGTGTATTATCGTTCTTGGACAGGTACAAAAATTTATCGGACGAAACATCGTTGACCTCAAAAAATGTCCTTTTCGCTATGAGATTCGAGCGATTTGCAATTGATTGATCATCCCCTAGCAATTGAACTTCAAATCCTCTGTTATTACGGTCTGTGGTCACCACGGTAGCGGTTTCTGTTCCCCCGCAATTTTTATACACATATTTTTCCGCATATCCTAATTGATTATCCTGGCCTTTTTCACTACAGGGTTGAATTGAAGGTGTATTAATATTGTTGTAAGTTAGTTCTTTCTTATTTCCCATTAACCATGGCGTGCGCAAAGTGTCACCATCATCTGATGTACTAAAATCATTTCCAAAACTGAAAACATTCGAATTCTTTACCAAATTTGGCTTAAAATTAAATGTGACTGGGCAACTTTTTAATGATCGGGCATAAAATTTGTTGTGATATGGTGGGAATTTTGTTTGAAAATTATTTTCCTCCTTCCACGCAAATGAATTTTTGTTACCATTTTTTTCATCGTTTTTGTCGAAATCTTCATTTCTAGAGGCATAAAAAGGACAATCTTGTTCGTCATTATTATATTCATTTTCGGGATTGTGCCTGGGAAAGGCTTCGAGCTTGGCTTTGACATAGGCCTTTTCCTTCTTATAGATGGTTCCGTTGGGCGTAATCTTTGTGCTCGTGCTAATGCCGTGCGTTTTCTCTACCGCAATTTTGGCAAAATTATTGAAACCTATGTAGAATAATAATAATATAAGGTTTTCATGTTAAATAAAGTTTTTTGTGTAAACACAAAGAAGGAGAATAAAGGTGTATAAATTAAGGGTTGCATTTAACTTTCTCGTCCATGATTGGATTCATTATCACCCGAATCTGGCCCATAATCTGAATAATTGCCATCAAAATGATAATTAAACGGCATTTCTCCCGATAAATTTATATCCGTTTTACATTCACGGAATTTGTAAGGAGGCTCATATTTATAACGTTTAGAACTGGATGTACAGGGTTCGGTTTCATCTAAAAATGAATGTTTAATGTATTATTAATATTGGTATGCTCAACATTTTTTTCTTAGAATTATGACATTGTATATTTATTCATAAAAAATAAATAGTTTTAGACCTGGTACGATTTCTTCTAAATCTGTGCGATCCTTATACGCATTTGATTTATTGCAACTAATAAAGTGTAAAAAAATGACTGAAGTTATGGTTTATATATTAAGGTCTAGCCACTCATCAAGATTTATAATTAAACCTCGTACGTTAAATAATCTTGAGTTAGTTAAGACTGGCCGAAATTAAAATCTTCCGCCTATTGAGACCCATTTTAAATAAATCAGGTAAAAATATGGTTATGGCATTTAATTCGCATTTGCTTGAAATGATTCCCAATTCATTTTTTAGACCGACCCACTTAAGGTTGGTATACGGGCGAGTCCATAAGTGAAAAGGTTAACTCACCGATCTGGAGTTGTCCCATATTTAACGAGGCTCGTGCATGCCTTGTCATTCGTGTATTCGGGTTCCAAATTGTCTGTAATGTCGTCGTCACACTATTACACAAAACATAAATATATATATGGTTACCATTAAGTGTGGTTAAATTGCTTCGTGAAGGAAATTTTACTTTGCGCAAGCCAATATCTTTGTATTGACCTGACCGGATAAATCATCATTATTGCGATCAAAAGTTTAAATTTTTAATATGTATAGATATCATTAAAATCCAGCAAAATATTTATGCATATCGATTAGTTCAATAAATAATTATTAAAAAATGTTAAAAGATGACCTAAAGATAGGGTCTTTCCTTTTGACTTACCATAAAATTTTTTCCAGAACGTTCGGCCATTTTAAAATTAAAAAGGATCAGTATTTTTTTGTAAACATTGAAAGATAAATAACTTTTTATAAATATTTAAAAAAAAACTAAATGTAATATGTATCTCCAAAATTGATTTATGCCAAATACAAAAAAAGAAGTTTATAAAATTTAATCTCAAAGTTACCCCGATAAAATAGGACTTTATTATTTCGATTACTTTATGGGTGGGTTTCTGGTCCCCATTGAAATATCGACTTTTTGTAAATGTTGTGACGACTGGACTATTTTGAAAAGCTGATTCCTCATCAACCAAGTTGGATGTGCTATATTGTCGCTTTTCCGGTCTGCGAACCACGTGAGATTCACCTTTTTGATATATGTATGGCCGTGTTCAACTTATAAAACACAAAACTAATTCATCCAAAACAGTGTTTTTCTCTTAAATCCCAAAATTTAAAAGTCCGATCTTTTAAATCACACTCGAGGTCAGGCTCGGTTTGAACCGAACAAAAAATACAGACTCAAGAATCCCTTAGTTTTATTGAGTCGCCAATCAAGCAAATTTTGGATGTTCCAAACTTTGATTTGTGAAGTCCCAAGCATTCCAGTCATAGGCCTCTTAATATAGTGGTCCCTTTAGAAAAATTAAAAGTCTTCAAGATAATTTAGCCTGCGGATGAGTTTTATGCGCCAAGGGTTAATTTTTCAGGCCCAACTTGATTAAAAAAAACATAATTTTTTTGAAATTAGTTTTACTCCAATTTAATTCGTTTGTTGCCCCAGGCCAATAATTTAATAACCTAAATTGCTTCCCTAAAACACGTAGAAGTAGCTAAACGCGACCATGATATTACGACAAAGCACGCCCCACGTATTTTTTATTTACACCAGGTTTGGCCCCAAATTTCATGCGACTCAATTGCGAGCTTTAAAGTTTTGCTATTAAAAATATTGATTAAATAATATTGATTGTAATTTTATCTTCAAGCATGTGATATCAAGTTTAGTCCTTTTTCAACAAGGCTAAGGAAAAATAAACTATCGGCCCGACCCAATTGTTATTTTTATTTTAGACCCGGCCAAACTCCGAAAGGGCCGGTTCCGAATTTAGTCTTGGATAACTGTATATTTATAATCAAACTTTCGAAATTCCCTAAGGAAGTAGTTTTTCGGTTTAGTTTGACCATTAGTATATCTTCACGAGTTTTTTCTTCTGTAATGTCAAAAGGATCTTCTCTAAATAAAATTCATGTAAATAAAAAATAAAAATTTTTGACGGTTAAAAAAAGCTCATAGATTATCGTTTTTAATTAAAATTTTACAGAGATTAAGCTTAATTTCACTCATTTCGGTCACAAGAAAATTTACAAACTTCATTTAGAGCTTAAATAATTATATTATGTATAATATATTATACATTATGATTTAATTATAAATTAATTTATGTTATGTTTATTAAACACTAGTAAAATATTAATTATGGCCATGTAATTAAAAAAAAGATTTGTAAATATGAAAGAAATGAAAAAGTAACTAAAAATAAAAACTCTTCTTCTGGAACGGTTTGTAACCGAAATTTATTTTTAAAACTACGTTCTCCTTGGTTCAGACATTGATTCTCAATATCAACATACGTTATTGCTTTAAAATGTTCATCTGTGGATTAAATAAAATATTTAAGAGTTTTTAAAACATTAATTTTTTGTATGTAAAATGATTTTAAACTTGTCACATTTTTGCTCGATAACACATTAGCATGACACAAAGATTTCAAATCTGAGCCAATACTTTTTAAGTTTTTAACTTGAACCTTTTCATTTCGGCATCCGTGCCGAGCAAAATATTTCTAGAATAAGTATAATATGGATGTATAATTGTATATGAATGACCGATAAAGTTAAAATAAGAAAAAAAGCATACCTTTTGAATATCTCTTTCATCCTTGTTATTGTTAAGTTTTTGCTTATAACGGTTCATCCAATTCATTTCAAAGCAGACGATATTTAAAAATGCATCAGCATATGATTTTTTTTTGATTTTTGCGAATATTGTTAACGTGGTATTAGAATCACATCCAGTAATTATTAGCACCCATTTATTTTTAACATAATTATTATTAAAAAAATACCTAAACATGATATTCTCATACTTTTTTTTTTCTTTGTTTTGCCGGGGGGGGGGTTCCTTTCCCCCCTTTTGCGGGGGGGGCCGGGGGCCCGCGGGGGGGGCCCCCCCCCGGGGGGGGGGGGCGGCCCCGGGGGGGGGGCCCCGGGGGGGGGGGGCCCCCCCCCCCGGGGGGGGGGGGGGGGGGGGGGGGCGTACTAATAACTATTAAATATATGAAGCGCTGAAAACCTTTAAATTGACTTATTAGGCCGGTAGTTAGTGTACATAATCTTGGTAAAATATTTTTAATATTTAGATAATTCTCATGGACCTAAGGTTATATCAAATCTTTACCTATTTAGCCATAAAGGAGTAAAACAAAATTAGGTAACACCTTTATTTCAAATTAACTTGTATTTATGGCAATTATTTTAAACATGTGTAATAAATTAAATGTTAAGTTTGTATGCAATCTACATAATTTAACAAATAAATGCCATTCTAAACACTGATTTCTATTTAACTTTCTTTAGCACAAACACTGTTTCATAGGTCACAGGATAGCAAATAGCTCCACCAGTCATGCCACAATAATCAACCCGATCGATGACTTCGAAATTTGAGGCTAAGTACTGCATCCGAGCTGGTCCGTATATACGGTGAGCATTCCAAACCAGGCTCCCACCCGGACCAAATTTTTTTGGAAGTTCTGTCATTTTCTGTTGATCGGGATAATCAACGTGAGGTACGTTTAGAAAAAACAGGCCTCCTGGTTTGAGCAAGCACCAAAGCTGAGCTGTTGCTTCTAAATCTCCAAAGGGGTTTAGGGCATCACCGAACCGACCCAGGCCCGAATGTTCGATTGAGGAAAAGGAAATGATAAAATCGAATTGCGTCTCAAAACGGTCAAGGAATTTTTGGCTTGATAAATTACCTTGACCCTTTTGATGATTGTTATTATCATTATCATTAAAAACTAAATTCATAGGGCTCCTTCTTCTTATTATCGATATGTTTGTATACATACTTGAGCCCGGTTCGACAAATTTTTGACGGTGTTTGATCGATCTTTTAATACGTGCTTTACTTTGCGTTGCTTCGATCTAATGCATCATATATTGTATTGTGAAATTTCAATGGTTTCGTATATATGTCCAGCATTTTATTCATTTATATCAAAAACTATTTAATGGCTTACGGCCCAAACTAACGATTTTAATCTAATACAAAAGGGCTAAATAATTTAACAAATTATGGTTACCCATTTGGAATAATATGCCGCAGGCTTGAAAGTTTTAATACGGGGATGGGTCGAAAGTGGTGCTTGATAATCTATCATGTAAACTTTGGAAGCTCCGTTCATTAGTGCTAAGATTGTGATCCACCGGTTAAAACTACTCCCGAAATCGAGTCCTTTAACATCAGTTGTGAAGTGCAAAATAAGTTTAGTTTTTAAAATAAATTTTAAACCACCAAATAGGTGATTTCTAACCAAAAGTAATAAATTTTATCAAATATATACGAAAATACCTAAAATTCGTAAGGGGCTCAGTTAAATGAAGGCTAACTTTAGTGCAAAGTTAATTTTAACATCTTTTTTTTCTGCTTGCGCATTTCGCAGAATATGTTGCTTTAAAAAAACTGTAAATTGTGAGGATTAGGTCGAAATTTTTTATTTATTAATTAAGGGCACGTGCAAAGTGAGTTTTTATTTTCGTGAAATTTTTAAAATTTCGAAAAATTTTATTTTGTAGCAACTAAATTATCAAATTTAAAATATAATTTTGCTTAAACACGGCAAAAAAAACTGCCCTATATAGGGCGGTGCAATATATTTAATTTAACCAAAATATGGGTTTTGATGTTTAGTTTGTATAACATTATTATATTTTAGTATTTAAGATTAATAATTTAGATATTAATTTTAATATGAAGTTTGATTAAGGTCTCAAAGTGGCAAAATCGGTCACTTTTGTGAGATTTTGCCATTTTTTTGCCACCAAATCTCTTTACACCTGTCATGAGAAAAATAAAAAAGTTAGTAAAAAAATTATAATGTAGAATATTTTTTTTTAAACATTAAAAATTTATAAATTTTTTAAACCAATTTAATCAAGCGTCTAAGAATACGCCTTATAAGCTCCACCTACCTCGTATAAAGAGTTAAAAAAGCTAGATGTACCATTTAATATTTATCAGAAATAACATTATTTTGTAATTAAACTCTTATATCAAACCATTGTAAACATAATTTTAATCGGGCCAGGTAAATACACATTTAAAAAAAATTTATATCAAAAACAGTCGAACAAAGGGCAGCAGAGACCTGGTGCGTTCAGCCGCATCTTCAAAGATTTATATATTTATACTTTTTCACTCGAATTAATATGCCACATTTAATCGGCCTCCCGCAAAAAATTATAAATTAAAGTTTAACCCGCCTAGTTAAATTTCAACTTACCATTGAGATTAAAAAACTCCTAAATGCCCAAGGTGGCAGGTGTTAGGTGATTACTAAAAACTATGTTTGCCATGATCAGGTGAAAGATAATTTTTTTTTTGGTGAAATTAGCCCGTTCTTACCAATCTTATTTTCCACGGCCTCGCTATGCCGATTAATGGCCTCCTGGAGAATGTCTTCCGAAATTATGCCATAAGTCGAGCCCATTTTCCTTTTGGCCCTTAGGTTGGTAACAAACACTATCTCCTCCTCGGTTACTGGAATATAATTTATCTAAAATGAAATCAATATCAAGATATAAATGCTTCTAAATCATATGTAAAAGATATTTCACATTGTTTTTTAAACATTTAACTCAGGGCAAGAGGGTTTTGACCGGGCAAAAGTATTTGTGATTACGGGCCGATGAGATTTTGAAAAATGGGGTGCGTAAAAATTAGGTTATCGCATTTGTTAATATTAGGGGAAAAATAAGAAGGCCTGACCCTGTTAAATTTTATTTTAAGTATAACAAATTTTGAAAAAAATTATTGAAACTAACTAAAAACCGAAAACGCCTGCCACGCAATTAACTATATTCACAATCTAGCATTTTTTACGTTCTAATGAACTACCTTATTTACTGCCGGTTCAGCGAAATAATAGGGCTCGGGGTCGAGTGGCATATCTCCGTACATTGTATATTGGTCATACAACTCGGCCGGTGGTTGCTTAGGCGGTGGCCATTCCTTATAGTCTGACGTGAAGTTAAAACGGCCCAAAAGAGATGGACAATCAAATCGTTTTCGGATGAAGGGGTGATATTGGGTAGGCGTTCCTACCATACCGATAACACAAACATCCCCGCAGGCCTTCATGTAATCTCGGGTTAGTTTATAACGTATCACAGCTGATTTTGGAATTATTTTTGGATAACCGGGAAAAGACGAGCCGTTAATATCGAAAGTTGAAGCATCTGTTAGACTAGGAACCAATCGATCACTATTAGTATTATATTTATGTATGTTGGTCCTATTCACCGTATCATTTTTCTTATTAATCCCCAAGAACTGCAAGTGATTGGTGAAACTGATTAACGATTGGGAAACGAGGATGATAGCTGAGGTTAAAGTCAGTAATATGACAAAGGTATGAATAGGTCTGGGCCATTTGAGCCATAACCATGTTGTCCGACATAATATCATAAAAGTCTAGTATATATATATACTTCACCTGTATGCGCCAAGGTATTTTAATGTGCCTCTTTTATTTTTTTGTGTTTAAACTCCAGCTACTTGCTTTGAAAAAAAAATATTGTATTTTTGAATGCACCACGCTAAAGCGTAAAAGTAGTTATAAATGGAGACGACAGTCATTGTCCGTATTGTTTAAATGTTGCAGCGATATTAGTTAAGCTTTCACATGGGTTTCTAATGCGGATATGAATATTTTTTTTTGTAAGGAGGTGGATAAATTTGCTCGTTTGATCCCAAAGCTAACTTATAAATAATCTGAGATTGGAATCATCAAATACACCAGTAATTTTTAAGAATAACCGATTGACCCGTGCGTAAATGAAGTAAAGGTATTTTGATATGGTGAAATAAAATAACCGCACTGATGTCCGTATTTCACTAAAAATTCACCGGTGCATGCAGGGTTAGGAGTAACTGCTAAAAAACCACCCCCTAATAGCCTCTTCTTTGATTCTTGGCTGACCTCTCTTTTAAAGCGGTAACATAAAAACTTAAGGATACTTTTAGAATTCATTTATTTTTTCAACAAAAAAAAGGATAAAAGATGTTTTTACAATTTTTTTTAAATAATATATTTGTTTAGAAAAGGTTAGAGGCTAATAATCAAGTTTAGAGATTTTTTATACGTTTTATTAAAAAAAATTTAAATTTCGAAAAAAATAAATAAATTTAGAAGGCGCCCTTTAACTCGATTTAATTAATTACACTGGACAACAAAATTTGTACGACCCTATGCATCATTTATGGCAACTATGGTTTTTGGTCAAGTTTTTAGCGCTGATCACGAATATGATATCAGAATTTTAGCCAAGGAGATTTTTAGTTATTCGGTGTCAAAGTTGAGATTTTTCAATTTTTGGGGTATTTTTGGCTTCTTTATCATAAAACCTATGGGTAGACAAAAGTTTAAAAATTATTTAGATAACAAAAACATTCATTATTAACGTAAGGGGTTTAAATTTTTTTTTAATATTTAATTTTTTTATTTTTGTAAAATTAGTGGTTTTTGTCATAAAATCTGTTTTTTAATCCTAAATAACTTGAAAGTAAATTGCTAAAAATTTATGTAATAACTTTTTTTAGATGTTTTTTTATAAGGATTCTGAATATGCCAATAGATTTTTTGTAGAATAGTAAAAAAAAATTTTGAATTTTTTTTTGAACTTTGGATGCGGAAAAAATTGGAGGCCTTAGAAAATAAACCAGACCCGGGACCGTTATCGCAAGAAAATTTTTTACAAAACCCCTAAAAAATCGTTGATGTTGTTTTTTTTGTTGTCCAGTGTAATACTTCAATACAAAGTTTTAAAATATAAACAAATACTTTGTTTTCATTTAAATTTTATCGGTGGTGATTTAGTTTTTAAGAGGTTTACAATTTAATAAATTCTTGTATAAGGCTGCAAAGTGAGTTTTTATTTTCGAAAAATTTTGAAAATTTTATTATTTTTTTTTTTGAAAAAAGTTTTTATTTCAGAAAAAGCATTAATTATATGCGCATATATTGGCAACTTTTTGAAAATTGGCGTTTTAATTCAAAATAAGTTTTCAAAACTTTATAAATTTGACGAAAATAAAAACTCACTTTGCACGTTCCCATAAAAACCTAGGGGATGTTGTTCAATAGTAAACATTTTAATAAGTTATAAAAACCTACTTGTTGGTATGCGCCGGTTACACAGGTTAACAAATATCAATGTCAGGAACTTTACGAAAACATAAGAGAATGCATCATCATGATGGTCTAATCTAATATATATTTTTATTTTTCTTAGTTTTTGCCGTCTTTGGCTCCTTAGATCCGTCTATAACGAAAAATGGCCTTTTTTGACCAAATTGACAGCTCTAAATATACCATAAAAAAGAAAAATTTAAAAATCTTTTTTTCATATAAAAATCTCTTGTAACTTATATTTTTAATCACAAATGATGAAAAACAAATTTTGTTAATATATCAAGCTCTTACAATAGCATTTAGATAATACAAAATATTTCGCGTCCAAACTAAAATACAACACGATATATTATCGGTTTTTAATTAAAATATTATTTGAATATTGGATTTAACAGTTTAACGATTGTGAATTTGCAAAAATAAAATTTATTGTTTTTGATTTTTTCTGGTTTTTTAACCTTTTTTTATATAAAATTTTACTAACTAAGTTTGATTAGGAAAAACGGTAAACGGTTTTGATATTCCTAAAGATGGCAGGTTTGATCTCTGTAGTAAACTCATAACTCTCAAAAAATTGTTGACCTGTGTTATTAGTTAATTTCTAGGCCTGTATAAAGCTGCAAAAAAGGTCCCCCTATTTAGCGCAAGCATAAAATGCATGACATTAACAGGTGCTATTGTCTAGACTGGTTCGTCTATTAAAGCAACTTTAGTTGCTATATCACACAAACTGTCTCTGGATGCAACTTTTACTTTTTATAACCTCCTAATTTTATTTACAGATAAAAAAATGCTACGTAAAAATTATTTTATTTAAACATATAATAGATAATTGATTATGTATGAATATTTTTACAATTTAAAATATATATGGTTTGATACACATTGTCATTGTAACTCCTGTTCAATCTGTTAAATTAAAAATAAAAAAAAATTACAAAATTAATTTCTTTCAGGTATCCCAATTTGTATTTGATGAGGTCACCCCATAATAAATTTTTATTACATACGGGGCAAAATCCATCAATTGGAAGTAGCTGATCAGGACAATCTTTCAAAAAATGATTCGAAAGGCAACAAAGATGAAATTTGCCATCACAATGTGGTACAATACATTCAATCAAATCTCTTTCATGCTATAAAATTTAACACCACAAATATTACTGAAATTTGGTTAGCACATATGTTACAATTTAAATCAGTTATAATTGTCTTCTCCAAATTAGTTTTATATTTTCTTTTGTCAGATTTAACTGTGTTTGAGAATATTGGCATGTGATTAGGAGGCAATGAGGTAACATCAAAATCAATCTAAAAATAAAAAGTATTCACTTTACTTTATATTCTGGTTTCAACCAACAAATATTTAAAGGAAGTCTATCCCAAGGGGTTTGATTTAACATCAAACCTAATACTCTTATGTGGTATAAATATAATTTTTCTCTTTTCATTTTTTCAATATTCACAGATTTAAGAGATCTTGATTCTGAAGGATTTTGCCAAGCCCATTCAAATTTTAAGGCAGAAATATTGTTAGGAAATCCATATATTATCAAAACCATTTCCCATGGTCCCTTATTATTTGTTTTTTTGGCACCACCAAAATTCATTCCTTATTTATATAAATTAAAATTAATTTAAAACCATAATAAACTTCAAAAGCTTTGACTAAGTATTAAATCAATTAAATAAAAGCTACTTAAAAAATATTTAACGTTAAAAAAATTTCTTTCATAAAGAAAACTGAAAATTTATATATAGCACCTTTGTTGTGTTGAATTATACGTTTATTGGGATCATTTGTAAAACCTACATAGACTTTTCCTTTATATTTTGGGTTAATATTGTATAAGAGGTAGCACCCAAAAAAATTTTGAATCACATTTTCTTCCATACGGACGAACGAATGGTATCAAACGTATGGCTAGGGCGAATAACAATCTTCCAACATAGACTGTAACACTAATTTCAATATTGTAAAAAAATGTTTTCAAATAAAAAAAATTTTGACGGCTACTACCAAAATGTGAGAACTAATGTTTCTTGGTACTTTTAGAATATGTCTAACAAACAATTTTTAATCCTTTAAATTTTTTTACTTTAGGGCACGTGCAAAGTGAGTTTTTATTTTTGTAATTTTAAATGGGAAGATTTTTTTTTGAAAAAATACGCAAATTTTTGAAAGTTGCCAAATTTAGTTTATGCACATAAAATGCTTTTTTTAAAATAAATTTTATAAAAAATTTTTAAAAAAATTTTTACAAAAATAAAAACTCACTTTGCACATGTCCTTAGCCACCTTATTATTAATCAAATACGCTGCTCAAATTTTTTTTTTTAATTTTTTATTAACTAGACTGCGACTAATATTTCAAAAATTCTAAAAAAAATATTTTTAAAATAGAAATAGCGGCTAATATCAAAGATAAAATTTTATGCTTTAGAATATGCTTAGCCAAATGTTTTAAAAAATTTTTTTATTGACATTAGCCGCCTCAATGTTATTTTAATGTGTGCAATTTTTATTGTCAACTTATTAAAAATATTTTTTTATAAGATTAGTAGCTGCAGTTGTATGTGGCTTTCAGACTTTGTTTAAGTATATAAAATAAAAGATTGACGATGTAAAACCTTATATCAGCTATGTTTACTAGCTACAAATTTATCAGAATTTTTAAATATACTTACAGCTGCTTCACATCTTTGAAAATATTGTATGATGTGTTCAGACTTCCTTTTTTTTTAAATTTTAGTAAAGTAAAATTTTTTTTAATTATTTAAACATAGAAATATTACTAAATGGTAATAATAAAAATTGGTGTTTATTAAATAGAATTTATAGTTAAAAATTTGAACGCGCCCGTAATAAACAATGGTTAATAGTTTTTAGAACGAATAAAGTCTGAATGCTGTATAAATAAATCATCATATTATGCATATTAAATTTATTCCTTCAGCAATTTATTAAACTGATATTTCAGTTGTGTAAATACAATACAAGCAAAATATGTGGCTAAAAATGCCACTATTTACCCTTAGCCTAACTGTTGATTAAACCATTTTTTAATGTATTTTGTGATTTAAGGTTATTTTGATGCTAAAATAAATAATGCCTTTATGTAGAAGTAAAAAACATATTACATATAGTAAGAATGCCTCTTCTGGCTAAGGGCACGTGCAAAATGAGTTTTTTTTTCGTAAAATTTTCAAAATTTTGAAAAAAAATTTTTGAAATAAAACGCAAATTTTCAAAAAGTTGCCAAATTTTGTATATGCGCATAAAATGCATTTTCTGAAATAAATTTTTTTTTTAAAAATTTTGAAAAAAATAAAATTTTCAAAATTTTTAGAATTTTCAAAATTTCACAAAATAAAAACCCACTTTGCACGTGCCCTTAGGTAATGAGATATATCGAACACAAAAAAATGTATTCAACTTTATAATAACAAGCATCTTTTAGATATTCAGGTCTGACGATTTTCGAGAACATTCAAACTTAATAGCGTTTTAGACTCAAGTCAAGCAACGGTGAGCCTGATTAGTAGTTACATGGATGACCGCCAACGAATTCCAATGCCGACTCCACTTTTTTGAGAGGAGCCTAGGCCAAAAAACCCTAGGTCACCGGTGGGGTGTTATATCTCATTAAACTTTGCAGGGCCTGGTGTAGAATTAAAAGAGGCAAGAGACTATGCCTTTCCCTAATAGGGAAAAGATTTAGAGGAAACTCAGTTGCCACAGGTTTTTTTTTCCAACATTTAATTAAAGTTGTGACCCAAAATTTCGCTCGAAAGTTATCAGGTCTGCTGGCTAAGTTTAAAAAGAGTGAAGCGAGCACATTTTTTAAATTTTATTAAATTTTTTATATAAGTATTGTTAACAAGGAATAAGAATGACGAATTTATTATTATGCGATTAGAATTACTTCTACACTCTTGTTAATAGGTTTAAAGCAAAAATTTTATAGCTTGCAATATAGGATCGGCTACTTCTGAATTCGGGCCGGGCTTGGGTTAGAAAACCAAATTTGGGTCAAGTTGAAAAAATATGCCAGGCGGGCCGGACAGGAATATCATGGCCCGTTTCAAACTCTAGTAGCTATATTTCATAAGCAATGCAAAATTTTCGCAAAATTCTTTATCCATCGGGTGCAAATGTAACGCTTTAGGTTGCAATCGAGTATAAGGTACCAGCGGCACAAAAATATAGTTAAACGTTTCAGCCAAAAGAAAAACTGACCGGTATATCCTCAACATGTTCCAATAAATGGAATAAGTCTTAATAACCATCCTCGATTGATTATGACAAAGTGTCGGAGGTGCTGAGCGCGATATGTAGGAGCGGCGTGAAGCTAACTAGCGCATACAGTGCGCTAGTTTAAAGCGCCTTTCGAATGTTACGCAACCAGAGCTGTCTCATTCGCCGGCTAAAAAGGACTGGTATTCACGTAGATAGTTGGGATTATTATGGCAATTAGCGTTTTTTAAATCAGATTTCTGTGTTGCGACCCAAATTCAGCTCTCGGCTGGTTATGTTGGCCCTTTTGGCTCTTGGGTCGACTGGTTGTGGCAGACTTGAAAGTAGTAATGGCTGCCACTCTGCGGTAAATTTTATTTAAGTTAACAATGCTCGCGCACAGGAGTCAGCTAAAGGTTATTAAACTCATCCAATTTATTGAGAAAAATGAAACTTCCTGGATCTTGAAATAAGTTCTCAAGTTCGATCCGTAATTTCTGACAAACGAATACAGCGTTATGTTTGGGTGCTCCTGCAAATAACGAAAGCCGCTCTCGATTGCCTTTTTAGGCACGGATTGACAGGCCTCTACCGTAGTATAATTTTCGTATTTACCGTAGTATCCCTTCCATAGTAACGTACCGTTCAATGACAACAATTTTGTGAACGGGTGCAAATGGCACAAGGTAAAAAATCATGTAGAACGCCATCAAAATGGGGACCTAAGGGTAGGCACACCATTGTCTCATCCGTCAATAGGCGTGAGGTTTAACTGATCCAGCATATTTTAAGGCCACCGAGCTCGCGACACTCACCTCCTCAGCTGTATTTTTAACCACCAGGTATGTTTGGAGAGTGTACATGCGAGCTAACACTGCAAATTTTTGGGGTTTGAAGGGATTCAGTAGCTTTTACGGTACAATTCGTAATATAAGGGCACAAACATTACGTTTAACACGAGTTTGCAAAATACGATCGCTCTAAGCAACAGGTATGAATAATTTTGCCGAAAGTTGGGGTTTTGATATAAGACGATACATAGGTAGCGGCTATTCAATATAATTCCCGTGCCTATGAGACACGGGACAAGTTTAATAATGTATGAGATTTGGCCGTCAAACAGACCCTTCAATATTTTTTGGTAATTAAGTCTATAAAAGATATTACGTGACTATTTACCAAAAAAATAAATTTAAAAATGTCATTTTGAAATCTTTTGTTGATCAAAATCGTGCTCAAAATTTCCTTGTCATTTGCTAGAATATATGATTATTTCAAAAAAGGATTTAATAAGAGAGTATCATACCTTCACCTAGATTTTTTCAGCCCAACCCTCACCCTCATTTCACAGTTGTATAAATTTTATAAACTTCTTATAAGTTAAAAAATGACATATTTTGCCTAAGTTTCACTCTTTTAACTGCAATAAAATATTTATGCGCGTCAATTGCGAATTAGTTTACAACGCTCAATAAACCACTCAAAGAACCAAATCACAATGGATTGACTCGTCCCTAAACTTTTACCTAACTATTTTTTGATTTGTGATTTTTCACCAGATCCAGTTAGGGCACGATTCATGCCTATCAAATTGTTTGGCGTGTTGCCAAAAAAATTCGTAACGAACAGGGAGTTGGGCGGGCCTGACAAAGTTTACTGTATTTACCTTTTGCTCTAAAAATATTACAAAATAAAATCTTCCGTGACTGGGGGTGGACAAATATATGGCAGTCGAAGCAATTTAATTAGGGGTACTCCCTGAAATTAGTTATAAATTACGATTCTGATTTGGAGCATAACCCATGTCTAAAAAATTTATAAATTAAAAAGGTAATCCGTAAGATTAAGTACTCATCGTGTGTTTACATTTTAAATCCTAATCAACTTCTCAAATCAAAATTCGAACAAAAATGACATTTTTTGAGATATGGGGTTTTAAACTTGAAAATATTAATATATGATAATTAAAGCTTTTAATAATAATGCTGTTATTTGAAACCATCCCAAGAGTTTTTATAAGGAAAGGGGGAGGGGGGTGAGGGCAACCTTAAAATATTTTCGCCGCTCTGTATAAGATATTTCATTTTGAGTCATATATGCATTCTTAATTTTTACCATGAGTGTTTTTTTGTTTGTGTTATAACACAGATCAACAAATTTTTAAGAATTACGAACTAACTACGAAGATCTAACATGTTACCTTAGGGAGTTTCAGATCCGTTTACCGTTTTTTTCTAATCAAACTTAGTTAGTCCAGTGCTGGGAAAACAATGAATTTGGCTCATTTTTTCCCCCAGAACATAAAGAAGGAAAGGGAGCAACAAATAAAGGGCCAAAATAAGAATTAAAAAAAGCTCTTACTTTAGGGGCAAAAAAAACCCAAAGGAGTGGCTCTTAAAAAGAGCCCCAAAAAGCCCATTTTTTGTTTTCTTTATAATATATTCGATTTGATTTTTTCTTTATAATAATGATGGGTGGATTATTTTTTCTTAAAGCCTTCAGATGTTTTTTGAAGAAAAGGGAATTTCGAGGGCATTTGGGAAAAATACTCAAAAACTTAATAAAAAAAACATTTATTTTTTATTCCAGCCCTGAGTTTGTCAGCTATTAAAACATTGAAAATTTTTGAAAAAAATGCCAAAGAAACAGATTCAAAAAAAAATAAATTAAATGTTTTTTTTTGTATATGCAGCTGAACTGTTTAACTTAAACTTCAACAATCTTTTTATGAAAAACCGAAATTTCGAATATTTATAAGAAAGGGTAATAGATTTCAAATATCTTTCAAAAAGTTTATATGACGGAAGCTTGTTAATATTGAATTATTGTTTCAATGTCCTTTTTGTTTCAAACTGACTAATTTTGTGCAACCCTTAGTAAATTTTTTTGAATTCTCTACCGACTTCAGCCTTTCTGAAGTTTTAAAATTTTTAATTCATTAAGAAAAATATTTTGCGCCTCCCGGATTGATATGGTAAAAATTTAACCATCGTTTTGATTTTTGCACATTCGAGATTTATAGCTTAGTTAGAGGCAAAGTGCAGTGTAAAGCAAGAATTTTTTTTCGCCAATTCACAGGTCAACAAATATTTATGTCAGAAACGAGATTATTATGAAAACATAAAAGAATGCATCCCCATGATAGCCGCCTAATCTCATATGTGTTTTTCGTTTTTCTTAGTTTCTCCGT
Organism: Acutogordius australiensis; assembly: GCA_030555515.1. Classification (NCBI taxonomy): domain Eukaryota; kingdom Metazoa; phylum Nematomorpha; class Gordioida; order Gordea; family Gordiidae; genus Acutogordius; species Acutogordius australiensis. The sequence goes on from CM060242.1 coordinate 42,541,585, forward strand.
CTTTGGCTCCTTAGGTCCGTCTATAGCGTAAAATGGCCTTTTTTGACCATATTAATGGTCTAAATATACCCTATAAAAAAATTTAAGTCTTTTTTGCCTAAACTCCCTCGTAACTTATATTTATAATCACAAATAATGGGAAAATTTTTATATTAATATATCAAGCTCTTACATCGGCATTTAGATAATACAAAATATTTCGCGTCCAAACTTACGACACGATATATTATCGGTTTTTAATAAAAATATTATTTGAAGTTTAAATTTAACAGTTTAACTATTGTAAATTTGCAAAAATAAAATTTCAATTTATTTTTGTTTTTGATTCTTTTTTGGTTTTTTAACCTTTTTTTAAAAATTTGCAATGTTTATAACTGACTAACCAGGTTTGATTAGAAAAAACGGTAAACGGATTTGATATACCTTAAGATGGCAGGTTTGATCTCTGAAATTAACTCATAACTCTCAAAAAATTGTTGACCTGTGTTACTTCATTTGACATCTTCTCATTGACGTTTTAGTGCTACAAATTATCATCGAGGATGAAGAACAATTAAATAAAAATAAGTAGGAATTAGCTTCTTGCTAAAATACCCTAAAATTACCTTTAACTTGTTCCAAAATTAAGGGTATTTGTGTCCTCAATATCAACTAAACAGGAATGGTTCAACGTATCATGCATGGATTTAAGTGTGTAAACGGTGCTGCCTTATATTAAATTAGGCCAAGTGCAAAGTGAGTTTTGCGAAATTCTCAAACCTTTGCAAAAATTACGACAATAAAATTTACAAAATTTTTAAAATTTCACTATTGAAAACTGACTTTTCAAGTGCCCGTATTCACATTAAAATTTAACTTTTTGAATAAGATCGAATACATATTACCTAAAATGTGACTTTAATTATTTCTTTCATTTCTGACTAGTTATGGCCAACCCTTTAATTATAGAACAATTTTATGGTGCGTGTACCCAAGTTAATGGCCAAGATTAAGGCTATGTAGCAATGATAAAAAAAGGCTATAAATCATTAATTTGTTTAGTTATCGATTTTTGTGCAAAATATGCTAAAAATAATTACATAGGCATACCCACGATTTTTTTAAAGAGGGAATGAGAAATGAAATAGACGTGGAAATAATTTTGAGAAAACAAACAATAGGGTGTAAAATTTGCCATGTAGGCCTTATTTTTATTGCATTTTTGAAGAAGGTTCCACAATATTGATTCATTTACCAAAGGGGGGAGCTCACCAGATTTGCCTCCCACTCGATACTATCCAATGAAAAAATTACAAATGTTAATGTTCTAATTTTACCGGCTATATCATGTTAATCTTCCGATACATCTTATTTGACATTCTTTAACAGAATTTAAAATCTATTGAAAAAAGTTTTGTTTGTTATACATAACACTGGACAACAAAAATAACAGCATAAACGATATTTGAGGGTTTTGTAGAGAATTTTCTTGCGATAACGATCCCGAGTTTAGTTTTTTTTCCAATGCCTCCAAATTTTTTTACCCGCTTCCAAAGTTCAAAAAAAAATTCACCAAATTTTTTAAACTACTAATTTTTCAAAATATCTATTGGCATATTCAGATTCTTTATAAAAAAACTTATCTAAAAAAGATTATTACCTAAAATTATTAGCAATTTGCTTTCAAGTTATATAGGATCGAAAAACGGATTACAAAAACCAACTTTAAAAAAAAAATCAAAAAAATTTAAATATTATAAAAAAATTAAATCGCCTTACGTTAATAATAAATGTTTCCGTTATCTAAATATATTTTTAAACTTTTGCTACTACCCATAGGTTTTATGATATAGAAGCCCAAAATCCCAAAAATTAAAAAATCTCGACACTGACACCGAATAACTAAACATCTGAGGTATTGGCTAAAATTCTGATTTCATATTCGTTATCATCGCCAAAAACTTGACCAAAAACCATAGTTGCCATAAATGATGCTTAGGGTCGTCCAAATTTTATTGTCCAGTGAATCTTCATATTGAAAAAGCTTAATAATTTCAAAAAATATAAAAATGTATTTTACATTATTCATATGAGGCAATTACATATTTTAAATATGATGTGACTCACTTACTTAGACACAAATGATTTTTGAAAAAAAAGATAGGTCGTATATTGTTTAAAATATGTGTTCGAAAACGAAATTTTGTTTGACATGTTTGTAATGTATTCAAAATCTTCATATTGTTTTCCCGAGGATAATAACTCGTTACCTTGGTCTCTTTTTGATTTTAATATTACCGTTTCAACCAGAGCTGGGATAAGCCCATTTTCGGTTTAAATTCAATTTTTCATTTTTCGTTTATGGAAGCTTTATTCAAAAAAAAAACTTATAAGATTTAAGATCTGCTTATTTTTTTATGATTTTTTTATTCTCTCATAAAATTTTTATGAAACAAAAATTTGAGCTTAATCAACAATGGGCGGTTTCCAGCTGTGGTTTTAACAATAATCTTGTCAAAATGATAACGTTGAAATCCTAATATATAATTAAATAGAGGTCGACAAATTATAATCCTGTTACCTTTAGATATCTTAGTATTGACAAATATTATGTTATACAATTAAACATAAATAATCATATAATAAGATTTTTATTAAAAACAGTATTAAAAATATCAAAATTAATAATATAATTATTTCTTCAAATATCCATTAAAATTGCCTTATGCTAACTCGGTCAAATAAATTTTTTTTTTCTTATAAGTTTAGTAATTTGTTTAACTCTCAATGCTTCAGAACCGAAAAATCCGGAAATTATGGGCGCAGCTGAAATTTAATGAAAAATACCATTGGTTGCCTTTAAAATTTCAGCGTTTAATATTGGATCATCTTAGATTGTTTAAAAAATGTTGTTTATATAAGAAATAAATCTCAACAGGTGTAAATTAATTTTTCATTTGCGAAGCATATTTTTTTAATCAAAAATAAATGGGATATATCTATTAATTAAATGTCTGGCATTTTTTTAGGGTGGCGTTTTGTATTCAATAAAAATTTGGGCGGTCCTCGTTGTATTTTTTATTGGGCATTTTAATGTTACCATTGTTTTCTTTTAACATTGTGTGACCGAACCTCCTCAGTAATGTTACATAATCAATATAAACAAATTGTAAAGCTTGGGGGGGGGGGGAGGGGGTTTCAAAAAAAATTTTTTTGCCATATTAATGGAATTCTAAATGTAATTTAACTTTATATTTAATTGGTATTTAGTTTGGGGGGGGGGGGGGGATATGCACTAAAAATTTTTAATTTGGGTGGGGATATGGCATGCTTGAAGGGGGTTTCATCCCCAAAACCCCCCTCTCCTACGCCAATGTACATAATTCTCTTATAAATGGGCATATTTTAGATGATTTTTTTCTGATCCCTCTTTCACTAAATGACCGTTCTTGTGAAACGTTTAATAATAATGCAAGAAAAATTAGAACCTATGTGGCAACTTACATTACAGCACTGTCTCCCCAAATTTTTTTTACGTTTACCTCTCTCATCTCCTCTTTGAAAAAATTCTGGGTACGCCTTTAACACATCAGTCATATTTAGCTTGCCCCGCCATTTTCATATTATGTTGGAAACTGATTAACTATAACTTTGACCTTCTAGTCTCCTTAAAAACTTTAATCATTAAGTGTCTGTCATTGGCTCCCCTAAGGAAACTGCCCCCAAGCGCTCAAAACAAACATTTTTTAAGAGTATACAGGTTTAATATCCTGTTATCTACTAAGAATTGGCTCCTAAGCATTACTTATGTTGTCCCTCTGAATGAACCGACACTAGTAGTAAAACATTTATACATCTAATTAAAAACATTCACACTTCGGCAATTGACAATACCATTCCACCTACCAAAAAAAAAATTTTTTAACGCCTCCCCCCCCCCTTTTCCCTTTTAAAAACTTTTTTTCCCAAAAATTTTTTCCCCCCCCCTCCCTTTCCTTTGTTTTCATTCGGCGTTTTTGGGTTTGGTGCCCCTTTTTTTTAATAATATTAAAATATAAAAATTCGGTAGAGGATTGGAATGGCTCTTCCCAAACCGGGCCCTCCTCCCCCCACGGATTTTCCCTATCATTTCCAAAACCACTTCTAAAAGGAATTTATCTCATAACCGCAGTACGTGTTTGTTCATCTTAACGAACAAGCCTTAAAAAAATCAACCAGGCTAGCTCATCAATTTTTTGGAAAGTCGAAAACCTCTTTAAGCAAAATCTTTGCTTTGTGTTAAACGCATTTTTTAAGCATTTAGATACATCGTTAAAACAAACGACATGTTAAACCGACAGAAGGGCACGTGCAAAGTGAGTTTTTATTTTCGTAAAATTTTAAAAATTTTGAAAATTTAAAAAATTTTTATTTCAGAAATAGCATTTTATGCGCATAAACTAAGTTTGGCAACTTTTTAAAATTAGCGTTTTTATTACAAAATAAATTTTTTCAAAATTTTGAAAATTTCGAATGAAAACTCACTTTGCACGTGCCCGAACATAAAACTAATTAAGATGTGTCTTTAACTTTTTATGTTTTATTTTTCATAAAATAATACAATTATATATATCCAATCTATTTCTAGCTGATTTTACTATCAATACTTTTATGTAACCTATATTTTTCACTAAATATTTCAAAAGTAACGCGAAATTCGGGCCAAACTCCTATTAACTCGGGTGCGAATGTAACGGTTCAAATTGCAATCGAGTATAACATAAGCCAACGGCACAAAAATGTAGTTGAGTGCTTCGGCCAAGATGGAGGCCGGTCGGTACATCCTTAACATGTTCCAATAAATAGGACAAGTCCTATCACCTGCCCTCGCCCGTTTAAGGTAAAGGAGTCGAGATATGCTGTATGGCGCGATGAGCAGGAGCGACGTGAAGCTGACCAGCGCATACAGCGCGCTCGTGCAAAGTGCCCTTCGGCTATTACGGATTCGAAGCTGCCTCATCCGTTGACTGAAAAGAACGCCCGTTTTCACGTCGATAGTCGGAATTATCATGGCGACGAGAGTTCTTTGAACTGTTTTAAGATTTGCTAGTCGAAAAGCTGGATAAGTTCTATTGCACTGATTATGAATCACATGTTGACTAGTCGTAGGAGATTTGAAGGAATTGTTGTTTTCTGCAACACGGCTGTAAATTTTGTTTAAGTTAAGGAGACTCAGGCAAAGGAGTAGGCTAAAAGTTATCAAACTGGCCCAATTGATCGAAAAAAACAAACTCTCACGCGCTTTGAAAAACGTTCTCAGGCTCGATGGATATTTCGCGACAAACGTATATAGCGTTGTGTTTAAGTGCTCCTGAAAATAAAGTAAACCGCTTTCGATTGCCCCTATCGGGACCAAAATTTGACAGGGTCCGGCTGTAGTTTTATTCTTCTCATATTCCGCGTACACCTCGCGCAATGTTGTTTCGTTCACCGCGACAATCTTGTAAACGGGCATTAGCTGCACGAGGCATAAGGACATGTAAAATGCCGCCAAAATGTACGGGATATAAATATAAATCCGTTTTTGCCTCGCTCGGATATGGGCGTGAGGTTTTACCGACCCGGCATACTTCTCATAGAAGTAAGCGACTGAACAGGTGACACTAACCTTTTCGGCCGTATTTTTTATCACAAGGTACGATTGTAGGGCATACATTCGTACTATGACGCGGAATTTTTGGGTTTCGAAGGGAGCAAAGCTCTTACGGTAAAGTTCGTAATAGAGGGGCACAAACATAGCACTTAGCACAAAGTAGCAAAAAACTATCGCCCGGAGGAATAGGTAAGAGCGATTTCGCCGAAAATTTGGGTTGCGAAATAGAATGATGCACAGGTAACTATTTACTATGATTCCCGTACCTATAAGGATTGGGAATAGCTTAAAATACGCGATTAGGCCGCCAATCATTTAAAGTCTTGTTTTTTTGGTCAAAAATAAAATAGAATTTAGAAATGTTGTCCTTGGTTGTATAAAAAAAATTTGTAATGTCATTTAGGGGTACTTTGTGGATAAACAACGTGAGAGAGCTGTAAACATATGTGGTTTTATATCGTCTCTTTCAAATTAACCTGTTAAATAATGGAGCTTAGATTATTCGTCCTACTTCTCAACCCATTTCACAATCAAACGTTTTGATGAGATTCTTAGTTTTGTTTTCGTTTTGTAAATTGATTATATTTTTAAAATTTGCATCTTGCCTATCGTTTAACTACCATGACTCTGTTAAAGTTTAGTGTCATTAAATATTTATGTTAATTGATTCAATTGGCATCGTTCATTTAATATAAGAAACGCTAAAAGGTCCACCTAAGAAGGGCCAAGCTACAATTAAATGACTCGTCCCAAACTAATTTCACATCTGTTTTTAATATTCGTGTTTAAATTCATATAGGACATGATTCGAATGAATAGGACGTGTTGCCAAAATATTTAGAAAGATTATCGAGCATAATTAAGCTAAGAGTGTATTTGGTCTTTTTGTTTGTGTTTCGTGTTCATCATATTTCTGAATAACGGTTATATTTAAAAGCAGTTGTTGTTGTTATTGCCCCATTCGTTGGTGGGTAATATGATTGAGCTTGAAGGCAGCTATGGATGGATGGATCCATAGATTTATAAGAGAAATAGGAGGCCCGCGATTAGGGCATGCCAGTGTTGTATATCGTCAGATGCTGATTTGCAGTCGTAGCAGATATTATTTAAAGATGGGTCCAGACGTGCTCTGAAGTTTCCAAGTAGATGGCAATGTCCAGACCTGAGTTGAGCCATGTGGGAGGTAACATATTCCGGGGTAGAGTGTTTTCTAAAGCGGGAAGGGGTCGACCGTTTAAAACTATGTTCGGTTAGCTATAAAGATGGATAAACATATATTTAACTGTAATTGCACTTAGGATTTATATACATAGGGCTTAGAATCAGGCTTTGACTCTTTTTCCATCGTTTGAGCAGCTTTTTCTTTTCTGATATTTCCCAAAGGCCAGCCCTTAAATAAGATTTTTAAGGGTTTTTTTATTTAAAAATTTCCACCTTCAAAGGTTAAAAAGGAATATGGATTTTTTTTTAAAAGGGGCTTAATTTTTTTTCTACAAATAAGGGGCTTTTTATCTAAAGGGCTTTGTATAATTCAGTTTTTTAATTTTATATAATTAAGAATAAAAATAAAGGAGTTTAACTTCAATTAAGGAAATATTTATAAAATCTGGAATTTTGGCACCTTTTTTTTTAAAATTTTTTTCAATCTTTTATAATTTTTTTAGAAAAATGAAAATACAAGTTGAGCTCAACTTTTTTCCTGCTCTATGTAAAAAAAAGGGCTTTTTTCTCGCTTTCGTTTTGGAATGGGTTTGTTGTATCTAATTTTTGGGGGCTTTTTTTTCACTCTAAAAATCCTACACATATCCACTTTGGCCCACATATTTCTAAGCTCTGGTGCGGATTAAGAAATTTCATTGCATTCAAATTTCCCAGTAAAATGCATATGCAAAAAAAAACTTGGAGCAAAAATTTTGTGGGTTTTTTTTAAACTTTGGACGCGTAAAAAAAATTAGAAACATTGGAAAAATATTCTACCCCGAATTTGTTATCACAAGAATTATCTTGATAATATAAATTGTTCATGCTGTTAATTTTATCGTCCAGTGCTTTATATGACACCTTTGATTTAAGCCTGAATGACCAAAACATATCGATAAATATTAATTTGTTTTTTTTAAATTGATTTCTTGACATTTATTTTGCACTAAGAGTAATAATTTAATATACCTGAAAAATCGGTAAATTCATTGACCCAAAAATATTGATAAAGGGGTTTGCTTAAAAAATAGATTTCAAAAACTGGTCACCATTTGTCGCATTTAATAAAAAAAGCAATTGACGAATTCGTCTAAATGACACAAAAATATCAATAAAAATCGTTTGCTACATTAAAATTGATTTCGAGATATTTCGTGAAATTTTTTTATATAAAAATTTATTGAATGCACGTGTAAAGTTGTCAAATGACCACAACTTACATTTTGAATATAGCCAGACGGACAAAATAAAATATCGTTAAGTTTTTTTGCTATGATATTTTTGTCGCTCTAAAAATCAAAAACATGCAAAATCGTCAAAATGAGCCTGCAAAAATGTAAATAAAATGAAAAGGTTTTGCGACATTTGTTTCGCATTAAAAAAATTTTAATGCATCGTAATGACCCCAATTGACCCAAAAAATTTAATAAAAATTTGTTTGCTTGTTTAAAAATTGATTTTGCAACATTTCTTACACATTAATTTATTATATACGCCTGTGAAATCGTCCAATGACCCCAATTGACCCAAATATACATAAAAATTGGTTTGCTTAAATAAAAATTGATTTTACGACATTTTGGTGACATTTAGTTTGCATCAAAATGAATACACCAGTAAATTGATTCCAAATATTTCAAAAATATCAATAAAAATTGGTTTGCCTGTTTAAAAACTGATATTGCGACATTTTTTTCACATTAAGGAAATTCCTTTAAATGCATTTGTAAAATTGTCAAATGACCGCAATTGACCCTAAAATACGATTAAAAATTCGTTTGCTCGATTAAAAACTGATTTTGCGACATTTTGGTGACAATTCATTTGCACCAAAAGAATTATTTCAATATACCAGTAATTTCGTCATATGACCCCAAATATTTCAATAATATCAAAAAAATTAGTTTGCTAATTGATTTTGCAACAATATGGTGATATTTTATTCGCATTGAGAAAATTAATAATACCTGTAAGGTCAAAAAGTCTGACTGACCCATTAATTACCTATGAACCTGATTAACTATCCCAAAATATCTAAAAATATCAAAGCGATGTATTAATTTTTAGCTCTCAGACATTTCGGCGTCAATAAAATTATCTGTAAAATTTTGTAATATTAAGGGCAATATAATATGTGGGATGATCAACATTCAAAAAGACAACTGTTTTAATTAAAATTCCAAAAAAAAATTAAGTTTTTCAAAAATTCTCTCATTTATGTTAGGTTTTCAGCTCGACCTGAGCTCAATTTTTTTTGCGATAGAGTGATTGTTTAGATTTAAAACCGTGAGAAAAATTTATTTTAGAGCTCATAGAGTTTCGCAATTATAAGAATTAGCATATTATTCTGAGAGCCAACTCCACAAAAAACACCCATACATTATTTTTTCGAGAGCCGTACTGAGGATAAAGGGAAACACTGCAATCTATTTTACTGATAATGCAAAAGTGTGAGAAAAGAGTGAGCTCACAGCTCTGAGCTCAAAAAAAGAAACCTCTGTTTTCAGCCTAATTACTAGACAAAGAGTTGATATAGAATTTTTTAATGCAAAACTGCAAATCTACTCTTAAGGCAGAACAAAACAATTTTCAAGACATTTTGTTAAACAAATAAAAGTTTGCCCAAAAATAAAAAGCTCCCAATTTTTTTTTACAAACTATTCAAATAACAAAATTTTTTGCTATAAAAAGTTGGTTTTATTTTTGCTCAATGTTTATATATAAATGATTATTATTCATCAATTTAAGGTCAATTAAATAAGGTCCATATAATAAAATAATTACAACGATTAAGAATATCCTAATAAAAATAAATGATTACAAAAAGAATAAACCAAAAAAAAAGATCGAAGAAAATAATTTAAATTTGCAATCAAATGGCTAATTTTCGATTGAAGTGATGTTATAAAAGTAAAATAATATGTCTCAAAATGAAAACTAAACAACAAAATACTCAAACGATGAGCAAAAATAATAAATACAATTGTATTTGGTAAATTTTGTATATAAGAGAACCTTACAAATTTGATATTGTTAAAAGCAAGTGTTTTAAGTAGAGCAAGTGAGATAATGTCAAAAAATTTGGTTATAGAATTGTGTAATGAGACAGCACGTAGATATTCATCTAAAAAAAATATGTAAATAAAGAGCTTAGCTGGAAATTATGATTCCTTAAACCATATCAGCTAAATTTTAGATTTCTCATTGAAATAAATGACTTCAAGTGATTATGTAAAGATTATCAAAAATGAAAAAGATCTTATGGGAAGGTAATATTGATTATTAAAAAAAAGGGAAGAATACATGTATTTTTTTGAAAAATTATTCGGTGTAATAGCACATGAATGAGATGTCAAAAAATGTTAATTTATTGAAGAGCAAATTATAAAAACAGAAGTCAGCAAATTCAGGCCGATGACTAAACTGCTTAAATCCTAATCATTATAATCGCCCGGTGGAGATTCAGTCCCATTGTTGTTATGGGTCATGATTTGGCTACTTCGGTTGGAATTGCTCCCGCTGCTCGTAGGGTTGTGGGCGTTCACGTGTTGGTAATTATGATGCCCGTAAGATGAATCATTGGAATTGTTCATCGTGATGTTGGTGTTACTGTTAGACGATGACAGAGGTCGGTTTGAAGGCGGAGTTATATGGTAATCGATAGGGTTGTTGATATCATGGTCTGAAAGGGGCGACATTTGATTCGAACGCCTATGATCTAGAACATAATAGTAGCAAAAGCATTTTTAAAAAGGCAGGTTCAAGTAAAGCTTTTGTTATGCCAAATTAAGAGGAAATATTGTTGTTTAATTGCAAGGGAGTTTATGAGTTTAGGAATTTCTATAATAATTCTGTTTTTAAAACTAAGGGTATTGATTGATTAATGCTAAAATAAAATTTGTTTGAATCAAAAATATAATATCATATTTATATTCAGCCAACTATTAGATTTTATACAATCCCACAAAATGAAAAAAAAAAGAAAAACTGCTTTTTTTAATCCTTAAATTACATTTAAAACGTCCACTGCAAAAAAACTTTTGTGCTTACCAGACGAAATATTTCTTTAAATTTAGAATTAAAATATGTGATTTTAACATTATTCCTCAAAAGCCATTAAAAATATTACAAATGAGCGTTACAAATTTTGAGAAGTACCTATATTTTTAACAAAACACATTATTCAAGCAGACCTTAAACATAAAATGAAAAAAATGCAATGATTATACGGGCCACAAAATTATTTGCAAGATTTTCAAAAGCATATATACGGTTAAGACCAGCCGTGTAGGGTGAAGGAGTTCGATGGTTAATGCCATTGTTGATGAATTTAGATGCCAGTTGCGTCGGAATTTCGAGACTGTATGTCGGTAGTTCGAGAGCTTCCTGTGCCCTGGGACTGCCAATGTAATCTGATTTAGCTTTGCCCCTGTAATTGGCTATAATGTCCTGTATAGAACGTAAATTGAATAATGAATATTTTTTAAAATAGACATCAACGCTTTATTAAATATGTCGCAAATCAAAAAAGAAAAAGGCAAACTGGAAAAACAGAAATTTATGCCTTAGCCAACTAAATAACTATAACTTAATACAGGTCTGATTCTAGCTTTTCCAATTATGGGGGGAGAGGGGCCAACACGTAGGAATGGGGGCAGAAAAATTTTTTTTTAGCCAATTGAATTTTTAAAGGGAGCGCAATGCCCTTCCAAAATAGGTATAGAATCGTGCCTGACTTAATATTTAACAATATTGAGGTTATGATAAAACTAAGTTTTATGATATATAAAAATTTGGCATAGATTTCAAAATAAATGCCTTATAAAATGGTATGATTATAAAAAAATGGACGATATTCTGTGTTTTCAAATCATTTTTAACCAGACCGAAACTCAAACATAATGTGTAATATTTAGAATACCTGATCGGCTGGGCAAGTTTCACGGAAGGCGTCGAGTTGGTACATGTTAGCGATGTAGGTCCAGAGAGCGGTCAGCGAGGCCGGAATTTCAAATTTTTTGTAGGCCCGGCCAGCGACCCGTATGTGCTGGAGCTTTGGCATGAGCTCGCAATCGTAGATCGAGAGATGGTCTCCACACAGGTAGGTGGTGCCCTAATGATTAACCGATTGCATAAACAAGCATTAATTGAGTGATAAATTTTGAGTTTAGGGCACATGCAAAGTGAGTTTGATTTTCGAAAAAACTTTGATAATTCTTAAAATTTTAGAAATTTTTTATAAAAAAAAATTATGTTTCAAAAAAGCATTTTAAAAATTTGGTCACTTTAAAAATTTGCGTTTTATTACAAATAATTTTTTAAAATTTTAAAAATTTCACGGATATCCTCATTTTGCACGCGCCCTTACAAAAAGATGAAAACAAATTTAAAGGAAACACAACAAGTTAATAGCGTCTAGTCTAAATACAACATACCATTTAAGTAAATAATAATTATAACGAAACAAAAAAATGACTTTTGATTGTTAATATATCGTTATTTGAGATTAAAAAAGGCCATACATCATTAATTTTGGTAAATCTAAACAAAATATTTAGGTAATAGAAAAATACATGCTATTAATATAAAATTTTAGCCTTAAGGTCAATAATAATGTTTACATATAGTTTAGAGATGAAAATGAGTTATGTATTGCAACCTACTTACAAAAAATGGTATAGTGAAGAAATTACATAACCAAAAAAAAACCAAATTGAATTAAAATGGATATTATAAACATGATATTTTATATTTTCAACGATCATTTCTTAAAATCATTTTAAAAAATTTGATTTAATATCTTGATCTAATGTATTTAAAAATAATTTAAATATCCAATAAAATTCAAAGTCTCTCCAGAACAAAAAAATTTCAAAAATTAAAAAATTTAAAAAAGGAAAAAGTTTGTTAAAATAAAATAGTTTAAAGTTTTCATTTTTACGTATATTAAACATAATATGTAAACAAAAAATCTATAGTGACACCTTCCTCAAAGATTAAATCAAAAAATTTTACAAAAATGGGTCAAATTTTCTACAACATCATGATAAAGGGAATGATACTTGATGTGCTAGGTGATTATTGATGGTTTGTAGCTCTGACACGAGTGATTTTTCGACTCGCTGTTCGTTTTCATCAGTTGTCGCTGCCAGGTAATGATTAAATTTCTATGTTTGTTAGTCAGGACAGAAATAATTAAAATTTAAATTGAAATTCTTTTAAAACATTAGCAACACCGTTTCGTACATATATATTGAAATATAAACTTTTAGTTTGCATGTAAAATCCAACCGAACTACTTTCAACGCTCATTTTTACCAGCTATATAATGCAAAATCCCCTTAACTTCGAAAATATTAAATCATTAGAATCTTATAAAATATTAAACCTTGACATAAAGGGTTAAGAAACTTTGAAAATGTAAATTCCGCCATCTTTCATATAATAAAAAATCTAATTAAATACATAAATATCTAGATAGACACAGGAGATAACTTGAATAATGTTAAAAACAAACGAAGTAATTGAGTGAGATCAAAAATAGGTCGTAAATATTAGAATTGTAAAAAATACTAGAGTGGGAAAACAAAAACGAAAATAAGGATTCGGACCAAAAAAGCCATATAAAAGGCGGAAGTATTTTTATTTTAACCTAAAAGAACGACGTTTACATTCCACCAATTTTCAATTGTTGAGATGCAAAAGCACCTGCGCAAAATGTTAAAAATAATAGGGGGAAAAAACCTTTTACCTGTGAATTTTAATTATTTGGCAAAAAACCTAGCACTAGGAGAGAACTTTGGATGACATTTTTTTATGTGAGATAATTTTGCACTATGTATATAAAATATATTTGAATAGCGTTATAGCCGTTAGAGGCATCATAAAAATGGGTAATTTTGCTGGGTATTTTTGGGGTGAGAATTAGGAGGAGTTTATAAAACACGTGTTGATCAAAATAATTGAGGAGCTCATGCTTTGCGTTCAAGGCAGTGAAAACTTACAATATATAGGGCTACGTTAAAATTGAACTTTTGTAATTTTTAAAGTTTTGACAAAACCCATTTCTACACATTTTTGGTATTTAAATTTAATTATACAAAAAATTTGTTGTTGAAAAATTTTGCAAAAAAATAAAATTTAATTGTAGAATACATCATAAAAAAGTTTCACATATCTTTCCTACATTCATTATTTTTCAAAGATCTGTAAAATTAACACAGTACAGAATTTCTGAGAGTTATGAGAATGAGATCAAACCTGCCACCTTAGGAATTTTCAAACGTTTACTTTTAATCATACTTAGTTAGTCGGTTATAAACATTAAAAATTTATTTGAAAAAAAGTCAAAAAAAAACAAAAATAAATTGATTTTAGATTCGCAAAAGCTAAACTGCTAAATTTAAACTTCAAATAATATTTTGATCAGAGCTGGGAAAAAACCCATTTTTCGACTAAACTCAAATTTTTGTTTTTTGAAAATTTTATGACAGATTAAAAAAATTAATTATTAATAAATACAGAATATAAGCAGAAAATCTTAAATTTTATAAATATTTTCTTGATTAAAGCTAAAACCCTTTATTTTTTCTAAATTTCGAAAAATAAAAAAATGAGTCTGACCCAAAAATGGGCATTTTCTCAGCTCTGATTTTGATTTAAAAACTGATAATTTATAGTGTCGTTGGCCGTATTGTATTATCTAAAAGCTGATGTGAGAGCTTGTTAGACGAACAAAATATTTTTTTTAAATATATGTTACGAAGGATTTTTAATGAAAAAAAAGATTCTTTAATTTTTTTAAGGTGCCAATTTGGTCAATAAAGACCATCGATAAAACAGGGATTTTAAAAGCCTAAGGTGGAAGAAACTAAGAATGGGATATGAGATACGGCTATTGTGGTAATCAGGCTTTCATGTTTTTATCAACTTAATTTTTTGGATTATTTTGACTCATGTAATTAAAGATACAAAAAACGCCAAATACCGAATAAACGTTTTCAATCTTCTTTTTGACAGTGTTATTGGCTGCAAACATCCCAGGGTCGGGAAACTCCTCCCGCAAGTGGTCTAGGATCCGTTCCTCCGGCATAGCCAAATCCTCGTTCAGCAGGATGGGCGGCTGACTGTGCGTGAGTTCCTTAATCTCCTTCGGGTACTGCTTCATGTTGACGGTCGTGACCGTGAGAGCGAGCTCGTTGGCCTTGCTCTTCTGGAACAGGACCATGAACCATTTGTGGCAAAAGATACATGCACCGTTACGGACACCGTCGATGTTTGAAGCCTGGGGGAGTATAAAAAACATCAATTATATGTCTCGAACAATTTTTTGCTTTTTTTTTGTAATGTTTGCTTAAATTTTATTTGGTTCATCTAAAATATTGTACAAATATACAAACAAAAGTTATTCCATACTTTACCCTAAAAAAAGCCCTATACCCGTTTAAAGTTTTGAATTAAAGTAGGATTTGCTCAAACGCCTGCGACCCAAGGTTCTAGGGTATACTGCCTTAAGGCCACTCAGCAGCTTCGATTATTATATTTTTAAAGATTTCCTATGCACGGTGAAACCTATCTCTAGCGTGCAGGACAAAAATGTTCTTAAGGTAAAAATTTAGCTTGTCAAAGTCAGAAAAAGTGAAGCAAAAATTATAATGGCTAAAAACTCCTTACATATTAGTTGCTTTGCTTTTAAATAAACATGTCAAAACTCCGGATTCGGAATGGAGTCCATCATCTCCGGAGATTTTTTTGGAATTTGTTAAAAATAGCCCGTTGGAAGTAAATTGTATATTTAAGTAGTCGAAACACATTTAGTTTAATAAAAATTAAAAATAATTTAAAAGGTAGTCAATTATGTAATTATATGTACATGACGTTAATACTATTTTTTTGAGAATCGGATTTATAAAAAGTCCTAAAGAAAGCTAATTTATATGCACAACTTTTTTTTTAAATTTAACATTACTTATGGTTGCTTAACGGCTAAAATATTTAGCCAGTAGCAAACCTAACCCATGCCTATGATAATAGATTTTAGGACAAATGTACGAAGTTTGTCGGGCTAATTAAAAATTAATATTTAAGTCAACAAAAACACGAACAACTCTTAAAAAGAATAAATAGGACAAGAACTGTATAAATGATCACGAAAATTCATATTTCAAATGTAGTCATCAAAGGCTTATTATGTTACAATACTAGAGACAAGTGAAAGATGGCCATCCGTTATAGTAGATCGGTGAGAGTTAAAAAAAATCAATAAAACTGGCTGGTTCTAATTGAGCTCTAACAGTTTGGCATGCCCTCGAGGGAAACGTAGGCGTATTTAACGTAATAAGAAATGAAGTTGATACCTAGTTAAGTGTGAGGCAAGTACAATATTTATAAAATATAGCAAAAAATGTTATAAAAGTTTTATATGTTTTCACTAATTGGCTGTAAATAATCCATATGCGTTTTATATCACTTGACGGGGCATATGAAGATAAAAATCGCAGCGTTCAAATTATATTGAAATACCTTATCAACAAAATCCAATTTACCAGTATTATTCAGGTATATGAAATTATATGAAGCAGCGGGTACTCACATGGGAGCCCAGACCGTACTACTCACATCTAACTTGCCCAACATTTATCCTTAGAACCGGTTCTGGGTCGAGTTGACCCATAACTTTGTTTTTTTAATTACCCCGCCTTTTCAACGATCTGTCAAGAAATAGGGCTCGGAAGTTTTTTAGGCCCAAACCATTTTATGCGGGGCGAGCGTCCCCGGGTCCGGACACCTGTTCCTCAAGTTATCATTACAAGCTATATATGAATGAGATTTAAAAAAAGGTCAAAGTTAAAAGCATACAAACTACCAAATTAACTAAAAATCAAAGGATTAAAGAGTGCCAGAAAATGTTTGGGAAGGAGTTTATAATCAAGAGGCGCCAAATTTGTTTTTTTGAAATAAAAACTATAAGCATTGCAATGCCCAAGAAATTTAAAATATGTAATTAAGGTGAAGGCTGCTGGCATATTTAACGTCAACAGACTTAGGGTTATTTTAAATTCAACTTCCTCTTTAAAAATCCCATGAGACTCTATACGGATATAATATTGCTAAATACAGTTTTCTGGTGGTATGAAATGTTTTAAATAAGACAATTGTTTTATAGCATGCATGCATAAAATAAAATTTGAAAGACAAGGAGCGTACAGGTGCAAAAAATGATAATAGGAAAGATTGTTTTGCAATAAACTTAATTTAAATAAATAAAAAAAAACACAAAGTTTAAAGGAGTGGGTTTAAGTTGCCAAACTGTTTCAGGAAATCTTTCTAAAGTTTCAGCGTGTGCAAAAAAAAATAGATTAAAATTTATAATTCTGGGAAATATTTGATAAAAGCAAAAGTTAGTTCCTAGGATTGTGATAAAATTAGAGGAAGGAAAGATTAAAAAGATTCAGTGAATTTGGTGAAGTATAAAATTAAAACGATATACAACGTTTCAATATTTATAGCGTGCCAGAACCCCAATCCTGTAAAATATTTAAAAATTTCAACTCACCGAATTGCAAATAACCCCTTCTCAATGGGTTTTTAAGGTCGAATGAAAGATAATCTAACTGGCTAAAAATTGACAATTATAGGAAGATGGATTTCTAGGCGGGCCGGTCTTTAGAAAGTATTTTGTAATTGATAAGCTTGGCTAAATATTTTGAAATGTATAAAGATTCATATGATCTGCCAAGTAATTATTAACATTTTCGGATTGAAAAACCTCACTAACTTAAAAAATTTTTAGTGGGTGTAGCTTTCTCAACTGATAAGTTTGGGTTAAATGAATAGTTTTAGATCCTGAATCTGATTAATTAAGTTATGAATAAATAGCACAAGCCAAACAAAATGACAAGCCAATTGATAACTGGCGGGCCGCGTTTTAATTTGTGTGTGTTGGATTGGGCCCCTACAAATTTTTGCGTGCCGACTGGACACGAAAAAGTAGAGATCTGCGGAACAATTAGAAATTATATATAAATTGTGTTATAAAGTCTAATCGCCCCAACAATTAGGCACGAAGAGAGGTCGCTTCTATTTGAATTATTTTATGGTAATTTATCAACGAAATAGATGTTATAAATATGAGCTATAAAAACCCTAAAACAAATTTGTAAATGTTCAAAACATGCAAAAAAAATATATAAAAAATGTTAAAATAGCAAATGATAATTGTGGTCTTCTAAAGAAACTGGAAACGAATTGCAAAAGTATTTATTTATTCAACAAAAACAGCAAACCTATATGTTCGATTCACAAAATATAAATTAAAGGCTAAAAACCTCCTAAAAATTACCGCAAAGAAGCCGCCATTAAGAAAAACCCGCTTAACTAATGAAAAAAAAAATTAGGAAAAAAATTGCAACCGTTAACCGTTTTTTTGCTAAAACAATAGCATATCTTAATAAGACCGGAGCTGAAAAAAAACTACAAAAGAGATAACCATGACTAATATTGAACAAAAATTAATTACATTTTTGAATAGATTCTTAATAGTCAGCATACGAAATGTAATTAAAAAAAAATTATAAAACTGTTTTATGGCAAATTAACACCAGTTTAATTATATTTTTACAACAGTTTAAAAAAATTCAAAAAGTTTCACATTTTGATGTAGAAGAAGCTGGGAAAATCCCCTTTCGGCTAAACACAAATTCTTGTTTCTCAAAATATTTTGAGACAGATTAAAAAAATTAACCATTAATAGACACAAAATTTAAGCAATAATTCTAAATATTTTATTGCAAAGCTAAAAACTCTTTATTTTTCTTAAATTTCAAGAAATAACAAATTTGACCCAAAAATGGGTTATTTCTCAGCTGTGGCTGGCACAGCTAGTTTAATGCCAGATAATCAAATTTTTATGCCAAAAATATGTATGAAAAACGCCTTTAAAATAATGCGTCGATATTTCTAATATATGAATATACTAAAATATAGTTTAAGTATAACGTGGTGTCAATATCACAATGTAATAATTTCACATCATGCTATATAACTAACAACCCTTCTTCACCTTTGCAAAAACTTAAATGCAAGTCACAGTCCACTAAAAATCCAGGATCTCCAGGTTAAGTGCCACACAACGACAATAATGATGTTGCAAGTTATTTGGAGATGAAATAAAGTTCACGGTTCGTAACAACAAAAAAAATAGCATAAATATCACACCAGAGAAAGTTTAAAGACAATAAAGTCATCATTGATTCTTAATATAAAGTTAAATATAGGTTATAGGAAGTATAGAGAAGCAGCATATGGCGCTTTTACAAGTACCTGTGAAAAAAAAGAAAAAATTTGTCCGAGTAAAAAAAATAATTATGAATCAATTTCTGGCTCTAAATTCACATTTTGAAGGTCTGCTGGCACATTTCTTTGGCTGTAAGTAGTTAAAATTACAAAAAAAAATGATGGGCGAGAATTTGTAATATTGTGACAATCCATAAAGACCACAACCCATATGGTTGGTTCCTCGAGTATATTATGATTATTTATCTTGTCCACATAAAAAGGATTAAAATATGTTACATTTTATAGAAGAACAATTAAATATCGCAGAAGGTTGAGTCAGTTATATAACACAGGTCGACAAATATAAATGTCACAAATAAGTTTATGAAAAAATAACGAACATCATGAAGGCTTTATCTCATATATATACGTTTTTCTTAGTTTATTCCGCCTACTCCTTGGATACGCCTAAAAGAAAATAAATGTTTTTGGACCAAAATGACAGATTTCGATCGCTAAGAAGAAAATTTTTATAATTTTTTACACACAAAAATTCCTTGTAACTTCTATATATCGTAACAAAATTAAAAATAAATTTTATTAGTATATCCGGCATTCAGAAAATGGTGAATATTGTATCCAAACTTATATATAAGACAATATATTTTAGATTTATATGAAATTTTTTTTGAAGAGTTTAATAATTTTTTATATGTTTTTGTTTCCATTTTGTTTTAACATTTTTTTCAATAATTTTTTATATTTATAGCTTACTAAATTAGAAAAAAAGTTAAACTGATTAGAAAATTTCTAAGATGGCAAGTTTGATCTATGTTATTAGCTCAAAATATCAAAAAATTTCTGCATAAAAATAGAGCAACCTTAAATAATATTTCCTTTTTCGGTCAAAAGTTTTAGATAAAATTTAAAGCAAAAACATTTTCGCTGTTAAGAATTTAGACTTGGCCTAACGAATTAGCTTAGAATTGCATTAGGTTATAAGAATGAAGCGATATAATCTGTCAATATTATTTTGGTTATTATTAATAAATGTCAACGTAGTTTAGTGAGGTAAAGAGTGAAGATGCTATGTTAAAAAAACTTTTAATCTTTATCATAAAAAAATAAAAAGGCCAATAGCTATATAATGGGGATAAGGATAAAATGAATGATAAAGATTAATCCTGAAAATGCATAAGGCATTATTAAAAAGATATAAAGGTTTTGTGAAAAAAAAAATTATGTTTAGGTATTTTTTCCTGTTCCACCAAGATGTCTTAGATTATAAATTCCAGGTGTGTGATTATATCATCTATTAACATTTTCCCTTACTTTAATACCTTTCTTGTAAAACTGTATGACTAATGTTATATTAATGGGACATCATAAACATTTGCATATTTATCATTTGTAATTGTTAAAAAACTATTAATGACTCTAACAATTTGCAAGATTGCGGGGGGCAAATTGATATAAAATAAAGTTGTTATATAGCTAATTTATTGATAATATATAAAGCTAGGTTATTTTATATGTGTTGGTAATCATGTTTGGAAATTTTCAAAGAAGCAAATGTTAAGATTAGGGTAAAATTTTAACATACGGCAGTTAAAAGTTTTTTAGTACACTAAAAAATATTCAGAACTAATAATAATGAAAATTTTTTGTCATTAGTTAACAATATAAAAAATCAATTAAAAAAAATAATATTTGATTATTCTAAAGCATATTTAATAGTGTAAGATACTATAACTTTAGCTAAACAAATATAATTGCAACAACTAATTTTGCAGTGTACAATTGACCACCCTAACCTTTCATTTATAGGCCCAAGCTGATTATAGGAATAATACTTGCAATCTGATAGTTTTTAAAACTAATAAATAGTTTGATTAAAAAATTATGTATTTTAGCTGCTTTGCAAGGTTTTTAGAGTGTAAATATGCCAAACTTTGCTGCCTCATGTTATCTATCATTAATGGGGAAGTATTAAGACAAAAAAATTCTAATTTAAGTTTTTTTAAAACTTTAAACATGCATCTAAAAATAACATTAAAAACTCACAATATAATTTTAAACACAAGTTCTATATATTGCTCGATTAAAAAATGCTATATAGCGTTAACTTGCCACCTCAGAAAATAATAAAAAAAAAGAAAAAATGCTAACAGAGATTGCCATTACTTTATTCAAAAAAAACATACAAATTAAAAACAATAAGAATATATTATACTATCACTGCCAACAAGACAATGCTCATTTCTGCCTCAAAGCCTCTTTAGTTTAAAATTAACACCATATTTACATTCAGTCTTAAAAAATGCTTGCTATAATTAATAACTAATTGACAAGCACAAATTATTTGAATAAATTTGTAGAAAAAACAAAAATTTTCGCAAAATAATATAAAAAATTAATTAATATATATTACCACTTGTTGTCAAATAAAAAATAAGATGTAACAAGTTAAAGTTACCTTTATGAATAGTTCAACTTCAGGTTTTTTCCTTTCTGCCATAAATTATAATTAAAATTTTAGCGCCGCAACTTGATGCGTCGAATTACCACATGAGATAAATGTGTGGTTTGATTTGTAATTGAAAATTAAATCGTAAATTTTTAGATGCTAAGGACTGCTGCTAGGTAAAAAAGCAAAAATAATTAACGTATTTAATTATAAGGTAGCTACTGTTTATATTTCTAAAAATGTATTGTTAGGCATATTTTAAAGCAAAAAATAATCTAAATTCTGATTATCTAACATTAGCCGCTAACATTTTTTAAATTTATATTTATTACAATTTTAAAATAAGTGATAGCCGAAAAAGTGTTTAAAGGCCATAAAAATATTTATTTAAATAAAAGATATATAAACTAGACTTATAATTTTAATAAAATGTGTTTTTTTTTCATAAATTTATGGACGGTTATACATAAGTGTTGATGCAGTAACATTCCCAGATTTTAAAAATATAAAAAAAAAATTTGTTTTGAGGTAAACAGGTATATATTTATTGCATTTTTAAACATTTTTAGAGAATGGCTTTTTAACGGCTTTTTATATATGACAGTATATTAAATTCATATATAATAGCTTTTGATACAAATTATATCAGTATGTTAAGAACGAAAGCATAATAATATAATATGTTAATCATCTATAAGAATAGGAATTATATGAAAGATATGAATTGCTAAATTACTTTCACCCACTAATTTTTAATTTGCGATTATTTTGTATTCCTTATAATTATATTCTATAAATATTTTTAATATTTTATTTGCTAACGACATACCACGAGAAGTAAAAAATTAGTGTGAGTTAAAAAATTATAGTTTTTAAAATTAAATTAGTACTTATCAAATACTATTAAATGCAATTAAAATTAAAATTTGCTAATGTTTTTTTTTGAAACACAATAAAAATTTAACATTATTAATTTTTAGAATATGCTTATTATTTTGGTAATCAAAATATTTTTATGTAAACATTTGCAAATTGCCAATTAAAATAGAATGCTGTTTTATAGGCGTTATCTGTGTCCCTAAAAATAGGTTAGGGTTATACTAGTATTTTTATTTATATTTCGTAACTCATTGTATTTAAATTTATATCGCTTTTTTTACATTTAGATTTAATCACAATTTTTTTGAATTAGTAAACCATAGAGAATTATTTAACTTTCCTTGAGTTTTCGTAACCATCTTTATCTTTGATGATCTCTGCCCGTAAATTATAATTGAAATAAATATATTATTAATTTATCAATTTATGTGGTATAAATTTCTTTTAGATGTAGACTGCATACAATTTTTGCTTTATATATTGGTTGATATTCTTGTTTGTTGTTTTGCGGATGTAGATATTAAGGTACTATTAATATATTTCCTCTCATTTCCAATACCAAAATCACAGCCTGTCGATTATATTAGCATTCTTAATTTTATTTATATTTGACTTATCATGGCAAAACTCTGAGTGTGTGTTGGCCAGTCCATTATCTATTGATTTTCCGCTTATTTGCTCCTTATTGCAAAGCTCGAGGTGATTGCCTTTTTTCATGCTGTTTTCTCTCGTGTTTACATGTCAGCTATATAAATGTTAGGACGATTAAGTTGACCTATTAATTAGTCTTAAAATGCCCTTTGCCGTATTAATCACTACATTTGTTAACAGATTAATTTTGTCAAAATTCCCCACATTTGTGAGGGCACGTGCAAAGTGAGTTTTTATTTTCGTAAAATTTTGAAAATTTCAAAAATTTTATTTCTTTCAAAATTTTTTAAAATATTTTTTATTTTACAAAAAGCATTTTATGTGCATATACTAAATTTGGCAACTTTTTAAAAATTTGCGTTTTATTACAAAATTTTTTTTCCCATAATTTTGAAAAATTTCACGAAAATAAAAACTCACTTTGAACGTGCCCTGAAGTAAAAATTAAATCAAAGCCCGATTTGTCCTCTGCCAAATGGAAAACGCAAACCGTATATCAAAGTTTTATTTTGTCTTTTTTTTAAATTATTTTTAACAAAAAAAAATAGTAAATCTATTATAATACGATTAAAAATATTAATTTTTTATATTATTAAGAACAAGTCAAAAATTTGAGATGAAACTACAGAGATCAAACCTGCCAGATTAGGGATTTTCACATCCGTTTATCATTTTTTAATCAAACTTAAATTAGCTCATTGAAACTTTAGAAAAATGCCATAAAAAGAATTCAAAAATAAAAAAATTGGAATTTTTTTTTGCTTTCTCATAACAATTAACTCGCAAGTGGTAGGGTGAGAAATTTACGCGTTTAATCTAAAACTCGATATCGTTAATCAATAAAATTTTATGCACACAAAGTAGAAAAAATCTGAATATTTTAATTTATTCATTTTTCCATATTACACTAAATGAATGCTGTTTGTAAATAAAATGTATCAATTGTTTTTACGTCTATTTGAATATATTTAAAGAGTTTCATAAAAAATATAAAATTATTTTTGGCTATTATTTACCATAATAACTAAAAAAAAAATCATATCTTTATTATACAATTCAACCATTTTGTACACTTGATAGTTACAATTATTTAATAAAAAAACTACAAAATATGGTTGCAAAAGTTTAGTGAGTTTATAGAGAGTCAATAACATGGTTTTTAACCTTTAAATTGACAGAGTGGGGTTCATATGGACCCCAATTCAATTTCTAAATCCTAAACAAATCTTGTTATACTTAGACCATATTTCCATTACTTTGTTTTTTAAATATTTAAAAAAAAATTCATAAAAATTTAGCCCTTAATATTTAATATTTCTGATTCTAAATTTAAGATGTGCTGGTCGTATGGATCCCACCGCGCTAATCGCGGGTTAAATTATTAAATTAAAACTTCAAATAATATTTTTATAAAACATTTGAAATTATATTGCACTTTATTTAAGTTGGGATGCGAAATTCTGGCATATAAAAAGATGATGGAAGAGCTTGACATTCTAAAAAATTATATTTCTCATTAAACAAACAAACAATTGGTTTAAGAGGATCCCCCATACCTTTCCCCACTTAGCCATACTTGTTAGGGCTTTGACTCTCTTGTCCCGAGCAAATAAATATTGCAGACGGTAAATAGTAAGATTAGCTTGCACGCCAGCGATCGTAGTTTTTAACCTAGGCTCTTACGGGGGGGTTTTAGACATATCGTTAAAGACCTACTGCCTAAGCCACTCAAAGCTTAGTGGTTGCAAAAGTAATTTGAAGAAAAAGCTATTGTGCACGAATTCGAACTCGCAACCTCCTGCGTCTAAGGCAAAAGGTTTGCAACTGAGCTATCTGAGCCGATTTTTAATATTTGAGATAATAAATATGAGTTAAAAACAAACAATTGGTTTAAGGTTTCCCCCTACCTTTCCCCACTTAAGGGTACTATATTAGTTAGGGCTGACTCTAACCCGAGCAAAGCAAATATTGTTGCCGACGGATTCAATAGTAAGATTTGCACGCACGCTGGCGACTTAGGATTTAAGCCTAGGCACTTGCTTTTAGACATATCGTTTAAGACCTACTGCCTAAGCCACTCAAAAGCTTAAAAGTGATTACACATGTATGAAATTTTTCCGAAGAAAAAAACTACTTTGCAAGGATTCTAACTCTCAACCTCCTGCGTCAAAGGCAGAGTTTAGAAAAAAGATTCATAATTCTTTTGTCAAAGGAAAATTCTGCTAAAAAGGCTATATTTCGTGGACGGGGCTAATAAAGGCGGAAGAAATAAAAAAAATATATGAGATAAATTGGACATGGAGAACATTTGAAACTTTTCTGACATTGATATTTGTTGACCTGTGTAATTATAAATACATTTTGTGAAATTGTAATGTAAAATTATTAAGCCTTAATTGCAGATTTCAACACCAGATCATCAGGGGCCGGCCTGACCGGGTTGAAAAATACGCGATGTTAGTGGGAACGGTAGAAAGCCTGCATTGAAAAGAAATTCGCATACCTCAAATTTTTGCAATCAGTTGAATTTTTTCGGGTTGCTAAAATCTTAATCATATTTTGTTATATATGTTAATACAAAAAATCCTGTTAATTAAGCATTATTAGTGATCTTATGGCTGTTTTCATCAATGTTGTCAAAATACAGTCTTCATCTTATCAATATCAATTCTAATAAAATCATTTGATTGATCATTTATTTAATTAATTATCGGTGAGATTATTAGTAGCCATCATAGCCATAACTGCCCCTTTAGAATTCCTCAATCTTAAAAATAGTTTAAATGATAATTGACTAAGTTACAAAATATTTTCTTATGAATCTTTAATTATTGCATTTATTTTTGATAACTTGTAGGAATCTAGATTTCTAATGTTTGTTTATTTATCCGTGAATGTTATAATATAACGTCAATCAATGACTTTGCACTTTACCGTAATAAATAAAATATGTCCCGAGTTAACAAAAAAAATTAAGAACAGGCCGAAATATAAACTTATTATATTCACCTGAAATTCCACAATGTGAAGATAACTAAGTCTTGCCTCTAATGTTGCCGCGTATTCGTTCGTGGAGCTATTATCACCATATTGGTGATACAAATGGCAACACTACTTATTCCCCTTCTTTGGACTTTTCAAGTCCAACGAACAGGGGCTACAAACAACAACAACAACAACTAAGTCTTCTTTATGCCGATTTCTTGACAAATTTTATAGACTTATGAGATTATTACAAAGATCAAACCTGCCAATTTGATTATCGATTTATTTTTTCTTAAATCAAACTTAGTAAGTTACCTTTATAAATGTTAAAAATGCCAGAAATAACAAAAAGGTAAACAATATATTTAAAAATATCAATTTTGTTATAAAGCAGTTAGTTAAATTTAAACGGAAAAAAATTTAAATAAAAAACCGATCGCCTATTATTGCGTCATATTTAGGTTAGTGCCTAAATGGTTTAATCCAAATGTAAAGCTTGATACACTTGAAAATATTTTTTATTATTTGGAAAAAAAATTTAAATTTTTAGGGGTGTGAACTTGCAAAATGTCATGGCTTTTTTTTCATGGACGAATCTAGGTAGCCGAAGGCGACACCGAAAAAAGGAAAATATATGTGAGATTAGGCTTTATTATGGGGATGTATTAACTTATATCTTCATATTTTTATGACAATGTTTTTTGTCGACCTATGTTATATGCAGTGCTGGGAAAATGAGCCAAAAAACTTTGGGTAATTTATTTCCCCAAAACATAAAAAAAGGGGGCTATAAATAAAGGGCCAAAATAAGAATTCAAAAAAAGCCCTTACTAAGAGGGGCAAATCACAAAAAGTGGCTCTTAAAAACCCCAAACCCATTTTATGTTTTCCTTATAATAATTTCAAAAAATTTTGATTTTTTCTTTATAATAATGATGGGTGGGTTATTTTTTCTTTAAGCTCCTAGGAGTTTTTTTTTGAAGAAAAGGAAGGGGCTTTTTTTAAACATTCTTTAAGAGAAAAGGGGCTTTTCTTTTTTCATGCCCACGAGTTTGTGGCATTTGGGGATAACTCAAAAATTTGTTAAAAAAAGCCCACTGAGTTTTTTTCCCAGCCCTGGTTATATGTGATTCTGACAATTTTAATACATGACTGTAAATATAGCTAATTCATATATATCATAAAACAAATATTAATTTATTTGTGCATGTATATCATATTATTAAGTATACTATTAATTGTTTCAATTGCAGTTTATGCACGTATCGCAATCAGTCCGTGCGCATATCGCAAATGAGCCATAACCTTTCACTATAATTTGTTAAACTTGCCTTTTACCCAATGCCACTGAAAAAATAATGAGGGGGATGGTGGACCCAAAGTTGCACGAAACGAAAATCCATAAAATATGCTAACATTGTGATATAGTTTTGGGTTAGTTTACGGTTGGTTGAGGTAAAATTTCAATTAGGATGGTGACACCAAATATGTACGAAAAAAATGGATTGGTCAACAAATCAAAAATCCATAAAACTAACCCTAATTTAGTCTAACGTTACCGTATGCTAATCTTCACTCTAACCTTAAGCTAACTACATTGTTTTACTAATCTAACCCCACCATAACATTAAGCTAATCTCACCCTAACCTTAAGACTAACTTACCCTAACACTTACTAAACCCTAGCAAAACCCTGAGTAAACCTCATACTAAGCTTATCCTAATTGAAATTTTACCTCAACTAAACTTTAAGCTAACCCTAATCTAACTTTGCCCTAACCTAACCCTAAACTATATCACAATGTTACCATAGTTTATGGATTTTCGTTATTTTAACGTTTCGTACAACTTTGGGTCCACACCAACGTTATGATATAATTTAGGGTTATGTCAGGGCAAAGTTAGTAGGGTGTTTACCGTTTGGTTGAGGTAAAGTTTCGATTAGGATAAGCTTAATATTAGGTGTGCTAAGGGTTGGTGAGGTTTATTTAGGGTTGGGGTAGGTGAGTTTTAAGGTTAGGGTGAGCTTGGCTTGTGTTGGGTGGGGATAATTTAGTATAACAATGTAGTTAGCAAGGTTTGAGTGAGATCAGCATAACGGTAACGTTGGACTATGGTTAGTTTTATGATTATAACATTTAAGCTAATTTTTGATTGGTTAACCAATTAAATTGTTTTCGTATGAATTTAGTGTCACCCAAATTGCTGCAAAATTTTTATACTAACAAAATGATTACCAATCCTTTGATTTGAAAGAGTAATTTGTTTAATATAATATCCTTGAGTCTTGGTAATTTTGATTGTTCAGTACATAACAAATAAACAGTTTAACAGTCCTTTAGTTTAGACTACCTTATAATGATGGAGAAAGTTGTATTATCCTATGCCCTTGAGAATTAAGAATTGTTTCTAATTGTCACACAATTCTAAAAAAGTGAGTTCGAGAATCAGGGAACACAACATATAGATTACTCTTTATTCTTTTAGGCCAATCCTGAATCAGGATCGCTGCAAATGAATATGCACGAGTCGACAGGAGATCCAGACCTGGTGAATGAATTATTAAGAACGCTTGCCAATGTCAAAAGGGTAAATTTTCAAATTTTACGAAGTGTTAGAGCTATTCGGCTATATTTATAAATATATTTTGTAATTGAAAATTGTTTTTTCGACGTTTTGTCCAACTGTGGAAAAAATAATTATATACCCAATAAACAAATAATACTTTTTGTATTTATAATGTATTCTGGTAAATTCTGTTTAATTTTTGAATATGTTTATTGAAAATCCTCAATAGGTGCATATTCTAAATGTTCTGGTTCAATTGTGCAACTTTCCCTTTCAAATAACTATGGCCCATAATTATAAAAATATCAGAATTTCATGTGATGAAAACAAATATTTTTATTTTTTATCTTTATAAGACCCCATTTTGATTGATCTGTTCATATGATCCTAATTCTGAATGAAACATCCTAAGTCTTAGAAGATTTCCTCTCCCCGCTATCCAAGAATTGTTGGTTGATAATGTTTAGGAATGTTGTTATTTAGCAGTTTAAGGCTTTTCAAGCTCCGATATCAAAAATGGCATCAGGAATGGTTTATTTGGATCTGTAAGGCTACTTGCAAAGTCAGTTTTTTTTCGTAAAACTTTAATAATAAAATTTTAAAAATTAGTTTTTTAATTTTTTAAAATTTTTTTTTTGAAAAAACATTTTGTGCATGAAATAAATTAGAATACTTTTGAAAAATTTGCGTTATAATACAAAATAAAATTTCGTGGATATAAAAATTCACTTCGTGCATTTTTATACAACCCCCTGTTACCGATATTTAATTCGAAATAGGTTTGATTGAAAAACTTTAAAGTTAAATCCAAAAAAATATTAATTTTAAATTGCTATATATGTAATTTTAGACCTTCAAAAGATTGAACAGCACGAAAAGGGAGTTAGCCATGATCGCGAGTCTTGAAGATGAACGGAAAGATATCATTTTTAATTTCGACAAAGCATTGAAATTTAAAGGGTAGATATATTACACAGGTCAACAAATACAAATGTCACAAAAATTAAGCTTATAAAAACATACATCCCCACGATAATCTTTATATATGTCAGCGCCCAAACGCAATATTCCGCCGGCGGAATATTGTCTGGTTCCCCGTCCCACCCTCTTCTTCCCCCGGGGAATTAATGTGGTTTTTCCAACACCAACCCCTTTGGCGGGGGGGGGTTTGGTGTTGGGCCCCCCCCTTTTTTTCCGCCGGGAAATTTTTTTTATTTTTTGAGGGAGAGAGTGTGTTGTTGGTTATTTTTTTTTTTTTATTAATTTAATTTTTGTTTTTTTTTTTTTTTTTTTGAATGTGTTATGTATTAAGGGAGGGGTGGTTTTTATTTTGGGGTTGGGGGGAGAATGGTTTAAAAATAAAAATTTAAAGTTTTTTTTGGGGGGGGTTGTGGGGCTTTTAAGGGGTTTTTTTTCGGGTTTACAATAAAGTAAGGGGGTTTTAAAAAAGGGAAAAAAAAAGGGGGGGGGGGGGGGGGGGGGAGGGGGGGGGGGAAAAAAGGGGGGGATATATATTTTATATTTTTGGTTGTTGCTTCCGCCTTCAACTTCTTAGATTCGTCTATATCGAAAAATGGCTTTTTTTGGCAACATTGACAGAATACAACTTAAAAAAGTTTAAAACTCTTATTTTGTTAAAAAATCTCTTGTAACTTATATTTATCACCTCAAAAGGAGAAAATTTTTATTAAGTATATTAAGCTTTTTAGCATTTACTTAATACAGAATATTTGGCGTCAAAACTTAAATACGCCACGATATAATCTATTTTATTTAAAAAATTATTTTAGTAAATTTGACAGTTTAGCTGTCGTAAATGTGCAAAAATAAAGTTGCAATTTACTTGATTCTTTTTTGTTTTTTTAACATCCTCTGAAATTTTCAATGTTAAAACTGACTTAGTTAGAAAAACACATTAAACCGGTTGAAAAATCTCTAAGATGGCAGGTTCTAAAGTTAGCTCATAAATGCCAAAAATTTTGTTTGCCTGTGTGATATGATAACAATTAATTAGCCTACACCTAAATAATTTAAACTTCAAAATTTGCTCTTTAAATTTATATGATAGATTTATTTAACGAACATTATTAATGCATATTTGATTAAATACCTACAAATATTTTACAAATTAAAAAAGAAGAATTTTTAATATTGGAATAAAAAGCTATCAATATATTTAGGGCTGACATGGTTATATATAACCTCTTTCAGGAAACGGAATCGGAGCTCCGGCAAAATCCAAATCTTTGGGCCAAAGTTAGGATAATGCTTTACAGAATGTTGATGGAACTTAGAGACTACAACAATCTTCTAACCTATTTTCAACAACTTTATGATATCTATTAACCTTTTGAATATTTTTTTTTAAATAATCTTAATTTAGAAAGGGCGTAAAAATAAATAGTTTAGGTAATGGGCTAATACGATAAAAATATTTTTTTTTGTTTTTTCCTTAAATATCATATTGAACGTGGCCTAAACTAATATGCCATTATAGGCCCTCTGTAAATTAATACTTCAATATATGTAAGCCCAAATCAATCGTACAAATTGGAATCTAGTTTTTTAACATGTGTGTAAGGGTTGAAAAATTATTTATAGCCAAAACAGGTCACATTATAGGACGGAAGCCCTGGTCTGTGCGATATGGGCCTCCAGACTAGAAATTGGATTATGGAAAACAACAGCTCAAAAGATTATAATTTACTAATCGACAATGAAAAATCGATATGTATAGGCGGGCAATTAGCAGCAATAACTATAAAATATATAATTTTACAAAAGTTAATGATATGGTAACCTTGAAAACAAAAGAGCAATGAATCACTTTTTGGGTGGAAAACGGAAAACACTTGAAAGTAAGGTATTACGGCATAGAAAACTCTTTAATTAAGCTATATTGAAGGTTTTAATGTAGGATCAAGGCAAAATATAAAATTATTTTTGCATGTAAATTTTGGCACCTATATAAATAAACATAGAGCCCTCCCTATACGTTTGGTCCAGATGGTTCAAAACATTTTCCTTCCAATTTTTCAATCATAATAGCTTTAGTGAGGCCGGAATGTTAAGATTCTGTTAGGAAGCGATCTTTTCCACAACCTTGTAATTCTGAATTAACTCACTACAAAAATCCTATAACAGGCCGAGGCTTATAAATTTAGGAAAACATAAAAGAATGCATTTACAAGTCATATATATTTGTAGTTTATATTAGTTCAGCCTTTGGCTCCTTAGATTCGTTCATATCGGAAAATAGGCCTTTTACACAGATTTTGCGACCTCGATAATACCCTGGGAAGAAAAAATTAAGGAATATTTTTTTTATAAAAATCTTTTGTAACTTGTATTTATTTTCCCCAGTCATGAGAAATAGAATTTAATGTACATTACATCAGCCTTAAGGTAAAACAGAATATTCCGCATCCAAGCTTAAATATGACCTGATGTATCAGCGATCTATAGAAATATCATTTAAAGTTTGAAATTAATAGTTTAACTGTTATGCAAAAAAAAATTTAAATTTATTTTTGCTTTTGAATCTTTTTTGTTTATTTGACGCTTTCAAAAATTTTTAATATTCATAGCTCATTAACTAGATTAGAGATAAAGGTAAACGTGAAATCTTAAGATGGCAGATTTAATCTCCGTAGTTAGCTCAAAACTCTCATAAATTTATTAATCTGTGCAATAAGAAAGCATATGGCTATGTTTTCTTTACCTTTAATCAGACATGAACGCTGTGATGGTTTACAATTAAGACTATTTGACATAATTTCGATTGAAAAAATTAAGTAGTTTCTAACTTATCTAGGCTCATTTTTTCAATCTAGCCTTTCTAAAACGCAGGATCCAAAAGTTAACGCTTTTGCGACGAGCAAAAAAAATCTACAATAACTAAAATAAGCACATGCATTGTAGAGCTATTGAAATGACATAAAAAGGATTAAAAAACCCACACCCCGTTTTGCATGTTACAGAATCAGCCCCATAACAAAGTCTTTAGGCTAGTTGTTTGTGAGCTCATTTTAGTAAGCCCGTTATTAAACTTTATATGAAAAAAGCGTTACACGTAGGCCAAATATAAATAAACTTAATTCTAATTAAATTTTAAATTTTTGCCTCGAAGGAAAGTGAGGAGACCTGAAGCATGCGAATAATAGGGGACTAATGGGGGCACTTGAGTGAAATAAAAAGAACAGTTTTAAAATAATTTAGCCTCGTTAAGGTGACCGGACATTTATAATTAAAAAAATAAGAAAAATGAGAGACATCAAAAAAAGATTAATTAATGGCTCAAAGTACACATTTTTTCCGTTCGGTGAAGTTTAAATTCCTGTATAATTAAAAAAAAAATTAATTTTACAAATGAACGCATTTTGTTTAAAATTGCAAATTTTAAAATTGGCACTTACTTTTCATTTATAAATAACAACTTTTTGAAATAAATAAAATTTTATTAATTTTAGAAATTTCACGAAGACAAAACTGCTTTGCACATGGCCTAAATTATGATAATGGTCTAGGGAAAAGTTAAAAAGAAATTAAGTATAACAATAAATACTATTAAAGTCATATGTTTATTTTTTTGCAAAATGTTTTGTCACATGATTGGCTTGAATTACGTATGTAAATTGAAGAAGTAATATTTAAATTATAGGTTATTGCATGTAAAATGTTAGCTTTTTTAAATGTATATAATATTTTTTTATCCGCTTGAATTCAAACAAAATTTATTACAAATCCTAATGTTTAAAAATATTTTAAAAAATTTCTTTAAAATAAAACTAAAACTACAAGTACCATATTAAGAGGTAATCTTATGCAAGTTTTTGGACGCTAACTTAGATATCTATAAGAATGTTTTGCATACATAGAGTTAAATGTCAATATGAATTTTAAAATCAGCATTTGTAACACTTAAATAATTTTAACAATCATGCGAAACTACATTTAATTTTAAAATTAAATCAATAAATTATTTTCCAAAAAAACACAGGTCAACAAATAATGGCAGAAAAGGATATATATATGGTCAATTCCACCTCAAATCGACAAACTTTTTCCCTTGAAGTCTCAGTTTTGGCTAAAAATTGGTACACTGGTAGGGTCCTTGGGTGCTTATAAAAACCTAAATTTTTTTTGACCGGAAGTGATTTTTGACCGAGATATGAGCAAAAATATTTTTTATTTTTTTGCAAAAAAAAAATTTGAGGCAACTTTGCGCGCATTTGTCATCAAAAGTATTGTAGCTATAGTCATAATTTTTTTTGTTTTGAAGATCGTAATAAGGGCTACCTTAGACGCAAAAAATATTTAAAAAAAATTTTTTTTAAGTTACCAAAAAATTAAAGTTAAGTTTAGACACAAATGGCTCAAAAAACGTATCTTTGAATTTTCTGAAAAATTTATATAATATGGCCCCTAATATTGTTAATAAATTTATGATTTAAAAAGTTTGGGACCGGCATGGCTTTTTTTAAAAATTTAAAAAAATCAATTTTTTGCCCTAATTTTCGGACATATTTATGCCCTTTGCACTATATTAGATCTGCCAATGTGCCAAATTTGACAGTATTCAAAAAGTAGGACATATTGGCAATTATATTAGACCATAATAGTTTGATTTAATTGATTTCTACTATTATTAAATTTACAATGAAAAAGTGATAAAACCGAAAAAAGTGAAAATTTTGCCTGTTTTCAAAATCGACTTTCTGGTTAACCAGTCAATCTTTTTTTAATATTTAACATTTATTTTATAGATAAAATATCGCTTAATAACATATAATAGCCCCGCCTTTTTTCACTCGATTTTGACGCTTCTACAATAAAAATACCTAAATTTGCCAAAAAACAGCAAATTTTCAGGTGTCAAAAAACTAACGCAGATTGTATTCGTCTGTGCAAGCTTATTTTTTTTATTATTTTTGCATAATTATCTAAAAATATCTAGAACCTATATAATCAGTCGTATTTTGCCTGTTTAAGTGTTAAAAAAATAGTATATATGTTATGTATGAAAAATCTTAAAAGAACTAGATAGGTAAATTATAAAAAAATGAGATTATTAAATCATTCCATTATTTTTATTAAATTTGTAATTTGTATTTATTAAAACACATTCTTGTGTTAAAACTCGTAAGGAACGCATTTAGTTATAAAAAACTTTAGGTCAATGCCCAAATCCATATGCCCATAGAATCAAGTAACAGTAATATTTTCTCTTTCTTTAATAGATTTAGTGCGTCTATATTATAAAACTAAAATGTAATTAAAACTTAAATTGTTGGTTTTTAACCTTTATTAAGGTCAGTTAGATATATATGGTGTGCCTTGTTCTATAAAGCCTTTCAAAAACATATTTGGCATTTGTAAAAATTAGTAAAAAAGACTGAATGTCTATATTTTATTTATATTAAATTGGGTCTATTATTTAGTCTTAAAATTCATCATTGAAGCTAATTCTGTCTGTTATAATCATTTAAGGTTGTTTAACCCAAAAATTGATTTCTTTTATGTAATTATAATATCAAAAAACCATATCACTATGTTTCATAAAATAATTGACTTTTTACGTTTATTTTAAGTTTGTTGATAATCATAAAAAAAGAAAATCTGTTTAATCATAATATTCTAAATAGGCCAATTGTCAGATTTAACGTTGTTGAGGCTGTTTTATTTAAAAACTATTAAACAAAGGAAAAAAAATAAATTTTTAAGAATTTTTTAACCTTATTATTTTTTCTAAAATCCTCCCAAATTTTTTTTTATACAATAAATTTAACAAATTTTTTGAATTTTACCAAGAATAAATATTAAATATTATGTACAATATCTAATATTGTTCATCAAACTAAAAAAGGACTATTAAAAGTTACCAAATATAAGCATACAAATTTTAACTTTTAATTATTTACACCTTAAAATTTCAAAAAACCTGGCAAACTTTGGTTTTTATTTCATAAAAAGCTATGGGTAAGTTAAAAAATGTTGGGGGAAATTTAGTTATATAGTTATGTTTTATGTATAAAATGCAATTTTAAATTCTCAAATTGGTTTTGTAGTGACTCAGAAAGTCGGCTTAGAAGATAGGAGTAAAATACTGAAAATTACCAATTTTTTTGTTCTGAAGTACCCCTTTTCTTTCCAAAATTGACAATAGTTTAAATCAAATTAATAAAACTGTTATAGCCTAACATATTTGCCCCTATGTCTAACTTCTTATATATAAACAAATTTGGCACTTTTAAATATTTTGATATAGTACAGGGAGCAAATTTTTGTCTAAAAATCAAAAAAAAATATTTTTTTTTAAATTTTTTAAAAAGTCTAGTCGATCCCATACTTTTGATTTTACATATTAATAATGAATACTAAGGACTGTATTTCATCAATTTTTTAAGAAATTTAAAAATACGTTTTTTTTGTTATATCAAACTGAATGTTCTTTACAAATTGTAAAATTTAAAAAAAAAAATTTTAAAATAATAAACACATACAAGATAGCCCTTATTGTCCTCTTCAAAATAAAAAAAAATTAAGTCTCTAGCTATAATACTTTTTGACTTATAACCTCCCAAAGTTGCATCAAATGTGAAAATTCTCCTTGCAATTTTTTTTTCTTTTGCCCCTATCTCCGTCAAAAATCACTTCCGGTCAAAATGAAATTCCAGATTATAAGATACTCTTAGATACTACCTCCATGCAAAATTTCAGCCAAGTCAAGGGGTACCAGAATTGACCATATATATATTTTTTTTCTAAGTTTCTTTAATCGGCTCCTTACATACGTTCACATCAAAAAATGGCCTTGTGGGATTAAATTGACAGTTCGAAAATATTCTAGTAAGAAAATATTATCTTTTTTACTTATAAAAATTTCTTAAAACTTATAATTATCATTTCAAACAATAAAAATAAAATTATTTAGTATATCAAGTTCTTACATCAGTATTTAGATAGTACAAAATATTTCGCGTCCAAAATTAAATATGACACAATAAATTATCAATTTTTAATAAAAGTTTTATAAATGTGAAATTAACAGTTTAGCTGTTGTAAATATGCAAAAAAAATTTTTTATTTATTTTTGTTTTTAGTCTATTTTGTTTTTTGGCATTTATTTTTAAATTTTCAATGTTTATAAATAACTAACTAATTTGATTAAAAAACAGTAAATGGAGTTGATAATCCCTTAGATGACAGGTTATATCTCGGTAATTCGTTCAAACTAAAAAATTTGTTGACCTGTGTAATTAAAAAAAATAAGTTAATTAATGTAAAAAGATTCAATATTAAACTGGGGCCATGTATTTTAAAAAAACAATAATTATTTAATTTTAAAATTTGTTTTTAACTCTACAACTAGCATTATATTATCTTTGGAGTCTCCTAATTGTTTTAATATACTCCATAATGATTATAATAGTCATAATTAAATAAATATTTATAATTATTATATTATAATCCAAATAATTTAAACATGAAATTTATCTGATTAATACAAACAACGCATTATTTAAAATATTTTTTTTTGATTGTAAAGCAAATTTTTAATTATTTTATGTTATAATATTTAAATGAATGTGTTTCATCATATTAAAAAGTCTAAATGTTATATGTTTCTCCTATAACTTAATTAATTATTATATAAGTCAAAAAAATTAAAAACTTTATTAAAATACATCTTAAACGGATTTGGACACTTACATACATTACCAATATAACAAATTACATTTAGTAAGTAGGCATTTTAATTTTTATTATAACATTAACCATATAGCCTTTCAGGTAGGGCCGAGATTCATTAGTTTTACCATGAATCGCGAATATTTAAATTTTATGATGCTGAAAATAATATGCTAGATCGAACCCGTGACTGCTAGAGGAATCAAAATTACGCAAGTTTATTTGGCATATATTTTGGCCTTTTGCATTTTTTTTTCATTGTTAGCTTTTTGCCATTGAGGCAGTGAGCT
Source organism: Acutogordius australiensis (assembly GCA_030555515.1). Classification (NCBI taxonomy): domain Eukaryota; kingdom Metazoa; phylum Nematomorpha; class Gordioida; order Gordea; family Gordiidae; genus Acutogordius; species Acutogordius australiensis. The sequence goes on from CM060242.1 coordinate 42,579,203, forward strand.
CTTTCAATTTAAGTCTCCATTTGTTTCTATCTCTACACTCATTTCTATTTAGATTGTGACAACTCATGCTAGCGTCTACTCTTTGAGACCAGGTGTTTAGGTCTGCCCCTTTTATTCTTGCCTTGCACTTCAATTGCATTTACCAGATTGCTTAGATACCCTTCTTTTTGCCTCATAACGTGTCCAAACCATCGGAGTCTGTTGATTTCGACTTTATTTTGTATGGGTGTTATGTGTAAACTTCCAAGTATATGATCGTTGCGGATCTTGTCTTTGCGAGTCACCCCGAGAAACATCCGTAGCATGCGCATTTCCATCGTTTGTAGAATTCTTTCATCGCTTTTCCTTAACGCTGTTGTTTCTAAGCCGTATGTTATTGCCGGTTGTACTATGCTTGAGTAAGCCTTGCCCTTAACTTTTATTGGTATATTTTTGTCAAACAGGACACCTGTCAACGATCTCCATTTTAGCCACCCAACTTTGAGTTTGTTCCTAACTTCTTGCTCGACGTTTTCATCGGATTGTAGGTAAGCACCTAGGTAGGTTGCTGTTGGCTTTGATTTGAGAGACCAGTCATCGTTAATTACATCAAATCGTTTAAATACACACACAATCCATGGCTAAGTTCAGCATTTTTTAATTATTTTTTGTGAGTAGGGTTCGAACCTAAGCGAAAAATTCCCACTGGAATTCAAGTCCAGCGCCTTAACCACTCGGCCATCTTAGACCAACTTGATAAAAATTAACATGGGGCGGCCTTATGTAAATTAATTTTGATAAATGGTAACAAAAAATATATTTATAAAAGTCCACCGTCTATTTCAATATTAATTTAAAGACATAAATAAAAAAAAATATAAATCTTCGTTCCGCAAAATTATACAATTAAACACATGTTGCAATTCTTCAAAAAGGTTATTTTTTATTATAAAAAAAAGTCATCCAATTTTTATGTGTAAACAAGCCAGTATAGAATATTATTAATACAAAATTTTTTAGATGATTTTTAAAGTTTTTTTATATTTTCATATTTCTGTTTTATTATCATATTGTGAACATTAATAAAACTATGATACCAAAAAAGATATATGTTTGCTAAGGGGGGCGCCATCCTTTATAAAAATTATAAAAGTTTTGGATTTGTAATGTTTTAACCATATATTTTTATATAACAAAGAATGCCCCCCCCCCCCCCCCCACTTTTCCCCCTTATTAAATAACACTAAAAAAGTGTGGCAACAAGAATTGGTAGTAAGTTTTCAAATCGCTTCAAACTATCTAGTTTTACATATAACACTCTTTTCTCCTATAGCAGCTAATGATAAACGACCATTTAAATTTTCCAAATATGCCTCATTTTTTTAGCCATCTTTACCTATGAATGATAATATTATCCTTTATATAAAAAATCTAATAAAAATTACATGAGCCTTTTAAGTGTTGAAGATTTAGGATAGTTTCACATAATGAAATGCCTTAATTAGGTTCTGTAGTGGGTTGTTAAATTATTGAGCCACCAAAAAATTTTCGTTCCTGCCCCGCCCCTATTAATTAAATTTATGGCAAACTAATTAACACAAAATTAAATATCTACAATATAAATAAACATGTTATATTAAAATTTCTTTCTTTTTCAAAGTAGTTTCGCCCGTCATGGCTTTGCCTATCCCACAAGTCGATAATTTTTGAGAGATTGTGTTACCTAGAAAGTTTAATCCTTTCATATTAATGATTGTTAAATTATTTCTAATCAAACTTAATAATTTAACTTGATTAAACATTAATTATTTAAATAATGTCATCCAAAAACAGATTAAAAAACAAAAATAATTGAATGTTATTTGCATATTGACATCAATCCATCTCTTAAATTAAAAATTTCAAATAATATATTTATTAAACCAATAAAATATCGTGTGCTTTGGTTTAAATCCAAAATATTTTGAATTATCTAAATGTTGATGTATGAGCCTATTCTAGTAAAAAACCTTTTCTCATAATGTAAGATGTTACATATAAGCTAAAAGAAATTTATATAAAAAAACTTAAATTTTTTTATTTTAGGGTATTCTTGAGGTCGTAATCTGTCAATTTGGTCAAAATGGCTATTTTGGTATGAAAGGTTCTATTTACCTGAAAGTAGAAAACCACGAAAAACGTAAAACTAATATAAAATTAGGCCATCCTAAAAATGTAGGCTTTTATGTTTTCAAACTTAATTTTTCTGACATCGATATCTGTTGTGATTGGATTCGGATTAGTGAAGGATTCGGCGGTTTGGAAGTAGACACTAGGCCAGCGTTGCCTTATCACAACATTCACTTGCAAACACCAAAATTTATTCTAACTTCTAGACAAAAAACAATTGCATTAAAAAATACGAAAAAGACAGAGAATTTTAAAGCGAACTTTAAAATGTTTAAAAGATTTTAGATTTCCAATTTAAATCTACCAAGGTCATGAAATGTTTCATCTCTGTTTTAGTAACGATAGTGTTTAGAGCAGTTATCAAAATACAAAATAAAATGATGGAACAAGACATTTAAAAATAAATTAAGGTGATTCATATTAATACATACCTATCATAACATGCAATATCGATGTGGGTAGGCGAGTTTTTTCTGGAATCAATATAGCTTGGCAAAATTCAAAAAAACTACGAGGCAAAGATAATTCCTTGAAAACTATGAGGAAAAAATAAGAAGCTTTTTACAGGTGCGAAACAATAAAAGAAATCAATGAATATTAAGATAGTAAAACAGTATAATTTTATTATATATTAATCAGTAAAACAGACCCAAAGCGGGCATCAACATATTATTTTTCAATATCGCTTGCAACTTACTTGCGTAGATAGATTTCGACACTTGTGCAAATACGTTTTAGCATATACTGAATAATTTTCGTTGTGCATTTATTTCTACACAAAACAATTGTTGGAATATAAAGATGGGAGGTAAGAGAAGAATTACCCAGGGAAAAATCCAGTTAATACAACCCACCTGGTTGTTTTAACTTACCTCCCGAGCTATGATTTGAGGGGCAAGAGGCTATAAAATCGACCAATTTTGTTAAGTTTTTCACAAAATTTATATTTTCATTAATCTAAACTAGAAATATTTTATTTTGATTTTTTTGTTAGATATAAATTTATACTACTAAATGGGCACTTTAAAACTTTCAGTGCTTGTACCGTTAACAATATGGTTATTATTCGCAACACTCCCTAGTAATAAACTCGTTTTTTGTTTCTTCAATCTTTTGGTCCAATTTTTTTTATCCTTCCTTTACCTATTTTTCTTGTTTAGGAAATGAATAATTCCGTTTTCATTTTCTGATCTATGATTATAAAAACACAAACCTAGTGGCACTTAGTATTATTTTTGGCTAGATTTAAAAGAACGTCTTTTGATGGATAGGGGATTCCATTATTTATCATACGAAAAAAAATCAAACTGTTGACAAGACACGTCCTTTAAGTCATAAAGATAAACATTTCATGTTGTATATGAAAAAAACAATGTTCAACAATAATCTAAAAATGTTTGGTTCGACCTTAAAATATTTTGCAATGTAAAAAGAACCCCATTTAGGCGTTTCTGCCGCGATGAATTAAAATCATATGACCATATAAATTTAAAATTCATGCTATTCACAATTTTTTTAAGCATATTTTAAAAGAAATATATAATATCTATGAGGAAATGAGTTAAATTTGTCATAAATTTTTTCCATAAGCCCTTTAAATTCTCCTAGCTGCTTTGAGAGGTGTCAATTTTAACTGGAGACATGATTTTATGACTTTCGCAAAGTTTTCTAATATATAATTAAGACATCGATTAGGCGTCAAACTTTGTAAGCCTGCTATAAACACACATCTATTAGGTTTTAGGCAATTATCTCAAGTAGTCTCGCAAAATAAGTTTCAGCTTTTGGGTTTTTTCGCGATGCTAGAGACACATATATGGCCCGTCTGAGGTATCCAAATTTTTTTTGACAATATGGTCTGTTTAGTAAGATTGTCCCAATTTTCCAGATGTTTGTTTTTTGATTTGTAATAGATTTTAAATTGTTCATTTTTCACTTTAGACCTAAGTGCTGGGCACTTTATAAGACATAATAAACTGACGGGGCGCCCATTTGGGGCAAGTCAGCATAACATTTACACGAAGATTGTAAAAAACTAATTACATTAATATTCAGTTGCTCGTAATTGTCATATATACTTAAGCTAAATAATATGTTAATTTTTATTTAGATTTGGCCAATGCTCAAGATTATTCGTATGAAACCAAGGTAGTCTATCTTTTAAAAATTTGTCGACCATGATTATGCATTACGCCAAAATAAGGTGTATCAAAACGAAATTTATATATTCACGTATCGAGAAATTTAGACTCTCGGTCGGTTTTTCACTTCCACATTTTATTATGATTTTACGCTTTCCTTCACTATTGGTTCGCCAAATTTATAAAAATGTTCTAATTGAAAATCTATGATGGAAATGCGTTGGCCTTGTACATTGTCTTAGTTAAATACTTAAATTTAATATATAATTTGTTGATTCTTAACTTTAGAGGTTATCTTTGTTTTCCTACAATTTAGATCAATGAAAATAAAATACGAAATCATTAAATCTGAAATATTTTGCAAATTCTAAATAGAAATCGAAATGGCCGAGATCTGTTGAATTAGGCATATTGTATCATATCTGTGACGAAATGAAAAACAAAAAACAAGTTTAGCGAAGGACTTATATAAGCAAATAAATTCTGATTAATTGTCAAGTTTGAGATTACCTGAATGTTGTTTCTAATAACCATTCGTCTTCAAAAAAAAACTTTAATGTATGAGGGGGGGGGGGGGGGTTACAAAAACTTTGCATTTTTTTAACTTTTGCAGGTAATCAGTCAGCCGCTTGGAATGGCATTTATAACGCTCGGATAAGTTTAACCCTAAATCAAAATAGTATGGAATAAGAGAAAGGTAACTCATCTAACATGAACAGGTAACGTTGCATGTTTTTGTTGTTTTTAACCACTGCGAATTTTCAATATGGATGAGGGTGGCTCGGAGGTGTGAGCGAGCTTAGAGGCGGCTAGAATAGGATTTGTCCATAGGTCTAAAGGATTAATCGGGGAGATATGAGCGCAAGACACAAAACATTAAAAAGAACTATGATCCAAATTAGATATTTTTCCTTTAGTCTTAGAATTTACTTGATTTTACAAAAGCACATAAGGACTTATTAAGGCTTGCAAAAGTAAACACAATTGGAATGTTGAAGATTGTTTTTCTAATTGGACTTAAGAAGGATATACCTATTTGAAGTAAATGATCAACTAATTTTTTCTCATCAATCTTAATGGCTTATTTATAAAAATAAACTAAAATTGACATTTTTTATTATTTGCAACGTTGCATGGGCTTTTTTGGGTAGAGCATTGAAAATGCCGCGATATTCATAACCCCTAGGGGTCAGTATAATTAAATGCGCCTCTCCGCCAATAACTCAATATCCCTTAAAAAGGAGCCTCACTCTCTAAAATGTTATAGCAAGCGGGTCTCTACCCTGAAATTAAAAATTGTAATTAAAATAAATATTATACTTCCACAAGCTATAAATGATTTTTATGAAAACACTTGATTTTATATTTATTGCCATAGGTGAAGAGATCATCTGAAGGTAGTTTTTTGTTGTGTCATTTTGTTTTATTGCATTTAACAATTAAACTATAAATTTTTTATCGGGTTATTGAGGGCAAGCAGGTAAAAATATATAGACCCCATGTTCTATGAGGAAAAATAACGGGAGTTATAAAAATGTAATATAACTTATATCAACCATTCTCAACCTTTTTTTAATACATTGATTGTCATCAAATAATAATGGGCTATAAAAAAAATTTCAGGAATGTTTTTAAAATAATTAATAAATCATGTAACTAATTTTATATGATTTATCTTATTTGGCACAGCATTTAAAGTGATCATCATAGGATATAGGTTTATTCAATAATTTTAGGACTTTTTTATTAATTAAGATATCATCTAAAACGCCATAAAAGTGCAAACAATTTAAATTAAGAAAATTTAAAAAATTTTGCTGAATTAATGAAATAATATGCCTAAATTTCCTCATAATTATTTAAATAAATTAAAAAAATTTACATATCATGATATGAAAACTTTTATAACAATTATAATAACTAAGTAATTTTGTATAGATTATAATAAAGTTTACACACAAATCAAGAGATTGATTAAGATCAAGATGTGCTAAGTTATGTATATCAATATGAAATTACGGGTAAAAGGTAAAACATACCCTAATTAATAGTATACATTTTTAAAAGAAATTCTAAGCGCAAAAAAAACTAATTTCCCTTATTAATTCAACAGAAAATTGAGTTTGCCTCAAAATAAAGCTTATTGGGCCAGAGATATAAGTTTTTTTTATAAATTTTAAGTTTTGGGATGAAATCAATTTTCAAAGTGGTCATAGACAGCGGGCAATCTGACAGTAAATACGCGTGCTAGTTGCCAGTTGAGCTTTTTTAGATCTCACCAATTATTTGTCTTTTATTTTTCAAAAAGTCATATTCTTGATGGAAATATTAGCAATTTTTTAATAGTAAATATTCTTAATAATATTAATAAAACAATTAATAAAAATTTTTTTAGAGTTATTTTACATCTTAAGACCCTTGTCCATTATTGAATACTGTCTAACTATATATTTTAATTTTCTTGAAAAAAAAAAGATTTATAGATTTTTATTTAAGTTTTTCTCAATATGATTTAATTAAATCATTTAGATATTCTTGAAACGGAAACTATTCCACCACCAATCATTGAACAATTACCTGTCGAAGATGGTAAACCTCAAATTTTATGGCTTTATTAGCTTAAATTTAAATATATTTATTTTTAAAAAATAAAATAAGTAACATTATAAATCATCTTAAATATTTTTTAGTTAAACCAAATATTATCGTGCCAATCAGCATTCAGTTATTTAAAATATTAAAACTTATTTGCTATCCAATCATTAGTTTTTGGTACATTTTTAAAAATCATAGCAAAATTATTTTTCTTTTTATATTTTATATTTTTAAGTATTTTAAATAGATTATATATTTTTACTGAAATCAATTAAATATTTGGTGATATTTTATTAAACCATATCTATATAATTAAAAGCAAATTTAGGTCATGAATATTCTTAAGAATAGAGTTAAAAGGAAAATTATTTAAAAATAGGTTTGTAAAGATACAAAAAGCTATAAATATATAAAAAAAACTTAGGAGTCAATGGTTTTAAACACGCAAAAAAAATTGCTATAAAATATTAACAAATTATACAATTTAAACATATAAGTTTGACACCCAGAAATAAAATATATAAGTGTACAAAATTTTGTAGGCGCGACGCCCTGTTAATAAAATATTATATTTTGTCTGATTTCAACGATTAATAATTTTTAGGTCTGGTTTAATAAAAGAAATTATGCATGTCAAAGCTCATTTTGCCAATAAAGCTTGTTAAGTAAATTAGATTTATTTTTAATAAAAATTCAAAATAAATTGGATGGAGATAACAGGCAATAAGCTGCTCAAGCCATCATTTTCAAGTTTAACTGGCCCGTCTTTGCGACAGTTAAAGTCCCAAAAGTCTATCCATGGGTTTTTTGGCTAAGAGATCATGCACTTCCCAGTTTTGCACCGGTCAGGTCTGAAAATCGAATTATAAATATTTCTTGATGGCGTTCTAATTTTAAAAACTTTTAAGTCAATAAGTTGCTGTTTTATCTGATTTACCAAATAATCAATATAGACCATATAATTTTTTATTAATTTTATTTTAATAGGATATGTTTATATTTAAATAGTTGCAGATTCCAATAATGGGGAAAAGCCATTGGAAACTGGTAGGCGAGATTATAGATAAACATACATAATTTGCTAATTTGCTATTAATTTTGATATTTCTTAGGCATTTTCAGATTCTTTTTTGTTCAGTAAACATAAATATTTGTCGTTAAAGTTAAAGTCGCGTTTTTAAAGAGTCAATATAGGTAAGCCTATAAGTACTCCAAAAAATATTAATTTTGTCAATTAAAACATTAACTGTAGTCCAAAAATATCAATTTTTCACTATTCAAATTGGACATTCATAAGGTTAGGCCGAAATAAGAACATTTTGTTAAATATTTACATAACTATGGCAAACAGTCAAAATAAATAAATTAAAATTATATTTGAATATTTTTTAACATTCACAAGTGTTAGTTTTGATGATTTTTTAAGGCTATACTTTTTTTGTATCAAAAAAAGTTAAATAAAATTAATATGTTTGTTTATGTAATAGTTTATGGCTATATATATATTTATGGAATATAAAAATAATTTTTAATTAAATAAAAGTTGAAGCAGAAACCCCAACTACGATTATTGAGCAAATCCCGGTGGAACAAAGTAATTAAATAATGTAAATAATACGATAAGTAGGGGGGGAAAGCGCAATGGGAGTAGATGTTAAAACTTTAAACTATAACAAGTTTGTAAATTGTTGGCTCCACAACTTAAATGCGGTAATAGAGCCAGCAATTAAATAATAAACCACCTATGTGTTTTTTAAGTGTTTAATTATTTGTAAGAGTTCGAGTTCAAAATATTTGGCAAAATTAGCCATATTTTGAACTTAACTCTTTACCATTTTTTACCCCCCCCCCCCCTCCTCCCCCCCTCTTAATTGAAAAAGTTCAAATGAAAAAAAATTTACTTTCTCTTGCAACTCACCTCAAATAAAATTCTTAATTATATAAATGTATAATTCTCAAAAAAATGCATTTTGTTTCTTCTCCTCAAATGAGCTCAAATGGCATCTCCGAATAAGCTGAATAACCAAGTGAACTCAATTGAAAAGTAAAAATCTGGAATTTCAGTTGTTAAGCTTTTGAGTGTGAATTAATTAAAAACGGCATTTTGTACCCAAGATTACCAAATTAAGGGAATATTATTAAAAAGTTAATAAATTTGAGCTTGGTTCTTCAAAAAACTTAGAAATTTTTAATTATTATAATAAAATGTAAATAACAAACATGGGTTTGGCCATATAAAGTTTTCCAAAGATTGCCCGGAGTACCTCATTCTGACTCATTCAAAAAAACCATATTGAAAAAAAAAAGAAAAGAGGTTCATCAGTGTTATCAAATCTCCGTTTTACCAAAATATAAAAAAATTGAATGCTTTTTTATTAAAATGAAGAATATTTATTTTTTTGTAAATGAAAATTTTTTATAATATTTTTCAACCCCGTGAAAAAGTGAATCCCTCATATTCACTTTTTTCTTTCCTCACCATTTATTATAATTGAGAAATTCTGCGGCTGAATTCTTTTTTATTAAACACTGTGTTTTTTTATGCGTTAAAAACTTACACATTTTTGGTTAAGAAATTTAAAATATATTAAAAAAACAAAAGTTTTTATGTAAAAATAATTATTAATGGGGGTATGTATATTATAAATTAAAGTCAATGATTAAATTCTTAACATTACTCACCCAAACGCGCTCTGTTAAGAGTTGTCTAGATATACCGGTTAATAGCCAATATATAAGTAATAATTTTCTTTTTTGACAGTATGTAAAGAGGTGGTTTATTAGCAGGTACTCCTAACCCTGCATGCACCGGTGAATTTTTAATGAAATAGGGACATCAGTGCAGACAATTTAATTTATTATATTAACAAACCTTTTCTCATTTACGCACTGATCCATCTGTTGTTCTTAACAAGTGTATTTGATGATCCCAATCCCAGTTTTTTTAGAGGCTAGTTTTATGCAAACAAGCAAATTTTTCAACCCCCTTATCAAAAAATAAAAAATTTTAACGGTATGTCCATACACGAATACTCTCCCCAGATGCAATATATATAGAATATGGCAATTTGATTAATATTTAATAAAATTAATGATAATCAGCACTAAATATTTTATAATTAGACACATTAAGTTGATTTTAATATTTGTCCTAAAATGTTATCAGGAAATAATTTTATATCTCAAAAAAAGTAATAAAGGTCAAATGAATTTGATATGCTAAGCGAATGAAAGTTTTTTGAACCATATTTTTAAATTAAACCGCTCTCTATTTTGCCCAACTTTTGGGTAAGCATATGGCACCACAGTTTAAATGTATTATATTTGCTTGGGCACATTTATAGGGAGCCCTAATTCGTATAGTCGTACCTACCACTACAGTAGCACAAATGGTCAGCCCGGTGTATGGACGGATTACACATCGACTAACGGTGGTAAACCAGTTACAAATATCGGAAATGCCCCTTACAACGCAGCTAGCCCGACAAATAATAATAATATTAATCCAAATCCAACTAATAACGTAAATTCTAGGAATCCATTCTGGGGATGGGATTCACCCCCAGCTAACTCACCAATATCGTGGCAACCCCGTCCAGGTTTACCAAATACCGGATACAATGCGCAACCTCCGTGCATCAATCGGGAAATTCCCATAAGTCCCCCGACAACAAATCCTAGCACCGAAAGGCCCCCGAGAAGGAGAGCTGGTGGACGGAGGCCTGCAATTAGAAATCCCGAATCTTTAGCTACAAACACTAACAACGCCAATCCTATTAACAAACCTCCAGTGCCAGCACCCTCACGTCTCACCAATAGGCCCAAACCAGCCGGTTCTACTGGCGAGATTTCACTCAAGCCATCGACATCGGGTTCAGGATCTGTGCGAATCATTACAGCCGGAGTGTACATTGAAAGAGGCTACCCATTTTCCGTAAAAGAGGTCAATGCGCTTATCGGGCAGGTAAATAGTTTTTAAAAAAATGACATAATTCTAACCTAAGCTACATTGTTTTGTTTGTAATGTTCTATGCGCACAAATTAATTGTTCTACAATCCAAATAAAAATACTAACGACGCATTAATTATTTGTCGTACGTCGCACAGGCCACTATTAATCGCTCTAAATGCACAGTGGTTGCGCACGAAATAAATGCTCTGCAAAATAATTGCTCTTTGTGCCCAACTGATATCTCGATATTAAGTGAAAACTTACATATGCTGTGTTTATCAAAATCAAATTTTTTTAAGCCGTTTCAATTTACTATTTTTGATTTGTAGTTTTAATTTTTATCCTGACCTATTAAGAAATTTGCAGTTTTATTTAAAATTTTAAAAGTGTTTTCAGTCAAATTAATTGGTGGTTGCTCTTAAATATTTTTACTGAACACGAATTTTATATAAAATTAAGTATTTTTCACCTTATTTTACTATTTTGAAGCAGTTGTTATAGCTTATTAAGCTGTTGCATTTTTTAAAAAAAATTGCTTTTTATATTTTCCCTTTTATGATAAAAAAATGACTTAATTAATCAACAAATCTAACATTAGCATTTGTCTCCATTTCATGCGCAATAATAACAGGTCATAGCCCCACAAATAGATCATTTAACTTTGTCAAAATTTTTTGTCTTTTATTAAATGAGACTTCCAAAGTGGCTCGGTAAATATTTAGTGGAATTGGGAAATATTTTGAGGAAACTTGGGATGTTGCAATGAACAGGCCTAATTTTTATTGCATTCTTAATTATTATAGAGTAATTATTCAAAAATCGGTGGGGTTTTTCACTTGGTTCACCCTCTCTCGGGACGCCATTGTGTTATAATTTTACAATTTTGCGATCTAACAAGAATCAGTGAGGGTAAATGCCATGTGTGAGTATTTAAACTTAATTCGAAAAAAATAGATATAAATAAAATTTTTATATGGAACACGGATATTATTTAGATATCAACTTTACAATATTAAGTATTTATATACAACACAGGTCAACAAATATCAATGGCACCGGGAATTTTATGAAAACATAAAAGAATATATCCCCATGATGGCCTTATTATATTATTTCATTCTTAGTTCGACTCCTTTCGGTACATATCGAAAAATGGCCTTTTTTGACCAAATTGACAGATTAAGAATACCCTACAAAGGCGAAAATTTAAGAATCATTTATCATAAAAATCCCTTGTAACTTAAATTTCTTATCTCAAATAATGAGAAATAAAATTCTTTAGTATAAAGCTCTTACATCAGCATTTAGATAGTAGGAAATACGCGTCCATACTAACGGTAAGATAAATTATCGGTTTTAATAAAAGTTCAATTTAAAATTTGAATTTAACAGTTTAGCTGTTGTAAAGCAAAAAAAAATTTAATTTATTTTTGTTTTTGAATCTTTTTTGTTTTTTTGACATTTTTTTCTAAAATTTTTAATGTTTATAGCTGACTAACTAAGATTGATTAGAAATCCTTAAGATGGAAGTGTTGATCCCGTAATTAGCTTAAAACTCTCAAAAATGTGTTGACCTGTGTTATAAAATATTTTCTATATAAATTTGACCGAAATAAACCTTGTTGATATACAGAGTAAATTTAATTTTGCGGACCTCAAAATCAGTAAGGTTAATTAAAAAAACCTGAGAATTAGATGATTCTTTGGGCGTAAGGGCAGGTGAAAAGTGAGTTTAAATTTTTGTAAAATTTTGTGAAAACACTTCTTTTAAGCTTAAGAAGTTGTTCCTAATAAAAAATTTTGTATAAACAATGGTTGATAATTTTCAATACAAAAAATCATTAAAAGTCTTAAATTAAATTTTTTAAAAACCGAATAAAGTGTACTCCGTGCCTAGTTTATGGTCTGTATTTATTCATAAAATTATGATAATAAGATTTTCAATCTAACATAGCGCGTAACGATTTAGGCACTATGAATATACCTTTAAAACAAATATTCATGTATAAATACTCATTTTTTCCAAAACAATATAAAAATTAGACATGACCTTATATGTTATATGTAATGGATAGATGAACAACTATATAATGGATGAAACGTTGAGCTTAAATTACCAAGTCAAGCTGGCTGGTATCGTCCATGAATCGGTATATATAACCTTATAAAACTGAATTAAATATATTGTAATTATTTAAGCTAATAAGGCACGTTTGTATTCCGTTACTTTCGTAAAATTTTGTTTTTTACGTGTTGAAAACATTTGGAAATCACGCTTTAAATGTTTTTATCTATTTAATAAAACGATGATATAAAGAAAGAAGTAATATTTAAATTATTCATATCATACAAATGTTTTACCTTGCATTACTATTTTATGGAACAAATAAAATCTTTTATTCCTCTCTTATTTGTGGCAATAAACAACAACAATAAGCAACAAAATGAAAAAATGGTTCTTCTATTCCGCGCTTAGAGCCGATTTATTGTAGAGATTATATTGAAATTAAAATCAAAAATTTAACAGTATACTACCTCAAGAATAATGTTTAATATCCATAACTAATGAGACCTAAACATTTAGCATTCTTAACATATTTTAATATATATAGCCTCTTCAAACTTATTACACTAAAGAGACTAATTTAGAGGAATTTTGTGGCAAAACTTCAAACTCACGTAAATTAGGAGACGAAGATATTTCAATCCTTATTGGAGAGTAATTTTATATATTTTTATTACACAATGAGCCAGTATATTTTTTCAGCACAAAAGCTTATTATAACTATTAATTGCTATATGGGCACCAAATCCTAGCTCTATGCGCACGATTGTGCAAAGAGCGCAAAATCGTGCTCATAGAACGATGATAGGGATCAATTTTGTATATCAACATCATACGATAAAAAAAATAATTTATTTAATAATATTTTTTTAAAAAATTATTTGCCATATATAATATTAGGAAATGGGTTGGCAACGATGAATCCGTAACCGGTAAATGCATATTATAATATTTATTATAAATTTTTTTAAATGCAAAATTTTACGAGGCCGTCAGAGGCTCGATCTATTAATGCATATTATATTAGGGCATGTCAGAAATCGTGAGGAATCCATAAAATTCGGAGTTTTTTAGTAGAAATTTGCTAGCTAATGCATGTAATATTACATTATAATTGCTCTTCCATTTATTTACAACTTTCATTTAAACAAAAATGTGTTTGGACTACAAAAGTTCAAATTCCAATATTTCCAATGAGCTAATGTTTATTAAAATTTGTTTCGGAATATGCATTTAAATCAGTGAGAATTAGTAAAACCGATATGCTAACTAGTACTGTTATTGTTGGTCACATTACAAATTTGCAAAATAAAGTATTACCTGATTACAACAACCTAAGTTATGTAGTAGTTTGTGATGAATGAGTCCGGAATGGCGGAGTCATCATTTTTTATATAATTGGAATTTTTAAGTAAAAGTAATAAAAAGTATATATAGATTTAAAAGTGTTTAATTTAAATATAGATTGGATGATATCGTGATGACTTTATATAAATATCTATATATACCGAATATATTTTGATCTTACAACTAACTTACCATATAATAAAATATCTATCTTTACCCTACTAAACACCGAACCATCTTATCTATATATTCCTGAAAGATATCCTGGTGGCAGGCCACCAGGATATAAATTCCCTAAAATTATCTTATTATAATCAATTCAACATACAACCTTTATTATCCTTTTTCATTCTAAACAGTTTAATAGGAGGTCAGCCGTTTAAAACTATGTTGATCGAATAGTTAACTATAAATTGGCTTACTGCAGAGGTGTTAATACGTTTAATTATAGTTTTAGTGGGAATATTTTTGCCAATGAATTAGGGGTCCAGATCTAAGCACCGTAGTTTAAGACCGACCTATATATTGTTTTATAACAAACTGTGAAAGTTTTTTTATTTCTATTTAGATCCGGTCACGGCTTTTATATTGTTAGTTATGTTAAATATTTCGGATATAGAATTAATATGCTTGTTGAATTTAAATACTGGATCACTGGTTACGCCAAGATTTTTAGGGGATTTGAAGAGTGGTAGGACAGAATTACTGATGAATTTTTTGGGTTGTAATTTATGAAGAGTGAATTGAGGGTGAAAACACTTGCTTTGAACGATAATAATAATAATAAATAATAATAAAAAAATAATAATAATAATAATAATAATAATAATAATAATAATAATAATAATAATAATAATAATAATAATAATAATAATAATAATAATAATAATAATAATAATAATAATAATAATAATAATAATAATAATAATAATAATAATAATAATAATAATAATAATAATAATAATAATAATAATAATAATAATAATAATAATAATAATAATAATAATAATAATAATAATGACTATTATATTTAATCCAAAAAGGTATATCTTACCAAAATACTTTATGTGAAGAGAAGGCATGCATGTTGTTAAAGCCGACAGCACACTTAGCCTCATCAGCTGCACATGAATTGGGCCACATGTAAGTTCTTATTCATTAGTGCACGTGAAAAGTGATTTTTTATTTTCGTTACAATTTTAAAAAATTTTATTTTGTAAAAAACTTTTAAAATTTGCCAAATTTATTTTTTGATAATATAATATTTTTCATAATTTTTTCGAAAAAACATAATTTTCAGAAATTCCAAAAAATTAAAAAAAAAAGCTCATTTTGCACAAGGCCTCAAATGTGTAAATGAATACACAAAATCAAAATTTTGACACACTTTTTCACATGCGTTCAGAATTCTTTTAATTAAAAAAAATTATTTTAAATTAATTTTTTATGTTTATTCCTTTTAATGGGTATAATTTTTGATGCACGCTTTATTTTTTATTTTCTAAAAACTAAAAAAAGTTTTTTAAAATTTTATTTGTATAATTTCCATGCCCAAGTCGACAAAAAAATGAGTGAAAATAGAAAAATATACATTATATTATCCATGATGATTATGTCTCATACATATTTTTCGTTTTCCCGAGTTCTTTTAAACCTCGGCTATTTTCTTAGGTTTATATAAAAAAAGAGCCAGATTTGTCCAAATTGACAAATGGACCTCGAAAATAAGGATTATATTTTTACATTTCACTTGTAACTTATGTTTCTTTTTCTTTAAAATAAAAAAACTATTTGAGTAAATCAAACCCAACATTAGCATCAAAGAGTTTTATAATATTTAACCCAACCTAAATTGACACATTATATTATTAGTGTCAAATATATTGTTTGAAGTTTGATGGGTAAAATAGCTTTGAAACCAATGTTTTTTTTTGTTTTTAATTTCGTACGTTACATAATTTCGCTGTACACAGCTTTGGACATGTGAAAAAAAATTTTTTTAAACAAAATAGCATAAATGATATCGCAAGCTTAGTTGTATACCAAAGTTTCATCTAATAATTGAATAGCCGGACCATAATATACCTTTCTAAATCAGGTTTAAACCAAATTAATAAGAAATTGATACCTATGTTGTTAGATCTGGGCCAGACCATGACCACGAAAATAGTGAGTGCAAAGAATTATCTGAGGGCGGAATCATGCATTACTTCGTAAATTACCCTCAAACGATGATATGGTCAGATTGTAGCCATAGAAGTGCTGCCTTATTTGCCAGGTTAACTCAGCGCGGGCGCTTAATAAATATTAAAAAATTTTTTTTTGCATAATTATTAGGAAAAAATTTTTCAACAAAAAAGGGCGCCGCGTTCACACTTAATTCATTTTTTTGTATCAATTATAAAAAATATTTATAATTTTTGTAAAAAAGTATAGGTTCATTTTTTTAAATAAAAATTTTAAAATCAAGGATATTAAAATGATTATTACCTATAGTATATTTAAATATTAATTATATAAATATTTTAATTAGTCTGAAAGCGTCTAATAGTAATGTGAGTTCATACGTAAATAGGTCTAAAAAATAAAAATATATTAACGCGCTCCTGTACATAGATATCATTTTTATTTTTATTTAATTGAAAATTAGATGCTTTTATTTATTTTTGTCAAAATTTATTTCTGTTTTTAATATTCGTTTTCTGTTTTTAGCTGACTTTCAAAGTCGAATTTGAGAGTTCTTAAGATGTCAGGCTTGGTTTCTGAAATTAATTCATAACTCTCATTGACCCTTGTTATTAAACATTTTTAAATCTCTTGAAAACTTAATTAATAGGACAATTTCAAAAATTAAAAATTAATTTATTTTAAAATTTAAACACTAATTAATTTATTCTCGATTAGATGTTATTCACTGAACCTTGGGTAACTAAATGACAAATTAAATATAATTCTTAGTTGGCCAGTTAACACTAGCAAAATAAAAAAAAGTGTATATAATAGGTGCCACTAGTCAAAATTTAGATTTAAATATTTTACATACCTAATTAATTTCTGATAACAAAAAAAAATTACATATTTGTTAGATGCCTTTTTGTTGCTTGTATAAATATAATATTATATAATGGTTTGTGATGATTTTCGTTTACCTCATTAAAGATTTTACATTTTTTAAATTTCGGTAAATTTGATAATTAAATAACTTTCCAGTAATTTTGTAAATTAATTATATATCATCCCTACCTGTGAGTTTTATTTAACCACGCTTAGTTAAAATCTATAGCCTGCTGTATCTACTAAAAAAGGTGTGGCCGTTGCGACCTTTGAATGTAAAATATAAATATGCTTGTTTTACGAGAAATACTGTAAGAAAATAAAATAAATGGCATTCATTAGCTTGCTAACTTCTAAACCATTTGCAAACATACTCGGTTTTTTAGGTGAAGGCATTACAATCATTATTCGTTGAGTCTGCCAATAAGAAAATCTTGTTTTTTTTTGAAATTAAAATTTTATTATAAAATTATTTCACATGTTTAGGGGACACGGGCTCAAATGTTTAGAAAACAAGGCCGCAACAAAAGACATTGTTGACAAAACATACATAGATTTGAAATCCGAATGCATAAATCTTAAAAAGCAATCTGTGCCGGTTTATGATAAGGTTTTTATTAAATTCAAAATTAAATTATATCTTTGGAGTCGAGACACTAAAACTAACCATGTTTCGGTTCGGCGAATAAAATTTAAGAAATATGGTTGTTAACACATCAAAGTATTATAATCTAAAGACAAAAAAATTAAGCCTTCTATTTGGGTTGTATTTGTTTAAATAATCAAAATACAATCATAATCTACATCTTATATTATATCGGCTCATGACAAATACTTATATGGATTTAAAAAAATGCTAAAAAACTTTTCATATTTTTTTTTTAAGAATTTATTTTTTAAAACAGAAGTTATTATTAACACCATTGCTAATATAAAATATTTTTTGGGTATCTAGATTAATTTTAATATAACTTTTATAATAGGTTACCTTATTTTAAACTTTTGGCAATTTTTAAAAACAGTTGGTTATGCTCAATTGCTAACCAGGCCCGATTCTAGCTTTCCATTTGGGGGGGAGGGGGGGGGGGCAAAAAAAACTCGTAGGGGGGCAGAAAAATTTTTTTTGCCGCCTTTGGGCAAAATTAGCCCGTGACCTTCGGTCACGGCAAAATTATACATGTACAACAAGAGAATCCATGTTTAAAATTTTTTAACAAATTAATACATAAAATAAAAAAAAATGATTGCGTTTACAATTTGGATATGTGAATTAAAATTAATTGTTTTCACTAATATCAATTGCTCAAAAAGATATGAGATTTGGAAATTAATTTTAAGTATAATTTTATCATTTAGTATCAATGCGCATGAAAATTAAAAATATGATGTATATGAATGATAAAAATAAATTAATAAAACTTTGGATTTCAGAAAATGAATAGTAAAATAAGATTGATTATCATGAAAACAAATGCTAATTTGGAAGAATATATATGAAAAAACACTGGTCATATATAACTAGTAATTAATATTAGGGTAAAAAATTAAATAAAACATGAACATAAACGTTAAACGCGCATAAAAAATTGCAACCAAGTCTTAAAATAGAAAATAATTAGCTGATTATGAGCAGTGTTTTGTATTAATCTAACAAGTTTATGCTAGAGGTTGTTTTGACTAAATTATAAGATTCATCAAAATTCAACGCCCCAGTTAATGATTTTTCGTGGTCCTAGAAGAACCATATCACATTTACGTAGGTCACTACTTAATAGCCTAATAGAAGTTATTGTATTCTTAAAGAAGAAAATGTGGCCTCACAACTTGACGTTGAAGAGCCAAATAACAAACTTATAAGAAAAATGTTAATAGATTAGAAAATGCATCTTTGTAATCATATAAAAATATAACAAAATCATTAGTAACACATTCTTTGTAATTATTAAGTTTCTTATTAAAATTTTTTTGGCCACGTCAATTTCTTTAGATAATAAATTTTTATCAATATTACTTATTTTTAAAAGATGCTCTAATTTATTTATATCTAAAAAAGGTTAATCAAATTTATTAAGGGAATCTAAAGATTTTAAATAAATATTATCGGTAAAAAATCCGTTATCAAAAGAATTAATAAATAAATCAATAATATTAAAATAAATACTTTTTACTTCATCATTAATATTTAAAATATTTTCAAACTTATGAGTAGAAAATAAATAGAAAAATCTTTAGGTTTAGTTTTTCTTTTATCCATAGATAAATTATTGTCATTTAAAAAAATATTAATATTAAAACAATTTTTGAATAAATCTTCAAATGTATTTTTATTTCTTAATTGTTTAATTTCTAACAAAGAATGGTGTATTAAATCAGAAGTTTTAGAAATATAAATCGTTCTGCATTGAAATTGGTCTATAATTATTTTTAATAAATAAAATAATTTTTCAAATGATAAATACAAAAAAAGAAATTGATGATTATAAATATAATAAAAAAACTCCGACGCAAAAGAGTATTAAATATTTTTGTGTAATTAAAAAAAAAAACAATGGCCAGGTAGTGACCACACCACCGATGGGGCAACAGCCGGGGTATGGTCCGGCATTCACTAACTACCTTGATTGCATCATGTTGAAAAAATTTATCAAGGAAAAAAAAATATCCAAAAAATCTTTCCCTTCACTTATTTCAAGACAATCTTAAACAAGATGTAATCGGTGGTTAAAGCAGTTATACGAGACATGGTGTCCAGCTATTTTGCTTAAAAATACTTGAACACTACCTTTTCCTCCGGGCATTACGTTCGCCCCATCGTAGCATTGTGCGATCAGGTTATTTGGTTTTAGATTATATTCTAACAAAAGATTGATGACAAGTGAGAAAATTTCTTAGGCATCAGATTTATGAATTGCTTTCACAAATATAAAGCTTTCTGTAGAAACAAATTTTTCTATATCTAATAACAACAGAAATAATTTCTGTGTTAGTTTGATCTCTTTAGCTGATGAGAAGTGTTAATGAATAAAAACACTTTAAAGTAAATATTTTTAAAATAATAATTTTTAGATATTTTTGACGGAGCAAATTTATTATATTATGTGGAAGAAAAAATAAAATTTATACGTATTTTTGGAGGGGCAAATTTAATTTTTTTTTGGGGGCAAAAATAAAATTACTATGTATTTTTTTGAAGGGGGGGGGGGGGGGGGCGGGGGCAAGCATTAAATTATTATGTATTTGGGGGGGGGGGGGGGGGTGGCAAATTCAATTTTTTTTTGGGGGGGGGGGGGGCAATCAAAAACTTGGCCCCCCCCCCCAAAAGGGGTCTAGAATCGTGCCTGTTGCTAACCCTTACTTTTATCTAAAAAATTATAAAACGTATACTTAAATATAAAACAAGAATGCAAAATAAAAGAGGAAGTTAAATAAAAACGATAAAAAATGTTTTTTGGACAAAATTGTAAAAGTGTCTACACGTTTAATTTGTTAAAAAAAAATCCATCTCTTTATTAAGTAATAAAAAATTCTATCAAATATGGTTGAAATTAAATTTAATTCCATAATTTTTAATTTAAAAAGTTTCAAATTAAATAAATATAATATAAATATTTGAAGTTTAAAGATTAATTATTCTAACTATCAAATAAAAAATGAAACATAGTTTCGCTGTAACTAAAGATTTAAACAATGTATTTGCATTAATAATAAATAACCAAAAATTACATAATGATTAACAAAAATGAAAGCAAAAAATAAATTAAAAAATATATTTTGCATATAGATTATAAATAAAAAAGCTAATAATATTTTCTTTTACAATGCATGTAAAAAAAATTTTAATAGCACTTTTTTGAAATCCAATTGAATAATTTAAGTTTTTTTATAATAATTGATTTACAACTTTTAAGAACATTTGAATCGACGGTAGAATGATAGATATTTCCAAGGCCAATTTTAAAAGTGGTATTTAATATGATCGCAGATCTTCATATTAAAAATAAATATATTGTTTTGAGCTTTGAAAAGAAACCTTTTCCAACACCCTTTTTTTTAAATATATATAAACAACTTTTAGTATTTAGTAATTAATTTTAAAAATAATTAAATTAATTTAAAAATTTATCAAAAAAGATTTTTATGCGAAATAATTAATAACCACTTTTAAACCTTTACTCAAAAAATATTTAAATTTTTTAATGCAATACTGAACAAACTTCGAACGCTTGCCTTAAAAATATATATTTTTTATTAATTTTGTTTTTTTATAATTAATTAATTTGTTATTTTCGCAGAGCAATTGTAGCCTACTCTATTGTCGCTCGCCTAATAGGGATCATTTGATCCGTGCGACACACGATAATCACCCATGTAATGAAAATGGATTGTCAGAAAATTCAAATTCGGTATTTAAATACTATTGTTTTCTTAAATTTTAAATAATTTTATCTCGATAATCCCAATATGCATTCATTTTTTTGTGCGCTAAAAGGTTTGCTTCAAGGGGAAATGCATACCAAAAGTTGAATTAATAAAACCGAGCCATGGGGAATGGAGTCAATGGGAACCATGGTCGGAGTGCAAAGCTGGACCGGAAAAAGATATTGGATTCCAAATCACAAACCGAAAATGCATTATGGCGTAAGTTTGAAGCATTATTTTGTTATCGGAATAGGTTATTAAAATATTAAATTTAACAACAATATCATCGCCAAGTCATTTTATAAATTATATTATAAGTTAATTTGAAATTGTATAGAAAACAATGAGATTTCATCATTAAAACACTATTTTAAAGCTTGTGCCCGAGGCAATACATCAGCTTTTATTAGCTATGATTGATATGTTTTTTGAATGTGATATGGTAAATTTTAAAAAATTAATTTATAAAAATATAATACATCACCATGCCTTATCTCGTATATTTTTTCGGTTTTTTGAACATTTTATACCTTAGATATAAAAATGGCCTTTTTGACCAAAATACACGGATTTCAAAATTTATAAAAAAAAAAATATTTCTGTTTCATATAAAAAAATCTCATAACTTATGTTTATCATCTCATACAACACAGGTCAACAGATTTTAGAGAATTAAAAGCTAATTAGGAAGACTAAACCTGTTGTCTTAGCGATTTTCAAGTCCATTCACATTTTATTCAAATTCAGTTAATCAGCTATAAACATTGAATTTAGAAATAATGCTTAATAAAAACAAATAAATTTACAAACAAATATAAATTGGATTTGTTTAGCATATTTACCAAAAACGAGGGCATCATGAAGATAATTTTTTTTATCTTACGTAATTATTAGATTTATTGTTATATATACATAAATTAATATATTTTTTTTTGCATTTTAATTTTGTATTTTTGTATATGATTTATCAAGGATCAAAAGCGGGAAACGGATATAAAAATTCTGATGGCAGTTTTAATCTGTTAACTCATTTATCTCAATAATAGGTCGACCTGTGTTTAGTCCCTAATAAAACAAAGCCTTTTAACACTATCCCCTCATAAGACAAGTTGCCATAACTCAAACTTTTCTGGGCATTTTTAGATGAATAAGCTTATTATAAAATGTAAAATTATTGTGATTTTTAAAATTCAAATTATTAAATTTTTAGATTTGCAAATTTTTAGAAATTTTATAATTGTATTTTTTTTCAGAAAAAGCAATATGTTTATTAACGTGCCCCAAATTTATTTTGCTATTTAAGAATTTTTAATAAATATAATTTGATTATTCGCACCAATTTAACTGGGGAAAAAAGTTTTCTTTTCTATCTTTTTGTTTATAGACCACATTTATGAAATATATAGAACAATTTAAATTTTATTTCACATTTAAATATTTCATAAAAACAATTTTTGCAAAAAAACCAAAATTTATTTGTATGTGCCCAATAAAATAAATGTTTTTTTGCCGACGTTAAAATTTAAATTACTACTTTGTGGTATTTAATAACGTTTTTTTGATACCCAATGTTGCAGACCCACATGGAACCCGATTCCTTGCGAAGGGGAATCGATCGATATTAAGACTTGCAAATCAAAGGTTAAAAATCTTGTTTTTTCTCATTTAAATTTTAGTTGATCTTAGCTCTTATAAAAAACTAAATAATAGAAAATCAATGATCTAGATATTTTTTTCATATACTTATATGTTTTATATTATAAAAGTAGTAGTCCAAATTTTATTAAAATTAAAAAAATTGTTTTTTTAATAAAAAAAAAATTAGTACAATAAAATTTTTAAAGTTGGATTTTTTTTGTAAACTTATATTTAAATAATACCAGCTATGCACATTATATTTGAAAACTTATTTTGGGTAACTACTTTGATTTTTTTAATAATGTAAAACTACTGGTTATAAATAAAAACTAAAATTTTAAATAGTATTATAATTTTTTTTTGTAAAAACGAACAATTGAACGTGCCCGTCTTCTGGTCATATAATTTTAGTATATAATAGACATCCTTATATTTTTTAGACTGTCATAGATCTGAGTTCAAAATATGCCGAGGCATGCAATAAACATGGTTATCGTCATATACAAAGTACGTTTTCTAGTTGTCGAAAAAAATAACATTTTTATCATTATTTCCAAGGAAATTAATATAGTAATGTATTTTGCTATGATGATAAATTTATGTCACAGTGTAAGGGGATGTCTAAAGTATATTTGAAATATTTTAAGCGAAAAAAGAGTTATTATTTAGAATATGGCAAAATGTTAAATTTGATAAATGTTTTCTTTAAATAAATATTTTAATTTACGATTTGACTAAATAAACATATTGGTTTCGAATATCTAGTTAGTAAAATGATCTTGATGGGCAAAGTTTTGCAAATATGAAACTATATTATGACTAAATCCAACTTTTTTGTAATTAAATTCTCATACTTAAGGACAATTTTGAATCAGACAAACATAAAATTTTAATTTAGCTAAAAAAATGTTAGTTCTAATAAGTTTGCAATTTCTCTTTAGGGCTGATCCAGAGTTTTTGTTATAGGGTGGAAAGAAGTAGATGGTGATTAGATTTGCACTACCATAAGAATTTTTTTAACTTAAATTAAGAGGCAAGTATCTAAAAAAAATTATATTGTTTTACTTTTTTTGTAAATATAATTCTGCACATTCCGTACGCCTATTGTTATAGAGACTGCGGCTAAAACTAATTTAAAATTAAAAAAAAAATATCCTTTTGTATAAAAAATATTTAATGGCTATAATCAACATATAAAAATTAATGTTATTTGATCTTTTTAGAATATGCCTAACAAAAAATTTTTTTGAAAAAAATTGCTGTTTAAAAAAATAGTGTATTAATTTTTAGTTACCTTAACGTTCCCATGCGTTTAAATATTTTTTCTACAAAACTTTTCCTTTACTAGCCGCAGCTTTTACTTTTTAATACATTTTCAAACATAGGGTCTGATTCTTGTAAGATTGTTTGCCAGATAAAAC
This sequence comes from Acutogordius australiensis, assembly GCA_030555515.1. Lineage (NCBI taxonomy): Eukaryota > Metazoa > Nematomorpha > Gordioida > Gordea > Gordiidae > Acutogordius > Acutogordius australiensis. The sequence continues at coordinate 42,603,983 of CM060242.1, forward strand.
CACGTTATAATATGATCCTTGATGAAAGCTTGCAAGATGGGACTTTTCATCGCCAAGGAGCAAAGAGCTTCATGTGTTTGGATGGCAACTCTCTGGTATAAGTTTTAATATTTTGCTTTTACTGGCGATATAAAATCATGTACATTTAAATTTTTCCAATATTGTTTAAAAAAAATTAGCAAAACACTTTATATAATATATATGTTTATTAATAATTTAGTTTGAAGTTGCAAAATGTAAATTTTGGCATAATTTTTAATTATAAATTGATGTAATCTTTTTGCAACTTTGTGCATTTATGTATATGTAAAAAAATACATATTTATTACTTTATATATTTAAAACTGAAGAAGGTAATAACTTGTTACCCAAATTTCTTTGATTATTTATAGAAATATATAATTTAAAAAGTTTAATAAATAATTAGAAGCTTTAACCAACATTTTTTTATTAATAAACAAAATTTTACACAACGTAAATATTTATTTTAAACAAAATTAACGAAATATAAAACTCAAAGAGAATTAAAAAATATAGCAAAAAAATAAAAAATGTCCAAATAATTAAAAAAATAGGTTTATTATTTGCGAAATAGGGATTTATATAACAAAAAACTTAAAACTATTTTTCTTTAATTAATATGACTCTATTCATTAGTTTCAAACCATAATCTTATTTTTATTAACATTGGAAACACCTGTTTTACTTAATTTTTAATAAAAGAAAAGTCTTAATTTCATAATTTAATAAACTTTTATTATTACAAAAAATATCTATGAAAACATTTTTATAGCCTTATCTCATATACCTTATTTCAACTTCTGCTGCCATTAAATCCTTACCGTGTATACCAAAAATAATCATTTTTGAACAAATTGACGGATTTATATATATTCCAAAAAAAACCAAAAAAAAATTTAAGATCTTTTTTTTAATAAATCTTGGTAACTTACATTTATCATCCAAAAAACAAAAAAATAAGTATATCACTCCTACATGCAATTAAATAGTACAAAATATATCGCGTCTAAACAAATAGGACACGATATATTATTAGGCTCTACTAAAAATGTTATTTGAAGTTTAATCAACAGTTGAACTGTTGTGAAAATACAAAAAGACATTTTATGTTTATTTGTTTTTAAATTTTTTTTGTTTTTGACATTTTTCTAATCACAATGTTTATAGCTAACTTATTAAGTTTGATTTATACAAATCGTTAACGGACCCAAGATGGTTTCATCTCTGTATTTTAACACTCTAAAAAACTTGATAACATGTGCCTTAATTCAAGACATTCCTAAATATTACTAAACTTATAAATTAATAATGAACTTGTAATGAAACTAGGCTGTTGGGTGTGACGGCAAAATTGGAGCCAAAAATCCCAAATTGATTGATATGTGTGGCAACTGTGGAGGTAAAAATGACACGTGTACCATAATTAATAAACCTGGAAATTTGGCAATCCGCGAGAACCAAAGTAAAAATCCTTCAACCTTTTTGAACTTTTAAGCTTAACAGAAGGGCTTACTTGGAATAGGACGAAGTTCAAACTTAATTTTTATCAAAATTATTTTGGAAAATTTGAGACATGGAATTATTGGTCATTGTTAATATAATTTTTTCTAGTAGTTTTAAAGTTTTTAGTCGAGTTAACGAAATATAAATTAATACAGATAAATAATATGAGAGATTGATAAATCCTTAAGCTGGCAGGTCTTGTCTCTAAAATTAATCGAGTTATACGTATATTAAAAATTAAATTAGATGCGATCATTGCAACTTTGGACGCTCAGTCTACGAATATAAATTACAAAAGATCCATAACGACTATCGTTGGAACAAATACTTTATCCGGGATGACTCGTAATTATGCTTACATTACAATATTATGCTTAGACTACTTCTAAATTGCCAAAAATCCACCTTTGAGAAAGCAAAAATTAAAAATAGTCGGCTCAGATAGCTCAGTGGCAAACCTTCTGTATTAGACACAGGAGGTTGCGAGTTCAAATCCGTGCACGGAAGCTTTCTGCGAAAAAATAATATACATGTGCAACCACTTTGAAGCTTATGAGTGCCCTACTTAGGCAGTAGGCCCTAAACGATATGCCTAAAGTAGGAGTCTAGCCCAACCAAGGTAGCCGGCGTGCCAGCAAATCTCACTATTTAACCCGACGGCAATATTGATTGCTTTGCTCAGGTTAAAGGAGTCAAAGCCCTAACGGGAATGGCGCCCCTAAATGGGGGAAAGTTATGGAGGAAACCTCAAAACCCATTAATTATTTTTTTATAAAAAAAACATTGGTGTCATTTTCATTGTAAAAAAATTGTTTTAAACGACCAAGTGTTTTTTTAATAAATTTTATTTTTAATTTTTAGTTTTATTTTTACCTATATGAGCTTAGATAGCTCAGTGGCAAACCTTCCTGTCTTATAACGCAGAAGGCTGCAAGTTCGAATTCGTGCACAGGATGCTTTTTTTCTTCGTAAAAACAGTATACATGTAACCACTTTGGAGCTATTGTATGGCCTGCCTAAGTATGCCCTATACGATGTGCCTAAAGTGAGAACCTAGGCTAAAAATCTAGTCGCCCACGTGCGAATAAATCTTACCATTTAACCCGTCGGCAATATTAATTGCTTTGCTCGGGTTAAAAGATTAAAAGCCCTCCCCTAAATAAGTAAAGGTATGAAACCCTAAACCAATCATTACATTTATGGTAGCATTGCATCACCTATAAAGATGATTTAAATTTTGTTATAAATGGGTAGGTTTGCGAATTAGATAAAAGTAAATAGATTTAAATAATTGAAAAGGGTAATATTATTTATTATTGATAAGATTGTCAGTCCCATATTGGTAGAATATATATATATTTTTGGATAGTCGACAAATAGTCAGTAAAAAATGTTTAGAAACACTGGTAGAAAGCGGGGCGAGATGGCTGTTTTTTCAATATTTGATCATAACTTTTTTTTAAATGATCTATTTAATCATGATATATCTCAAAAGATAGGTATTTTAAAACTGTATTAAATTCATATAAAACTTTAATTCAAACTATTATATTTTAACAGATATTTCGAGTCAAAAAAATTATTTTTTTCCGCCACTTCGCCCCAACAACGGGGTGAAGTGGTGGGGGAGAGATGGTTGGTTAAAAAACTAATTCATAATAAAGAATTCATGGTAAATTCGTACAGCTTCTAGTATATATTTTACTAGATCCTTTTTCTTTTTTAGGTAAAAAAAAATTTTAGTCCTTATTAGTAGCAGACTTATATCTTCTTCTCATTTTTGATTCGCTAATGTTATATCTTAATATAATATATATTTGGGCAATATTTGTATTATTGCCGGTTTTAATTCCTTTAAAGCTAAATGTATGGTATTTTCGTTTGGTAAACACGTTTTTCGTTTGTAATTTCTCATAATAATAAACAACTGATAAAAATCAAAAAAACCACCTCACCCCCAACCACATCCCCCCACACCCTCTTTGATCTATAAAATCAATATATTTTAAATAATGTAGCTTTTTTAGGAGGCATAACATATAGAATAGTTAAATAACATTTTTTTTAGTAGAAAAACCCTATTTTAGTTATTTATTTCATTGATTTTTGACCAAGCGTGAAAACAATATAAAAGTTTTTTTAATAAAAAGTGCCCAAAAAACGGTTTAACCATATTTTTTTAATAAAAGGTTTTTTAGAATTTTTTTTCGGTTATGTTTATCAAAATATATTTTAAAACCCAATTTCAACCATTTTTTACAGTGCCCAAAATATTTAAAAAAATCACTTCGCCCCATCCGCCACCTCATCCCGCTCTCCCCTACCTCAATATGGCCATTTATCATATATATTTATTATTTTCGTATTCTCTAACTCATTAGATCCGTCTATAAAAAATGGCCTATTTCGACCACTTTAGATTTTGCGACCTTAAAAAGGAATGAAGAAAATATAAAAACTTGAGTATTATTTCAATAAAATGTTTGCTTTCTCACATTCGACAATGTTCGTGTTGGAAAATAAGTTTTGGTTAAGTTGTTCACACTTTAAAAATAACCCTTTTGTTATTTTTTTTTAACTTTGCATTATAAACTCTTTTCTATTTTTTATTAATAGTTCTTAAACGTGGGACGATTACAGTTGGACTAGATTCCGCAAAACAAAACAAATTGTTTGATGACCTAGAAATAAAGGAAGAGGAATTCACTGCTATAAAGCTAAAAGCTCCATTGGAAATTTTGGTATTAATCCTTTATTAATCTAAAAATTCACACTGGACAAAATGGACAACTCCTTAAGCATCATAAATGTTATCTATCGTTTTGATCAAGTTTTTGGTATTACAAATATCAAATCAGCATAGTCTTTATCTCAGATTTTTAGTTATTCGATTTCAAATAAGGTTAATTTTTGGGTGTATAATAGCCCTGGGTAGAGTAAAGTTTGTATATTTAGATTTATAAACCAATTATTAACGTAACATACACCGTGTTTGTTATCCTAAATGATTTGAAAGTAAATTAGGCCCTTTTACTATGTGTTTTCGATTAATCTAAATATCCCAATTTTTAAAAAACAGTTAAAAATTTTTTGGATTTTATTTCTGAATATGCAGAATAAAGTTATGGGCATTTGAATAAAACTACGTTCGGAATTGTTATTGCCTTTCTAAAAAAAACTTTATTTTTTTTTGTTTTTCTAGTGTTGTGTTATAGAGTAAAAATACAAAATAAATTATTATAAGCTATAGTACCAAGAGTTAAATGAACTATATAATTGGATGCTTTTTCCACTAAAGGTATATATTTATGCTTTAAAAACAAAATTTGCTTTTGGCATATGAAGAGATTGGCCCCAAAATTACGGTCATTTTTTAACAGTTCTTATAAAAGATTTTTGATTTATGCAAATGGCCAAAATTGAAATGAGTATGAAAGTTGCTATAAGTATATTCTAAATGTACTTTGATAAGCAATAATTATATCTATATATTTGTTCTAGATCTTATTTTTACCATTTTTTTTGAACTGGCTAAAGGGCTAAGGTAAAAATTATATTTTTTGATGACTTACATGCTAGATTTAATTTTTTAACAAAGCTTTGAAAAACAAATAAAAAACGCCAACGCCAAGGTTATTATTTAATAACTACAGCAAAATTTTTTGTTTACAAAGTGTAAATATATATTAATATATAAAAAGTAAGTATAAACTAAAGTAATTATCTTTTTCCAATCTTATTGGTGTAGGCCAATACATTAAAAGTGGAACCATTTTAATAAAAAATATTATAAATCAATTATATTTTGATCTATTATTTTCATAAACATTCATGTTATTGTCAAATATTATATTTTAACATAATGTAATTGCACCAAATATAATTAGGATTTTATTGATTACCAATTTACATTGCATTTGAATTATTAGAATTAATTTTTATGCACAAGAGCCCGGTTATTTTTAATTCGTAAATTTTTGGATTTTTAAAATTTATTTTTTAAAATTTATTTTCAAATTAATATCTTAATAAGGAAAGCATTATATAAACTAAATTAAACTTTTTAAATTTGCATTTTATTACAAAATAAAATTTTTTAAAGTTTTGATAATTTCACGAAAATAAAATCACTTTGCTGCAGGTATATATTTTATTTTGTATTTAATCAAATTGCAGATCCACTCTAACGCTTATATTCAACATTCCTACACTCTTACCTATGGAAAGAAGAAGTAATAAGGATGTTTATAAAGCAAAATTATGTATTGCAACAATTCCTTTTTTTATGTTTTTTAAATAAACATTGTAATACGATTTAAATATTTGCAAAAATCCTTATAATTATAAGTAATTATAAATTACGTTGGAATTATAAATATGCGTTATGTACAATATTTTTATTTTAATATCTATCACTAATATTTCTATATTTTCAAAATTAATTTAAATACCTGTATATTATGTTCTTTGGTTTTCATGAAAGCAAAGAACAAATAAAAAATTAAAAAAAAAATTTATAATATATCTTAATAAAAATAATTCAGTTTTGTCTTAATTTTTTTGCTAAAAAATAAATTTGTAATAAGGCATTATTGGTGTTTGGGTCATATAAAATTTATAAAATAAATGTTTAGCATGAAACAATTTTTATATATTTCATAATAAAAAGTTAAATATTTTGTTTTGTTTTTTATTATTTAATTACAATTATAATATTTTTATTATAGTATAAAAAAAATCAATCATGTTTTTAAAACATATAGTCAAGAGTTTGAAATAAACTTTTTATATATAAAAAAAACAGTGGTAAGGAAATTATATTTAGAATGTAAACTAATTATTTAAATTAATGTTTCTAGTAGCAAATTTTTTATAAAATTTTGTAAGCTTGCTAGTTATGCTTGTAGTAAAAATTTAAAAAAGCCACTAAATAATAACAATATTTATTTATATCTAATCAAGTCATATATAGCCTATAGTCTCATGATCAAGATTGGAAAATTTTTAGTTAGAGTTCATAAAATAAAATATGTTACCTTGATGCAATTCTTATATTATTTGAAAAGCATGTTAGCCTTGAGGGCCTCACTATCAAATATTACCTAATTCTGCGTACACTAAAAAAAATTATGTCACTTAATCGGATTTGTATGGTTCATTAAATTTTTTTTTCGATATGAAAAGAATATTTTTGCTTTTATTTAAAAGTAAATAATGGTCTAAATTATTTACAATACAAAAATTTGTAACCCAATAAAAGTTTTTTTTTGATTTTCTTACAAAACAAGTGAATAGCCTTGACGCAAAACTTTATATAAAATGAAACATTTGTTATTAAACAGGAAGTGTATTTATTTTTTTTTAGTTTATGGTTATAATTTATTTAACTGAATTGTTATTAACCAAATGATTTGTAGGTTTAACATCACATTTAAAAAGAAAATAATTTTGGAAACTCAATACGTAGAACAAAATAGAAACAGTTTAAAATGATATATTAATATACATATTTTTTACAATACTTATAATTTTTTAAAGCCGAATATATTTGCGTTAAAATTAATTTTTTGCATTTTTTAATTTTTTACTTAAAGATTATAAAATACAAAAACTGAATGTACCCTGAAAACATAATTTAGCCATTTTTGCCTTCCAAACACTTAAAAATCAGAGGCATTTGTTAAAACATATTCGCAATACGCCAAAAACCTGACTCAAAAAATTAGTTGCAGTTGCTTATAGCGTCTCTTTGTATTCCGGTGTAATCTAAATGTCATATATTGAGTGCACAAGTAATTCTGCGTTTGAACCAAAAAAATTTTTTCGAAAAAAAAATTTGTTAGTGTAAATTAATAATGTACCCTCTTTTATATGTATAACTCTCCTTAAAAAAAGCCTTGTGTAAATAAATTAAGAAAAAAATCTATTTCTGCCCAACTTAACCCATCACCAATTATATAACAAACGAGATTGCTATTAGATGTTTCACCTATACGGGTAACTCAGTTTTTCCAATTTGGAGTTACCTTTATTTTGTTGGGTATTTTGGGTTGTGAATATTCATAATTGTAATAAAGGGAGTAATGTGCATTGTTTCGAGGTAAGAAAATGTAAATCTATTAAAATATTACAAATAGACAACTCTTGTACAACACACAGGCGCCATATGTTTAGAATTTTAAATTCTTTTAGCACAGCAATTGTTTCCTACTAAAATTTGCGCGCACGCCCGTTACTTAGGTTATCAGCCAATTAATAATGACATTTATCTACTGTTCAAGCAGGCAGTACATCTCAGCTGCAACGAGGTTGACCATGTTAATATTGCATACCAAAAAAAATCAGCCCTACATGGATTCGAAATTTAACATTTTTCGTATATGCCAGGGATAATAGCTACTCTAATTAAAAATGCCCTAATATATGACATATATTGTGACTTAAACTAAAAAAATAAGACAATGTTTAAATAACTTGGTTTTGGTAAAAAATTTGTAATTTTTTTAATTATTTTTTATTATTTTTTTCATAGATATTTTTCACATTTTTTTTGTAATTTTAAAGTAGTTTACTAACTAAGTTTGATTAGAAAAACGGTTAACGGATTTGATAATCGCTAAGGCAGGATATCTGTAGAAAAATTGTTAACCTATCGGAAAAGTTTAAATTTTCATTAAATAAAAATAAAAACATACGTGATAAGTCCACAACGTAAAATATTTTAAATTTCAAATACTTTTTAATTAATTTAATTTTGTGGAGACCAGTTTAAACATATCCTTATATTACCTTAATTCTGAATGGTATTAGAATGTTCAATTTCGTGTAGACTAATGTATCGTTTTTGTTTCGCATTGTCATGTTATGTATGTTTATTGAACTGGTAATGAAACATGGTTGGGTAGTGTTTTCAAACTTGAATTCTAATATAAATTTTTGTTAAAAGGGCGCGTTTACACTTATTTAAAAATCTTAATACTCTATCTTTAAACATTCAACGAATTTGAATAAAAAGTCACCTTTGTTTTTATCTCTAAATTGTTTTTCTAAAAAAAATTATTAATAAATTTTTAAAAAAACTTAATTTTAAATTTAAAAAAAAAAATAAAAATTTATTCAAAAATTTAGTGTTTATTATAATAAGAATAAAGATAGCTATAGAAGTTTAAAACAAAAGGTATAATTTAATAAAATAATACATATATTTTGAGAGTTGACAAAAACTTTTTCCCTTCAAGCCTTAGATCAGGCTAAAATCCACTTTATAATAGACTTTGGGTGCTAATAAACCCCTAAACTTCTTTTGAACGAAAGTTGACCAAGGTTTTTTTTAAATATAAAATGTACTCACTCGGTCCTAGTTTTTTTAGTTCAAATATTCAAAATGAATACTAAACACTGTGCTAATCCTTAACAAACCCTTAAAAAACTATAAATAAATTGTTCAAACTAGTATGTGCCTAAAGTTATCAATCTTTTAAATAAAATATTTAATCTTTAGCTATAGAACCTTTGGGTTTGCCTACTGGTCATTTGCCTCTACCTCCGTCTCAATTAATTCTGGTTAAAGAAGTTATGCAAATTATGAGATATAAGCGATCAATTCGGTTTTGTTAAAATGAGGTGAAATTATTTGTATATAATCCTAAAAACTTCGATTCAAAGTGGCAATTATTATAAAAATATTATAGATAAAAAATATCAAATTTTTTTGTATATTATTTATGTAAATTAACAGTAAATTGCAAATAGCGGTTCGTGTTTTACCTCTTCATAATATGTTTGTATTTTAGAGCTACCCACTTATATGGTATTTAAACATTATTATTATTATTTTTTTTTAAATTGTTATTTTTGATTTTGTTACTTGTTAACAATAAATTGGAACAGATATTCACCTATAATTTATTATATCTGCCTTACAGGCCTTTCTCTGGGGAGAGGTGGGGGGAGGGGAAAGCTATTGCGCCCCACGTTTTGATAAAAATTCCAGATAATCAAAATATAATCCGTTTCTGTAGGTCACGTGTGTTTATAGATCTAATTATTTCTTACCTTTTTAAGCGTTTATTTTTGTGAAATTAGTCTTTGTTTGATATGATTTTTTCATTATTTATTTTATATAATCTTTGATTACATTTTTCACCATCATTGAATGCTGCCTGTTAAATTTTTTTACATTACACAATTTTGTAATATTTAACAGTTGATCTCATAAAACATTTGTAGGTAAATGTTAAAACACGAGGAAAAAATTTATGTATATAAGTACAGGTGCAAATTGAGTTTTAAATATTAAAGTTTTCTATAAATTTATTTTCAAATTTTAAAAAAACTTATTTCAGAAAAAGCATTTTAAAGCGAAATTGTGCAACTTTTAAAAAAATTGCGTTTTATGATAAAATATCTAATTTTAAAAACACGAATAAATCACTTTGCACTTGCCCTAATACAAAAAAATATAGTTATAATTATATTTTATTAACTCCAACATTCTTCTTATAAGATGTTTTGCAAAAAACTTACCTGGTCAATGTGTAATAATATAAAATATTCTTCCCAACTACTCTAACCTAAAAAATTACCAAATTTATGTTTAATGTTATTTTGGACCTTGAGTTGTTTTTGTCTTTAATTATATTTTATTAATGTTTTTTTAACTAACAAATTAAACTGTAACCATTTTTTTTATTGGTAAAGAACCAACGGTTAAAATTAATAGATGTCTGGCCTATTGAAAATATTTTTTTTAATTTATTTATTTTATATTTTTAATAATTCTATATTATTTTTAATTATTAGATATAAATAGACTAATATTCTAGCAAGTTAAACGTTTTATAAAACCAAAAAAAATTTTTTAAATGTTTTATTTATATTTATTTTTTTTTAATTTGCGAAACTTAAATTACATAATATTTTAATAATATAACCAAATTATTAGTATTTAATAATAAAAATTTTTTTGGTAGCACAATGTGCATAAATGCCTTGGCGCCAATAAAAGATACGAAATCTCGTAGTTACATTAAAAAAATCGGAGAACTCGGTCTCTAAAAATCACGAGTAAATAATATTGGAAAAATATTTTGCTATCAAAAGGTATAAGATTAAAAATAAAATTATTTAGACGAATCTAAATATTTAATATTAATGTCCATTATAGTTTTCAAAGCGGCCTCGTCTAAATTTTCCGCACAATATAAATATTTAAAAACATACTTATGCCTTCATAAACAGGTCTAGGGTTATTTGGATTCGTAACTAAAATATTTTCAAGCAAAGATAATATAATCGGATGTTTAACGTGACTCCATCTAGGTCAACACATTTTTGAGAATAAAGAATTAACTACAGAGATCAAACCTTGTAGCTTAGGATTCATCCGTTTACTTTTTTTCTACTTAAACCTAATTCATCAGTTTTAAACATTGAAAATTTTTTAAAAAATGTTCAAAAAACAAAAAATGTTCAAATAAATCGTTTTTATATAACTATTAAACCGCTAACACACAGTGTCTTTTTTAAGTTTGGACATGAAATATTTTATAATAATGTTGTTGTCGGAGCTTGTACTAATAAATTTGTTTTTTCATAATTTAATGATAAATTTAAGTTACAAGGGTTTTTTATATGAAAAAAAAATTCTTAAATTTTTTCTTTTTTTGTTATTAAAAGATCAATTAAATAGGAGAAAAAAAACATTTTTTGTTATGGCAGATCAAAGGAGCAAAAGGCGGAAGTAATAAGAAAATGAAATAAATATGAGATAACCATAAAAACGATGCTTTTTTGTTTTATGACATTAAAATTTATTGACGTGTGTAGTAGCATCGTAATAAGGATATTAAGTACAGTTTTAGCATTCCCGGAAAAACAAAAAGCAACCTACTACAAATGTTCCCTTGTTATTTGGCCGCCTGAGACTTTATTAGACTTTTAGTTTTTCAGGAAATATATTAAAATTGCAAATATTTCCGTCAAAACGTCTGCCTGCATAAAATGTTAGGGAGCGTGCAAAATAAATTTTTATTTTTGTAAAATTGTAAAATTTTAAATAAAAAATTTTTAATTTGAGATAAAATGTAAATATTTTAAAAAGTTTTTAATTTAGTTTATGCATAATGATTTTTAGATTTTTAAAAATAAAATTTTTAAATTTCACGAATAAAAACTTATTTTGCACGCGTGTTAAATATCTTGGTAAGATTTATATTTCATGAACTAGAATATAATTATCAATTTTTTATATTCAAGGCCCTTGATTTTGTTTTATTTGGAAATATATGATGATAAAGTACAATTAGATTAAATTTGTTATTTGCAAAAACAATAAAAAAATAAAATTAGTATTAATTGTTTTTAGATGCTCACATTATGGCCCTTAAAAAATTCGTTCCTGTTTCAACAAAAACGTTTGAATAAACAGCTTTTAAAAATGCGACTATCTCTAAATATAAGTAGTAATATTTAATTGTGGCAACAAGTAACACAATTAAATTTAAAATTTTGAAGGAATGTTATTTCATTAATGAGGTTAAACTATTAATTTGAAATACAAATTAATATTACACAATAATTCAACATTATTACCCCAAGTTGGAAGATGTTTAGGTATCGAAAGGTAAAATCTGTGAGCTCCCTTAGGTATCTCATGCCATTGGTTACTATCAATCGTTCCTGACATAATTAAATAAACAATATAGAATTACAGCCCTAATTTTGATTAAATATTTTTAGTTTTTGTGTTTAAAATATAGTGCTGGCTACAATAACTATGTTTTTTGAACTAGTAATATCAGTAATCAAATAATTTTTCATAATTTTCCTCTCTTTTACTTAAATAACATATAAATAAATAAATTCTTATTTACAAAAAAAACCATTCCTAAAATATATGATTGGCGCTAAGACAGTATATATTTTCTCTTACATTTTAGGACGCTCTAACTACAAAAAAAAATGTTGAGTAGATTTAACTATTAGATTTTAAAATTAATATATTTTTTAACGAAAATAGTCTATATGCACCAACTCCTTCTATCCTTTTTTGTCTCATTCTCTTACAATCATTATATATCAAATAACCCTATTGTTATAAAATTTTTATTCGTCAAATTTTTATATTAGTTATTTGAAATTTCAAAAATAATTATCATAATAGTCTTCTCTTTTTTATTCAAACTGCATCTTAAAATTTAAAATAATTATTTCATAAAAAATAAAACATTAATAAAAGAATTCGGATTTGTAAAATAAAGACATTTTTTTTAATAAATGATTTAGGATAAAAATGTGTTGATTTAAAAAAATATTTATCGAGATAGTTTAAAATTTGAATAAATTGGTTGGGAGGCACTGGTGAGGCGTCCATAACTGCTATGGTTTCTAAGTTTGTCTTGCTACCATCATTTAAATAGTATTCTTCCTGGCAGCCTAAACTTTAAAATTAGGCCAAAACTTTTTTTTTATAACAAGTTAAAATATTGTTTTTTTGTTAACTTATACCTGTTTTGCAGTGAAAATTTTTTGTTTTACAAATTTTTTTATACAAAACTTTGTATTTTCAACCATTTAAAGACGTATCCTTCTGTTGCAAGATTTTGTTCTCTTAAAAAAATAAATCAAATAAATAATCTTTTAGTGATTCTGTATTTTGCGCTAAATAAATAAAAGAGTAAAAAATGGTCAAGATTGAACTTAAATTTATATTTCAAAACATTTAATTTTTAATGTGAATTTTTATTAATACATATTTTGAACTTAAAAATGTCTTTTGTAAAAGCAATTTGAAGTACGTAGGTCCACCAGGCACTTCTTATGACTCCTGATACCTATACAGCGGGATAATATGAAAACAATGAGGACCATTAAAGGGTTTTTTTGGGTGAGGAGCATTGAAATTGTTATGCGGCGACGTTCATAACCCCCGTGGGTCGATAGGATTAATCGCATCTTTCCGCCATACCATAATATTCATCGAAATGTCGCCGCACTCTCCGGAATATTATAGCATGCAGGCTTTAAAACCCTGGCAAAAGTCGAAGGCCAGAGTCATTCACCTGCTAACCTGCCCTATTTCTCTAGAAAGAGACGGCATTTAGAACACAGTTCCTATTGTGATGTTCAGTAGAACTTTGACCAGGCCTTACCCGGGCCCTATATAGATATAGGCGGACCGGCACAGGGCTGGGCGGGCAACTATGAATAAAATTGTAAAGGTACTTGAGGTGTGTCATGAATAGAAATGTTTTCTTATTATTTCTAAAGTGATATTAAAAGTGCTATAAATTATGTAATTATATAATAATTACCATTTTTGACTTGATAAGTTATATTGTGGCGAACAATATTGCAACTATCGTTTTTTCCGCCACAAATTTTGCATACATCACGGACAATGTTAGATTCCAAAATGCCATCGCAACCATATTTCTATATAAAGCAGTGAAAATTTTTTTTATACTTGTATTATGTTTATTTTCTACAAGAATAATATATACCTATGAGTATAAAAAAATGTGCAGAATACATAAAATTCAATTGGGTAAAGTAAGAAAACCGTAGCTAAACATCAATAAACTCTACATAAAGGGCAGTTTTATTGATGCTAATAAGTTGATAAGGATCAATAATTAATAAATAACTGAGGAACTTCATATGATAATTAATGCGTCCGCAATTTTGCATTCCACACCCAAAACGGGCGTTAAAACAATTAATATAATAGTTGCCTGTGGAACCAGTGCTGGGAAAATTGAGCCAAAAAACTTTGCATTTTTCCCCCTAAAACATAAAGAATGAAAGGGAGCTACGATTAAAGGGCCAAAATAAAAATATAAAAAAAACCCTTACTAAGAAATGGGGCAAAAAAAACCCAAAAAGTGGTTCTTATAAAGAGCCCCAAAGGGCCCATTTTTGTTTCCTATATAATAATTCGAAAAATTTTGATTTTTTCTTTATAATGATGGGTAGGTTATTTTTTCGAAAAGTTCCGCAATTTTTTTTAAGAACAGGGGCTTATGTGTGGAACAATATATTGTTTAATGGCAATAGATTCGACGCATAGAGATTTTTATTGATTATCCCGTGAAATATTTTAAAATGATATAGACTATACCACGTTTTTTCCACTAATGCAAAATCTGCCTTTGGAGGGCCTAATGCCGGAAGGAAAATTGAATCTTACAACTGTAGTTTGATTATCATATTGATGTTTATAGTAATAGTCATCTATAATTGACCGTGCATTATATTTGTTTCTCAAAAATTTGTTAGTGAACTGGCAAGTGAAATGGCATTTACCTAATCCACAATATAAAAAAATTGAAAATATAGAGTATAATATCTTTTTTGAGTTTGGCACAACAATAACCATACCAACCAAAAAGAACCTTTTTTTTGTAAAAAATCAATAAACTTTACACGCAAGAATTATACTTTTGTTGTTTAAATTTCTAGTAAATTATGGGCATTGCTTGAGTAAAATATTCAAGGGAGAATGGGCTCGTAATGGTAATAGAACATAATATATTATTTAATTAAATTATTTTATTAAAGTTTTTTTGTTGAATAATGTGAGCATATAATTGCTATATGAGACATAGGTATATTTATTTCATATATTAATTTGGGGCAAATATGTTTTATATTTATGAGGCGCCGACGTCAGGCGCCACTTTTAATTATAATTTATGTGACTTTTAAAATATAACATTAATGATAAATTCCATAATACTAAATTATTTCACAAGGATTAAAAAACGTAAAATCAATATCTTTTTTCTTTGTTTTATTTTATTTTTTTTTATTTTAAATTTATTCTTCTTTTACATGATCCAATCACGACAATAAATACAAATATAAATTACTTTTTTTAATGGAAATAGAATCCCTGCACTTTGTTTGGACAATTTTGTTGAGGTCAATTTTTCCGATTTCCTATATTTATAGAGCATATATTATATAAAACGACTCTCTGGCTAGCTTACTAGTCGTTGACTCATATCAATGGTTTTATAGTCATATGCCGGGTTTTTTTTTTCGAGGCGAAATTTGACACAAACGAACTTACAAACTCTATATAAGTTATGTTTATTTATCTTAATTTTCAGGTTATTAAAATATGTAATTAATGTTTTATTAAAAATTTATGAAAGTTAGCGATTACGCATTTTTTGTTGTCGGTGCGAAAGCTCAGTGGCAAACCTTCCTGTCTTACAATCACGAGTTGCTAGTTCGAATCCGTGCACAAGAGGCTTTTTTCTTTGGATAAATAGCATACTTGTGTAACCACTTTAAAGCTGCTGAGTGGCCGGCTTTGGTAGTAAGTAGGCCTTATATGCTTAAAGTAAGAGCCTAGGAACCAAGATCGTCGGCGTGCGAGCAAATCTTACTTTTAACCCTGGGAAATATTAATTGCTTTGCTCAGAAGTAAAAAGAGTCAAAACCCTAACGGGTTCTGCGCCCCCAAATAAAAGGTATGAGGGAAACCTTAAAACCGATTGTTTTTTTACGCATCTGGCTATTGGAAAAAAAAAGATTTGATAAATAACATTAGGCAGCTAATGTGAAAAATCTGTATTAAATTTTTGATAAAATTTTATTTTTTTTATTGATACTTAATTTTTGATGTTAGCCGTTAGTTTTTTTTAATATTTTTTTATTTGAAAACAATTTTAGCACAGCTTAAAACAAAATTATATCTCCATCTCTTGTTCACATACTAATTTATTAGAATTTAAGAACTAAAAATTTTAAATAATATAATATTGTGATTTGCCCTTAAAAAGTTAAACAAAAAAATGTTTGAAAAAAAAATTTTACTTTTAATATGTTTTTAGTTTCTTTCTAAAAAGCCGCAACAAATAAATGTTTATTTAAGGCATTTTGATGGTCGATGTCACATATGGTTAAGAATGCAATAATATGGTTAATTCAAAAAGATGTGAATCTTAAATCTCTCACTTTTAAAATAGCCAAAAAACAAATTTTAATCGCCTTTGAGATTTTTTAGGGCGCTTTTAGCCTTCTCTTAATTTCTCAAAAATAATTTAATTTTATACTTTTTGGCATTGAAGTATTTTTACTAGTAGTCACACTATTATTATTATTATTATTCAAAATTTAAAAAAGGGCGCGTTCAGACCCATTTCAAATTTTTAGAAAATTTTAAAAATTTATTTTTTGAAATTTTATTTGTTTTTTTTTATTTTTTTACAAACTTTTCTTTCAGGAAATCTATTTAGCTAATAACAAAAATTGGCGGTGTTTTTTTGTAAAAAAGCGTTCAATGTCAAAAGGTAAAAATTTTAAAATTTTTAAAAAAATAAACTGAGTCTGAACGCGCCCAAAAAAAAATTTAAATTAATTTATTTTTTAAATAAAAAAAAATACAATAGGTCAGAACGTGACCCTTAAGTAATTAAAATAAATTTATTTTTTGGTCAAATCCAAGCACAGTTTATCATTATTGATTTCGAATTATTAGCTATTTGACAAATTTTTTACCCGTAACACATGATAAATTAATTTAAGCCTATAACTATTCAAATTTGTTATATCATGTAAACCAAGTTTTATCTGATATTTTGCAAACTCGTTCAAAGCAAAATTTCATTATTTAGAGCAAACAAAAGATTTAACTGCAAAACAAAAGGAACACTTGATTTAGGGTACGTGCAAAGTAAGTTTTTAAATTTTTGAAAAAAGGTAGTTGTCAAATTTAATTTATGCACATAAAATGCTTTTTCTAAAAATTTTGAAAAAAAAAAATAAAATTTAAATTTTTAGAAATTTTAAAACTTTACGAAACTAAAAACTCACTTTGCACGTGCCTTTTTGCAAAACAAATATTTTTTTTTATCTTAATTCTGTAAAAAATTGATTTTGATAATGTGCTTTGTAAAAAATGTGAATGTTATACCATATACTTAAAAATTTAATTTTTTATATTTTTTGTGAAAAAATAAATTTACAAAATACCTAAAGATCACCTTATTGAAATTATATTTGTCAACTATTGTAAGGCTTAGTTGTTCGCCATTTTTATGCATATATATGCTTTACCTTGACATCACAATGCTTGTATTCATAATTTGGTCCAACGCAATAATATCCGTATTCACGTCTTAAATATAAAATTGTAATATAAAAGAAACGTTTAAAATTTTATTTATTTTTATTAAAAAAATTTTGAAAGTTTAAAAATTTTGAAAATTTAAAAATTATGAAAATAAAATTTTGAAAATTTAAAAATTTTATTGTTACAAAATTACTTTTTTTTTATTTGCCAACGTTAAGATTAAAAATGTTATTTAAAATTTATCAGGTTCTAGCTCAGTCAGAAGGAAACCTGAATTACATTTGCACCTAGCCCATCTTATGTTGGAACTATCGTTTCTGGTCAAGTTTTTTATAATTTTCTTTGGCCAACGACTTATTTTTAAATATTAGGTATGAAACTTTCTTTTAGAATTTTTTAAAACAATAACAAAAGTTTACTTAACCAAACGCCAATTTGATTTTTATATATATGGCTGAAATTTGTCATCAGCCTTTCGAACTTTAATACAAGGTGGTAATTTGATTTTTTAAATACATTGTTTCCAATCAAATTAAATATCCCACTACCTTTGGAGGCCGGTTTAAAAAATAATTTTTTTTTACATGAATAGACCCCTCTAAAATGTTGAATTTATGGAAAGCTAATTTTTTTTTCAATCTTCCCAATTAAAAAAGTGTTTCTGTAGATTTTTTCTGTTCGGTGATATGAATTGACAAAAACCTAAGGTCAAACTTTATAATCTGTTTAAAAAAAGCAAAAAGTGTTAAAATGAAAGTAAATTCTTCCTCAAAATTTGCAAATTTTTTAAAACACAATGAGTAAAAATATCATATTTTTATATAATGAAATATTAAATATACAATGCGAAAAAGTAATTTTTTTTAGATTAAGTAACACTAATGAAATGTTTCAGTTAAAATTAAAGATTTTTAAAATATTGTAAAAAAAACTAAAAAGATTTAAAAACATAAATATATTGAATACCTTCTCATCTTAAGAACATCCAAATTGTTATTAACTTTAAATATTATTAAAAATCGATAGTATGTTTTATTGTATTTAAGTTTATTTGCAAAATATTTTTTTATGATATGATAAAAATAGATACTAAATTTTATATGAAAAAAAGATTCTAGAATTTTTTCTTTTTATGTTGTCGAGATTGCAAAATCTGTCAACATGGTCAAACCATTTTTGATATGGACAGATTCAAGGAGCCGAAGGCGGAATAACGAAAAACGGATAATATAGATAAGGCCATCACATCATGAGGACGTATGGTTTTAATGTTTTTATTAATTTTTTTTGCCATTGATATTTGGATAAATAATGTTTTTTTTTTATCTTTTACATATCACCCTCTCCCCTCTTCCTTTTCTTAAATTTCTTATAAAACGTTTATAAATGAAGTAAAAATTAAGGCCGGGCAGCATATCCCAATTTTTTTTTAAAAATTTTCCACCTTTTTAGTCAGAAGCATCCCTATCACCGCCCCCCCCCCCTCTTCCACCTTTAAAATTTGATACACCTTTTATCATAACATTAAAATCGCTTTTTTACAGGTGTGACAGGTCGAGTTAAAAAAAAGATAATTATGAATATAGAGCAATTCAATTTTAAGCCAGTTTGGCTTCTTTTTTGATACATACCTATTAAAATAGCCGAAGACCGACGAGACCTTTACATGGGAGAAAAAAACAAATTGGATTTTGTGACTCAGAAAATACAATAAAACTTTAAAAATCAATATTTCTTAACTTTTAATATTATTTATCTTATTAAATGATAAACTATGATTATTAAACTCTTACACATACAAAATATTTGGTAGAAAACACGTACTATTAAATATCTAATTATATTCTATAGCTTGCTTGCGATATTCAAAGATAAATATTTTTTATTCATTTCTAAAATGTAAACGGTCGTAACAAACGAAAAAGATTCTTTTAGGATACAATTTATAAACTTTGTAAAGACCATTTTTTATAACAGCGCGCTCCATCTTTTTTAAATATAATTTCGCTATAAATTAATGAAAGTAATCAAAAAGGCACATAAGGTACAAAATTAATTACGAAAAACAAAGTTTTTAGAATGAAAAAACTCAACCCATATAAAATTTCTTCTTCCTGTTTGCAAGCCTTAACCTTTTTATTTTACAAAACAATGCCAAATATTAATTAATCCTTTGTATTTTTAATTTTTTGATTTTTACCTTAAAACAATAATTAGCGAATTTTTTTTGTTTCTAAAATAAAAACAAAAAATATTGAACCAAAAAAAGGATAAGAAAACGCTCGATGGTTTAAAAATCAAAATACAAGATCGCCCCCAAAAAAATTCCTTGCTTTTAATTTATAAAACAAAATGCTGGATAGTGAAAGAAAAATAGGTGTTTTAAATTACTCTTTACAATCACGTTTTCTTTGTCTTAATCCTTTTTTGCTATTACCGACACATTCGCCCCATTGACTCCAAGGTTTCCATTCCCCGTTTTTAAATGTCACATTGTCTGTACATTCCCCGTTCCAACAAAACTATAAATTGAAAAATATATGAAGATTATACTTTGTCACTAATATATATTTAAACAAACAAGATTTATAATTCTTTTATTGGATTTAAATAACATTATTGCTAAAATTTAGAAAAAATTTATTTATAAAATTTGGACAATCTTAAGCATCGCTTTTGGCAACTATTGTTTATGGTCAAATTTTTGGGGTTGATTACGAATATGAAATAATTAGAGTTTCAGCTAACAATAAATTTGTATTCCATTAATTCCAATCATTATCAAAATCTTCTGTGTTATATTTTTTTTTACCTTATGTTAACAATAAATGAATATTTTATTTTGTTTTTCTAAACTTTCCTTGTTTTTGGGAACTGTGTAAGCCAAAATGACTTAACAGTAACATATCAGGGAAAAGGCGTGCTCCAGAGTATTCCATGTTGGCATTGGCCTTAAACTGCGATTATTCATTTGTGATTACCTACCGCTCAAAGCATATTTACGTTAGTTATATAATCTATTATGATGCGAAATTTATCTATTGGCCCCGACGTAGGTTTGAATCTTAACAATTAAATATTTTTTACTTTTCTCCTCACCATATTTAATATGTAAATTGTTTACTTTTGTTTATTTCCATTATATAATCAAGGTATCTTTTACGTTTATATATACATTAGCAACAGCAATATATATGGATTATTATTAAGTAAGTTCTTGCTTATCTTAAAAAAAAATCATGTAACTATTATATAAGGCATGAAGGCCTGTGGCAAATTATAATTAAAATCAAAGGGTCAAAAATTTTGCAATAAATTTGCCCCCAAAAATATACAACCATAAAAATCATAATCGCAAATCCTACAATTGACGTACAATCTTTTTAAAGTAATATCTGGCTTAAATCATCTCATTTTTTTAAAAAAATACGGTCAAAGGCTTAAGGATACATATCGACTTTATGATACCGCGTTTACGTCGTGGAGTTAATATTAAGAATGGAATACAAATAATTTCTTTTTTTTTTCTCCCTTAATTTCGTTGGATATAACTCTGGGGTAACAACAACAGCATGAATACCGATGGCCTACCGAATTTTAAGTGAGTAGCATTTGCTAGGCGGAGACGATAACCCCTAGGATTAGGAATTAACATAGATTTCGCTAGGTATTAAAAATAAACATGGTAATTTGGATGTGAAGGGGGCATTACTATATATGCAAGGTTTTCATTATAAACCAAGTTTTATTTAACGTTAAAAATTTAATATTAAAATGAAAATTTTTTTCTGTAGACATCCCCCATTTTATTAAAAATTTATTTATTTTAATGAATTTATTTTAAACGTTGATAGACCTAGCGCCGGCAGTCATTTTAACACTACGATACAAAGCCAATTTATTAGTACTTCAATTTTATATACAATTTCTTAAAGTGCTAAAATAATAATGGGTAGATGTAATTAAATTGTTTTCTTTCCTTTTACCTGCTTTATTAATAACCATTATTACCTACATAAAGATACATAACAATGGATAAACATGTACAATATTTTTTCTTCAAATTTTTGGAGATCATTAAAACGCTTTTAAATTTTTACTGACGCCTCCAAAATTTTCTAAAATGACCTCACCAAAAAGTGATTTTTAAACTTTAAAGAAATTAGAAAAATTGCTGGATGGATTACAGTCTTATTAATAAAATTAATTGATTTCCTTTATTAACTCTAGTTATTTAAATCTAAAAATTTCTGTGTACATTGTTATTTTTTCATTAAACTTTTACACTCAAGTCACACTGCTTCTGCCACATATGTGCTCCTTACGCTTCTATTTACAATATTTTTTTGCACATTTTCCCAAATTTTTATTATTATTTTTTGACCAATTACCTTCTCTCTTTATTAAATTCACATATTCCGCACATAATAACGGCATTTAAGTCGTTTAACTTAATAGTAATATATGAGCTTAAATTTTCAGGTAAGTATTAGAGTTAGGGCCTTATGTTTAGGGTCAGGTTAGGGTTAGTGTTATATTTAATCGCTTAGGTATAGTGCTGACTGGTTTTATGGGCTAATTAAGTTTTAGTGTGACATAAGGTTATAGAGTTTCTCTTTTATATAGGTCAACCAATGAGAGTTATGAGCTAACTACATAGATTACACCTGCCAAATTATAGGGAACGCTTTTCTAATCAAATTTAGTCAGCTATACAGATATTAAAAATTTTAGAAAAAATAAAAAAAATTTAGAAACCAAAATAAATTAAAATTTTTTTTGCATATTTACAACAGCTAAAATTTAAACATCGAATAATATTATATGCCAATAATATATTAATCATGTCGTCTTTAGGCGACAATTATTCTATATTATCTAAATGCTGATGTGATGGCTTGATATACTAAAAAATTTTATTAATTATTTGAGATGATATTAGTTACATGGGATGTTTATATAAAAAAAAAGTCCAGATCTAAACTTATTTTTTTGTTTTAAAATATAAGTACTTTTTATTATGTTTTACATGTCTTTATTATATAAATTTTGCTTAATGTATGTTTATATTGTATATTTTAGGCGTTTAGTTAAAATCTCCTTGCCTGTAAAAGACTAAATTATAGGCTTTAATTGATCTCACATCTCTATTTTATATTAACTAATCTATAAAAAATATTTAATTGAAAAATTTAAAGTGGCTTACGAAAAATTTTGGGCCGAAGAACGGTGTGTGAGAAAAATTGAGTAAAATTAAAAATTAAAAATAAAATATAAATTTTTTAATAAATCAAAATACCTTTAGTTGTTGATAGAGATTCTCTTTCTAAATATTTTTTATTTTTTTTGTTTTCTTTTTATCATGTTATTAAAGCTTAACATACCCTTAAAATGACCAAAATGGATTTTTTGATTAAATAACAACAATTCTGAGGCATTAGAAATAAATCTGACTTCATATTCGTAACTAGCATTTTATAAACTTGATCAAGATCAATGGTTGCCATAAATATAATGCTTCAAAATTTTGATATATTTTATTTTGTAGTAAAACGCAATTTTTTAAAAAGTTGCCAAATTGGTTTATGCACACATATAATGCTTTTTCTGAAAATAAAAATTTATTTAAAATATCTTTAAAAAATCCTAGAACTTTTAATATTTTATGCAAATAAAAACTCACTTTGCACTTAATAAAAATGTTTCTTTAACTCTTTGATTAACAATAATTGTTCTTTATAATTTTCCAAAATTAATTTATAACCCTAACACTAACGTTTTTGTCCGGATTCCTGGACCGGTTCAACGTCAGCGTGCCTTCTATCAGGTAAACGGGTCATAAACTGGTCATATTTAGAAAATATGTATAAGCCACTTAATGAATATCACCCAAGCTACTTTTTTTTCCAAGTTAATTTGTAAAATTTTTTTATGGTGCTGATATTTGGTCCAAAAACTAAACTAAGGGACCTGCTCAATTGGATCGTTATGTAATTTTTTTTTCTCTAATAGGACCTGACACCCGACATTGAAACTTTATCAGCTCCCGTCTTATGACACAAGTATATACATATAAATAAAATGCTCTTACCCCGTTTGCACCGACGTAGGAGATAAGGCGGCCAGTGTTCGTATTACATGGGGTGCCAATTAGAGGCACTTCCGCGTAATCTTCATCAAAGCAATACAGATTTTCGCAGCTTGATTTTTTCTGTAACAAATAATAGACATATACCTTAGGTTGCGGGAAAATTTTATGGGCCCTGATCTTATCTATGATTAGATTTTTTTTGATTTAAAAATTATTTTACTATACCTACACGAAAGTTTCTACTATTAAAGGCATTCTCGGTACTTATTTTATTTTGGCTAAGCTTTGTTTTCCAATTCTAATGTAACCAGGGCTGAGAAAACAATGAGCCAAACTTTGGCTTCCCTTAAAACATAAAAAAAGAAATAGGGCATAAATAAAGGAAAAAAATCAGAATTCAAAAAAAGTCCTTACTAAAAAGAGGGGCAAAAAAAACCCACAAAAAGTGGCTCTTAAAAAAAGCCCCAAAAAGCCCATTTTATGTTTTCTCTATAGTAATTTCAAAAAAAATTTGATATTTCATTTATAATAGGGTGGGTTATTTTTTCTTAAAGCTCCTAGGAGTTTTTTTTTTTGAAGAAGAGGGGCTTTTTTTAAATATGCCCCTTTTCTTTAAGCAAGAAAATGGGCTTTTCTTTTGCCATGCCCACGAGTATGTGGGCATTTGGAAAAAAATACCCAAAAACTTGTTAAAAAAAACCCATTTAGTTTTTTTCCCAGCCCTGAATGTAACAATAAAAATAATAAATTTATTTTCACGTGATTTGAGGTATGCCTCGCCTAACAGAAAGGAATATCATGGTTTGCAATTTAAAAATACCGGGCAGTACTTTTAACGGGGCCGAAACCGGTCGAGCAGGAGTTTAAAATCAAACAAATTTTAGCCTGCCCCGGGGCAAACAAAGATTCACCAGGTCTTGCTTATGAAAATATCGGTCTAAACTCTATATTCTACACACCAGTTTTATATACCTAAAATCCAAAATTCCTCGAATATTTTAAAATTTTTGTAAGTTAAAATCTTAGGGTAATTATATTAATATGCAAGACGGAACTATATAAGTTTACAATTTATAAATCTCGTTATGTCGGATTATTTGAGCGTATGTTAATGTGTTGTGTTCCACATATCAAGTTTAAACAACGCTGTGCCTGGTTAGTAATTAAGCATATAACAAAACGAATCCTAAGCCCGTCCAGGTGAGCTTAGGCCTAAAGAGGTAACCGTAATCTTATTTTACTCTGCAGCGTCTACCGTAGAGTCGGAAATTCCAAAACCGAATAATAGCCGTCCCTTAATGAGCAAAAAGGTTTGAAGAAAACGCCTAAACATTGTTGTTCCTTAAATTATGGGCTGCTCGTGAGGCGTTTATCTTCAAAAGCAAAGCTATTATTGCATGTGATGGTGCAATTTTCACTTATTTTTTTTTAATCTTGCCTCACAACGAATGGAGGAGTTTGATTGTCAAATTTAGCATATCGACAATAGCTCTCACCTTGATACGAAGCTCGAGATGATCGACATCAGCAAATAAGGACTCCCTAATTAATGAGCATTGACTCCGGAGTTGAGTCGCTTTATTTCCAATCAGGCTTTTAAGAATTTTATCTTGGAAGTTTGACAATTGTGATATGCGATTGGAAAATTCATTGGTGGGTAAAAGGCATTTTGGATTCACACTAAATTAAGTTATTTTTTAAAACATTTATATAATAAACGTACCTTAATGAATAAGTAAGTAAATAAGTACTACATAGCTACGATGATGCTATTTTTTTTCAAATGCTCAAAATATACATAATAAGGATGCTAGTTGTGGTGTCCATGCTCTAAACGTTAGTTTTATGATTTAAATAGTAATAAAAAAAAATTTTCTTGTTTTTTTTTCTTTTAAATTCCCCAAAGATTAAATAAACTTTTTGTTTAAGGTTAAACAATAAATCTTTTTTTTTGTCTCAAGATTCAATCAAAAATATATTACAGTATTCATATGCAAATTAAATTTTACACTGTTTAATTCAAATTCAAACAATCAAAAAAAACAAATTATTTTATAAAAAGAAAATTCAATTTGACCTTTCTAATTAAAGTTATAATTTTTTGATTTTTTTTTTAAATTCTACGCCTAATTTTTGTTTATCAATAACATTTGACAAAATATGCTTAGAGTCGAATACGACGTTATGTATTATCTAGTCAAAATTTAATTTTCTTATTCGTCCCTATTTTTTTAATTTTAAACTCTGCGATATGCCAATTAATATGTCATTTTTCATCTATTGGCCCCTAGAGACCGGTTAATATAATGAATTATTTTTTTCCTCTTGTTTTGTACTTAAATTAAAAAGGGTGTGCCATTTTTAAGGCATTAACTATTGTGTCGCCTCTAATACGGGAAAGATTGTAAAGTAAGGCAAATCGTAATAACAGTCTTAACATTTTCTCTCTCTTATTTTCGTAGAAAATGCGTTGCATTTTAAATTATATAAATTATGACCATACCTCATAAATTCATTGTATTGTTGAATGGTTTCTTCACTAATCTGCGGCAACTTTGTGGCGTCCGCCTCTTTTGACATGATATAATGAGTATTAAGATCATTGCTAATTTCATTCACGTGGCCCACGCCAAATCTATATAAGTATTATGTTACTATTCATGAATGAGATGCAAAAAAGTTTTTTTTATATAATTCTGTCTAATTATGAAGGTCAATAAATTTTTGAGAGTAGTGAGTAATCTACAGAGATCAATGTCATCTTAGAGATTTTCGAATCCGTTTTGTATTAAAGTTAGTTGGTCAATATAAGAATTATAAATTTCAAAAAAAAGTGAAAAAAAAAAATAAAAAAGATTAAAAAAATTGAATTTTTTTGCACATCCATAACAGGTAAACTGTTAAGTTCAAACTACAAAAATAATATTTTTATCAAAACCCGATAATATATCATGCCGTATTTAGTTTAGACGTGAAATATTAATCTAAATGCTGACGTGAGAGCCTTATTTATAAAATTTACTCCTCATTATTTGTGATTCTATAAGATACATGGGAATTTTAGAAAAAGAAATTTTCATATTTTTCCTTATTAGGTTATATTATCTGTCAATTTGGTCTTAAAAGGTCATTTTATATTATGGACGGCTCTAAGGAGCAAGGCAAGGGAAACTAAGAGAAACAAAAAATGATAAAATAAGGGTCATGGAAATGCAATTTATGTTTTCATAACTTATTTTTGTGACATTGATATTTGTTAAGTTGTGATATAAATACTTTTATTTCTGTTTTTTTTTACTACCACAGCATTTTAACATAAAAAATTTAAATATGGTATAAATCCAAGTAGGATTTTAGTGAAATAACAAGAATAATTAGATTTTAAATATGTCAATAGACACGCCTTAAATATTTTTCCCTACTCCTTATTTTTGTTTGGTTTAGGGCTGGTACATATAAAAATTGGCCATAATTTTGAAAAGCTACGGGTCAATTTTATATTTTAGGGCGCGGTTGATAAAGATAGCGCCAGGTAAATTTAAGTTTATTATAAATCAAAATCGCAGCGTTCATATTCTAAATGGATATATAAATTGTAGGTTTTGTCTATTCGGTGTGGGTTTTTTTAATTTGAAAACAATAGGATTTTTCACCAATCAAAACACTGTTTTAACCAGTGCTGGAAAAACAACCAAAAAACTTCATTTTTTCGCCCAAAACTTAAAGAAAGAAAGGTAGCTCCAGATAAAGGGCCAAAATAAGAATTCAAAAATAGCCCTGACAAAGAATAAGGGTAATAAAATCTTCACAAAATGTGGCTCTTAAAAAGAGCCCCTAAAAGCCCATTGTATGTTTTTTTTATAATAATTTCTAAAAATTTTGATTTTTACTTTATAATAATGATGGGTCGGTTATTTTTTCTTAAAACTTCTATTTTTTTAAGAAATGGGTCTTTAAACATGCCCCTTTTTTTTGAGCAAGAAAAGGGGCTTTTCTTTTGCCATGCCCACGAGTTTGTGGGCATTTAGGGAAAAAAACTCAATAACTTGTTAAAAAAAAGCCCATTTAGTTTTTTTTCCCAGCTCTGGTTTTAACCCGTTCTTTAAACGGCACGCGGTAACAGTGATCCATTCATTTTTTATTTAGGCTTAAAATAAAATTATATTGGGTACGTATCGCGTGTTTATTACGTGTGTAACATTTCATGTACGATGGTCGTCATCATTAAATGTCCATATTTGACAACTATACATCGTTCTTTACTTTCTCCACAAGCGGCCCCAAGTTTAGCTATTCCTAAATCAACAATAAAAATAAAATTGATAGATAATGATTCATAAAAACATTCAATAAAATAAAATTATTAATATACCTATCGTTTGACCGGAATCTCTTGAATTGATATTAAAAAAAAGATAAAAATTATATATAAAATTTAGTGTCGACTGTCTTGAACAGGTGTTTGTGAAGGGATAATAATTTTTATATTCATCGAGAGAAAAAAGTATTTTTATCAATGTATGCTTTTATCATTTTTAATTATTTGAATCTCTCCATAAACTATTTCTAAGAAAAATAAATGATATTTTATCTGTGCTTTGTATTACACCTATGTCATCCAGGCTTGCCATATTTAACTAGGACATATAGAAAAGTGACTGCTAATTATATAAAAATAATTTTTCAAAGCACTAAATAACAAAGTTAATTTTTCGGTAGTTTATCCCCATCCCTGGTATAAATAGATAGGTTGGGCTTACCAAACAAGGTAATTTTAAGATGTATATTGAGTTGGAAAATCTTCCTAAGGCCCTAACTTCAAAAGCTGTCGTAGGCTAGAAATGAATATATGGTTAATTTCACCTCAAATTGACAAACTTTTTCCCTTTTCAAGTCTCAGTTTTGGCTGAAAATTGGACTCGTAGGGTTCTTCGGCTGATAAAAACTAAATTTTTTTTACCGGAAGGATTTGACCGAGATATGGGCAAAAATAATTTTAATTTTTTGGCAAAAAAAAATTTGAGGCAACTTTGAGGGCAGGTATCATCAAAAGTACTGTAGCCAAGGTCACAATTTTCTTATTTTAAAGATCGTAGAGAGCTATCTAAAGCAAAAAATATTTAAAAATTATTTTAAGTCAAATTAAAGTCAAGTTTAGATGCAAACAGCTTAAAAAACATATCTTCAAAATTTCTGAAAAATTTACAAAACATGACTCTTAATCATGTTAATATATATATTATTTTAAAATTTTGGGACCGGCCGTTCTAAATAATTTAAAAAAAAATACATTTTTTTGCTCTAATTTTGGACATATTCATGCCCTTTGCACTATATTAGAATATGCCAATGTGCCAAATTTGATATCAAAAAGTAGGACTAAGGTGCAATTATTTTAGACCATAATAGTTTAATTTATTTGATTAATACTATTATTAAATTTATAATGAAAAGGTGAACCTCAAAACCGGAAAAGGTGATTTTGCCTGTTTCGACTTTTTTGTTAACCAGCCAACCTTTTTTATAATTAATGTGCATTTTTTAATTAAATTATCGCTTAATAACATATATTAGCCCCTGTTTCATTAGGTTTTGACGACAATAAAAAAACTAAAATTTAAAAAAAAAGCGAATTTTCTGGGTCTAAAAACAGCGCTGATTGTATTCTTCTTTGCAAACTTATTTTTTTATTATAATTGCACATATAACTAATGATATTTAAAACCTATTAAATTAATCATATGCCTGTTTAATAGTTTAATTAGTTTATACATTATTTGTAAAAAATCTTGAAAGAACGAAAAGGAAAAAATACAAAAGGCGACTAAAAATTCATTTCATTATTTCAATAAACTTTGTATCTGGTTATATTATCATAAAAAACTCTTCAGTAAATTTGTATGGAACACATTTAGTAATTAAAAACTTGGGGTCAATGCCCAAATCCATATGTCTATAAAGTGATATTTCCACTTTCTTTAACTTGCGAATGGTAGAGAAATTTGTTGCGAATATTATGGTGTAGTCCATACGGACCCCAATTTTAAACACTTAAAGTGTTTTAAAGCCATGTTCTTTATTTTCTTTAATAGAAATACGTTATCTTTAATTTTAGACTAATATAAGTTATCATTAATGAATATTGCATATTTATTTGACACAAAATAGAAAAAAATCTAATAAATTGATAACTTTTTCATATTACATTAAATATCATGTCAATAAATTAAATATATCAATTTATTGATCAAATCGTGCTTTCACGTTAAGTAGAACATATTTTGAATATTTCATGAAAAATATTTTGATATAAAAAATTTTTTTTTGGCTAATATTTACCACCGAAACTAAATATTAAAAAAAAATAATAATTCATATCATTATAATACATTTTGTATACTTAATAATAAAAATTTTTTAAAATACAACTAAAATATAAGGTTGCAATTGATGGCTCAGTAAGCCTTCTTCCTTGGACGTAGGAGGTTGCGAGTTCGAATTCGTGCACAGTAGCTTTTTCTGAAAAATAGCATACACGTGCAACCACTTTAAAGCTTATGAGTGGCCTGCTTAGGCAGTAGGTCTTAAACGATATGTCTAAAAGTAAGAGTCCAGGCTAAAATAGGTCGCCGGGGTGCAAGCAAATCTTACTATTTAGCCCGTCAGCAATATAATTACTTTGCTCGGGTTAAAAGAGTCAAAGCCCTAACGGGTATGGCTCTCCTAAGTGGGGAAGGTATGGGGGAAACCTCAAAACAAATTGTTTGTTTTGTTTTTTTTTAAGTTTAAATTTAAATAGAGGCAATAAGGGTCTCTAGTTTTTAACATTAAAATTGATGGGGTCTATATGGACCCCAATTCAATTCCTAAATTAAAAATTTTGTTATAAGACTTAGACCAAATTTTAATTATTAGTTTTGTTTATTATATATTTAAGAAAAAAGTTTTAAAAATTTAGCCCAAAATAAATAATGTTTTTAAATATATTTTAAAATTAAAGTGCTACGGTCCGTATGGACCCTGTGCTAAACGTGGGTTTATAAGTATTATGCAATTTTATTACGAAACAGTAAGATGTAGACGGAAGTAGAATTCTTGGTCAAACTCCTTTGAGGTCGGTTAGATATACATTGTATGCTTTTTTCTCCATTTTAAAAACAAATTTGGCATTTTTAAAAATTAGTAAAAAAAGGTTTATATTTATTATATTAATTGGTCGAATCTTTATTTTCTAAATTTACTATTAAAGCTAATTCTGCCTGTTATAATTTTTTGAAGTTGTTTAACCCTAAAACTTATTTGTTTTGTATATTTATAATATCATAAAACCTTATCATTGTGCATTAACTTTTTGCGTTTATTTTTAGCTTGATGATTAAAATAATATCTATTGAATCTGATAGTGACCAAAAATATTCTAATGATTTTTTTAAGTTTAATGTTTTTATAGCTGTTCTATGTAAAAATTAACGAATAAATGAAAAATAATAAATTTTACAAATTTTTTACATTTATTATTTTTTATAAAATCTTCCCAAATTTGTACAATAAATTTTACAAATTTTTCTGAATTTTGCTGAGTACAAATATTAAAAATTATGTCCAATTCTAATATTGTTTATCAAATTATAAAAGTAGTACAAGTTAACATATGTAAGCATAAATTTTAAGTTTTTATTTTTTACACTTTAAAATTTTAAAAAAACTTGGCAAATTTTTGTTATTCTATAAAAAGAAAGGAGTTCGGTGAAAAATGTTGGGGAAAATTTATGTTATACAGCAATGTTTTATGTATAAAATGCATTAAAATTGGTTTGGTAGTAGCCCAGAAAGTCAACTTTAAATATAGGAGTAAATAATAAAATTACCAATTTTTTTGATCTGAACTTACCTTTTTCTTAAATTAACAATAGTATAATTGAAATTAATAAAACTGTTATGGCCTAACATAATAGTCCCTACGTCTAACTTCTTATACATTAACAAATTTAGAACTTATGAAATCTTTTGTCATTATTAAAATAAAAAAAAAATAAGTCTCTGCTATAATATTATTTGACATATAACAAAGGTCAACAAATATTTATGTCAGAAACAAGATTTATTTGAAAACATAAAAGAATGCATTCCCGTGATGGTCTAATCTCATATATGTTTTTAATTTTTCTTAGTTTCTTCCGTTTTTGGCTCCTTAGATCCGTCAAACAAAAAATGGCCTTTTTTGACCAAATTGACAGATCTAAATATACTCTATTAAATAAATTAAAAAATCTTTTTTGCATATTATCCCTCGTAACTTATATTTTTGATCACAAATAATGGAAAAAAAATTTTGTTAATATATCAACCTCTTACATCTGCATAATCCAATATTTCGCCTCCAAACTTAGTAATGAAAATATTATTTGAAGTTTAAATTTAACATTTTAATTATTGTAAATATGCAAAAATAAAATTTCAATTTATTTTTGTTTTTTAACTTTTTATTCTAGATTATTGAATGCTGATAATTGACTAACTTTTGATTAGATAAAAACAGTAAACGGATTTGATATTCCCTAAAATGGCTGGTTTGATCGCTGTAGTTAACTCATAACTCTCAAAAAACTCTTGATCTGTGTAACCTCATAAAATTGCATTATGTAAATTACCCTTGCAAATTTTTTCTTTTGCTCCTTTCTCCGTCATACACTTCATGTCAAAACGAAACATGATAATGAATACCCTTTTACCTTCATGAAAAATTTCAGTCAAATCTAAAGAGGTATCTCTCCCGGACTTGTTTGATTGAGGTGGAATGGACTATAATGTAGGGGAGACCGGGGCGAAATGAACACAATTTTGCAAAATCGTTGTTGCTGACACATTTTTAACAAAAAAAATTAATGGCTCATTTTATAGATAATTATATTTTATAAAATAATTTAATTAACCAAATAAATATAATTCTGTAAATTATTGAACAATGTATAAACCCACTAGTATTAACCATTTCGCCCCATATACAAGGTAAAATGAAACACCCATGAGGCAAAATGAAAGTGTGTAAAATTTATTAAATATACAGCTTTAATTTCAAATAAACTTATATAAATATAGATTTAGATCATTTTATTAATAGTTATATCATAATCAATTACAAATGGCCCAAAAATCCCAACATCAAGGGGTAAGGTCTATGTGAAAAATGAGGTGGTAGTGTGACCACTTTAATTTTATTATCTTTAAAAAAGTTCACTGCTTTAATGGATATGAGATACATGGTTATCCATAATTATAATTGTCTTTAATTAAAATATAATTAACCAACTGGATCCTCAGTTGAGCATTTAACATATTTTACAAAATGTTATTCATTTCGCCCCCCATTGAGTAGTGTTTGCAAAATCAATAATGTTCAAATAATATTAAGTTTTAAGTTAAAAATGTATTATATTTTTACAACGAAGTGTTTTTTAAATCTATCAATTATAATAATATTTTCGAGGTATCATTGTTGCTTAAAACATAAATTTGAAATAGCATTTTTTCTTTAATTGAGTCCTAAATTTTTTCAAATGGATGTATATGTAAAAAATATAATGAATTGATAGCTTGTTTAAAGATCTACAACATATATAAAATTTATATATATTGAATAATATTTGGCAGAGATATATCCATTAATCATTTCACCCCACCAACCATTTCGCCCCGGTCTCCCCTATATGTGATATATATTCAGACGGTAGGTACCTTTTTACAAAGGCTGACGAGGGCATTTGTGGTCTCATGCAAGGGCGTATTCAAGAATTTAGGGGGACGGAAAAAGGAATTTGACGTGAATATTTTTTTGAGGTTGGGGTATGATACAATAAGCTATAATTTCTAGTGCATTTCTGGGCCATTTGCAAAGTGATCATTTAGCAAATGGGGGAAAACGTAAAACGTTTGCACCAGATGTATTATTACCACGAACCCTGATACTCACCTTTTCTTCCTCGGTACGCCATTGGTCTTATAGTTAAAAAATAAGCAGTTCAGAATACTGCGATATTGAGCTCAAATGGTTTAGTTTTTTGACAAAGACAACAAGTTTTATTTTTAACCGCGAATGGTAGAGCGAGAAATTTGTAACGCGAATGCTACATTAGGGTCCGAACGGACTCCAATTCCAAACTTTTATAACTTCAAAAGTTTCAGTTGTGGTCCTCATTTTTTTATTATTTTGAAGAGGTGCTTTTTAATTATTAAGTTATCATAAAATAAAAACTTTAAATTTTATTTGACACAAAGTAGAAAAAAATCTGAAAAATTAAAATTTTTTATTTTTTCTATATTACATTGAATAAATCAAGTCAATAAAATAAATTTAATAATATTGTAAATCGTGTTTTTAGGTCGGGTAGATCATTTTTTGTAAGATTCATGAAAAAAATACTACAAAATAAAAAGATTTTTTGGCTAATGTTCACCTTTGAACTAGATGTTAGACAGGTCAACAATTTTTTGAGAGTATCTAGAAAGATCAAACCTGCCGTCTCAGAATATCAAATTTGTTTACCGTTTTTCCTAGTCAAACTTAGTTAGTCAGTTATAAACATTGAAAATTTTAGAAAATAAGGTTAAAAAACTAAAAAAAATTTAAATTCAAAATAAATTGAAAATTTATTTTTGCATATTTACAATAAACTGTTTAATTTAAACTTTAAATAATATTTTCATTAAAAACCGATAATATAGTGTCGTATTTAAGTTTGGACGTATTTTGTAATATCTAAATGACGATTTAAGAGCTTGATATATAATAAGTCAACAATTTATTGAGAGTTATGAGTGAACCAGAGATTAAACCTGCCATCTTAGTGTATATCATCCGTTTACCATTTTTCCTAATCAAACTTAATTAATCAGGTATAAACACTGAAAATTTTAGAAAGAGAGGTCAAAAAAACAAGATTTTAATTAAAAATAATTTAAAATTTTATTTTTGCAAATTCTCATAAGGTAAAGTGTTTAATTTATACTTTAGACAATATTTTTTTTAAAAATCGATAAATTGTGTCGTATTTAAGTTTGGACGCAAAATATTTTGTATTATCTCTAAATGCCATGTTAGAGCTTGACATATTAATAAAATTTCAAACTCATAATCTGTGATTATAAATATGAGTTACAAGAGATTTTTATATGCAAAAAAGATTCTTAAATTTTTTCTTTTTAAGGTATATTGATATCTGTCAATTTGCTCAAAAAAGGCCATTTTCGTTATAGATGGATCTAAGGAGCCAAAGACGGAAAAAAGTAAGAAAAATAAAAAAATATATAAGATTAGGCCATTATGGAGGTGCATTCTTTTTTCATAAAATTCACGTACATTGGTATTCGATGACCTGTGTATTAATAAAAATTTTTTTTTATTATTTGTGACAAAAAATATAAGTTGCAATGGATTTTAATGTACAAAAAATATTTTTAAATTTTTTCAATTTAGGGTATTTAGCTCTGTCTGGTCAAAAAAGGCCATTTTTTGTTATAGACGGATCTAAACAGCCAAAGATTGAAGGAATTAAAAAAAAACGAATAACATATATGATTATCCCGTCATGGCGATGCATTATTTTATGTTTTCATAATAATCACGTTTCTGACATAAATATTTGTAACCTGTGTTATATAAAGAACATAAGATATTTCCTATTATTTTTCATTAAAAACATTTAATACATCTACTGTGTGAAACTATTATAAAAGAATAACTAAAGAAAAGGTTGCAATTATTTTCAGTTTATATTTACATAGAGGCATTATCGCTTTTAACATTAAAATCGAGATGGTAGGGTCCATATGAAGCTTAATGGAATTTCTAATTTCTAAACAAATTTTGTTATTAGATTAATACCAAATTTTACTAATTTTTTTTATTGCATAAAAATTTTTTTAGAGTTAGCCAATCACGATCACTTCCATCTTTGGGATTTTCAAATCCGTTTACCGTTTTTTCTGATCAAACTTAGTTATTAAGCTAATGATATTGAAAATTTTAGAAAAAATGCCAAAGAACAAAAAAAAAAACAAAATTAAATTGAAGTTTTTTTTTGCATATTTATAACAGCTAAACTGTTAAATTCGAACTTCAAATAAAACTTTTATTAAAAACAGCAATTTATTGTGTCATTTAAGTTTGGACGCAAAATATTTCGTATTATTTAAATGCTGATGTAAGAGCATAATATACAAATTTTTTTCTCATTATTTGATATGATAAATATAAGTTACAATGGATATTTATATAAAAAGTAATATTTAATTTTTTTTTAGGGTATTTTCGATATGTCAATTTGGTCATAATAGGCCATTTTTCGATAAGAATTGATAGCCAAGGCCGGGAGTAACTAAAAAAAAAATATGAGATAAGGCCATCATGGGGATAAGTTTAAAGTTTTCATATAATTCACGGTTGTGCAATTGATGTTTGTTGACATGTGTTATATATTTAAGAAAAAAGTCACAAAAATTTGGTATAATATGTAATATTTTTAAAGTTATTCAAAATTTATAAAAACTGCTGGGGTCCGAGGACCCCACAGTGCTAAAGTGGGTCTGGATTTAGATTTCCCTATTCTATCCATTTAGGAGTACCATAAACCTCAAGGCTTTGACACCTTTAACCTGAGCAAAGCAATTAATATTGCCGACGTTTTAAATAGCAAAATTTGCTCGGACGCCGGCGACCCAAAATTTGCTCGGACGCCGGCGACCCTTTAGGCATATTTTTTAGGGCCTACTGCCTAAGCAGGCCACTGAAGCTTTAAACGTTGCTCATCTATACTGTTTAACCGAAGGAAAAAGCTTCCGTAGAAAGATAAATCGCAACCTACTGCGTCTAAAACAGAAGGTTTGCCACTGAGCTAGTCGACTAATAGAGAGGTTTTTGGGGCCTAATTAATAAATCGTGCACCATTATGTAACATCTTTCAACAAATATTTTTTTTCACATTTTGTAAAACTATTCACAGCTTTAATTCCAAATTTATATATATATATATATATATATCTATATATAGTAAATTAAAAAATCTTATCTTGTGATGATTAAATCAATTTAAAGTTAAACACGTATATGATGCCTCTTATTAAACTATTTTGATCAAATGGATAGAAATTGTAAGTTGTAAACGATTATGTGTCGAAGAAGCAATGAATAATTTATAAGGTAATTTATTCATTTTCGATTAAAATAAATAAAGGTTGATAGTGTTTAATTAAATTTGGCATTCCTATGCTAACAGGCAGGCTCTTGCCAATACATTTGGGCCCAGAAATGTACTTTTGTTATTTTGCAAAAGATGGTAGAATTGGTATCCTTTTGCTAACCAAACCTAATGTATTTCAACATCTATACTTTTATATCTAAAAACGTGATTTTAATCCGAGGTAATAACGAGGGATCGGAGCTCATTTGAAACTTTTAAGAAGCCAATAAAAATATAAAAACTTAACGAAATCGCATAGGTGATGTCACAATGACAGACCCAGCTAGTTACTTTCAATAAAAAATTTGAACAAAACAATCTTGCCCCCACCCCCCCCCCCTTTCACCCCCGGTATCTCCCTTACTATCATATTAATGTTACCTTTTTGTGATTAATACGGATATTACATTTTCCTTAGGGGGTAGTTGATTACAAAATTCATTTCTATCAATGGCATATGACAAGCTTTGATTAGTATCACTACTGAAGCTAAAATTCTATATACATTATATCATATATAATTTGTAAGTAAAATTAAAAACTGATTTTATTTATAAGAAAACCAGCATTAACATATTACTAATAATAATTAACAATATAAAATAATTTTTAACTTATAAACAGAGTTGTAAAGCCTGCATGCTATAATATTCCGGGGGGGGGGGGGTTTTTTGGAGGTTGTTGTGGGGGTGGGGGGGGGGAGGCGTCAACCCTTTGCCGTGGGGGGGGGGGGCTTCCCAAAAAAAAAGAAAGAAAATTAAAATTTTAGAAAAAAATATTATATATACTATTTTTTAGATTCTAGGCATGTATTTTTAAAAAGAAAATAATTAATTTTCAAAATTATATAACTTTTTGTCTTATGCTAGAACTCGGTGATATAAAATTATTTTCAATTAGTTTACCAATTCGTTTATAAATTTTTAAGATTTCAGGACCAAAAGATTCAGAATGGCAAAAATTAGTATAAAAAAGTTATCGGAATTAAAAAAACAATATTTCCTTGTCTTAATAATTTCGGCATTCAAAATTGCATCAATTAAAATTTGAAGGGGCCGGAAGATCAACACACGTGAAATCCCAAAGTTTCCCCTTAGAATAGGGAACAAGAGTTTTTCCATCCGGTCTTTTAGTATTAAAATATAAACCTGGTTAATAAAACACACGGTATGTAAGCCTGGTGGCGGTAATTCAATTCACCTTATTGTGTCTCCTAATTTTTGAATTTGAAACAAACAAGGTAAAGGGGTGTAGACCAAAACTATCGGTGAGTGTCTTGCATTTAACTCAAATGTAGGGATTGTAAAAAAGAGATTTCTTAACGCAAATACAAAGCATATTGAAACGCTTCGTTAGGAAGATATTGATTATTTAATATACTAGGGAACGCCTTTAACAATTCATGGCCTGAATTGTATGAAGAAAGTGATCTGTAAAGGCATTTGTGCGTTGTGCTTTCACTCTGTAAAAGGTGAGTAAGAGAGTATAACTCTGGACACAATCCCATTGTTTTTTATAGGTGTTACAAGACAACTAACACCCATGACAGCAATAAAAATCCTGGCTACGCATGCAAAATCCAAAGATTGCATTCCTAATTAGCTTAAAATTGACTGTCTTTTTTAAATGTGTAGGCGCACCCTGCTTCAACCGAAAAAAAAAACGGAAAAGAGAACAAAAAAATACCAAAATAATTAATTCCAGCACACAATGAAAGAAAAAAAAAGTTTTAAATAAGCATAAAAAGGACAGTTTTTTTTACCTATGTAATCATCTGTCAGTTAAATTTTGTATGTTGACATTTGTCAATCACTTATAGTTAAGGAAACAAGTGGTAAATGAATTTCTTTTAGATCTTGTTCCCTGTTCATGGAACGGATTGCCCGTCAAGACATCTATTTTAACTTAACAAGCGCGATTTATTGCCTGAGGCCCTAAAAAGATTGCTGTGATTCTTAATTAACCACTGTTTTCCTATGTACTCATTAATATTATTCAAAAAAGGAGGCATTACACAATTCACTATTTTTTCATCCAAAATGTGGCGGGAATTGATATGGAGTCATTATAACTTTATGTTACAAATAAATTTTTATAAGATTATAGTCACAACGGTAGCGTTGCCACAGACTGTGACCTTTGTATTTGAAATTATTAAATCTACCATGACTGGTATCTTCATTGATATCATCGACTTATAAATTCATCCACAAAATATTCCAGGTATTCAACATAAGCTACTTCAAAACGTCCGTCAAGGGAAGCGCAACAGAAATTTCTTAAATGCTCAAAATTCCAGAGGCAAACTACCAAATAGCGTGGAATGCTTTCAAGATACTTTAACAAACGCCTTATATTGCAAAAACACCTGGATGCAATACTCGAGCGTCCAATAATGTATAGAAAAACTTGTACATATTTCGACACATCGTAGACGGGCTAAACAAACATATAGGAGCAAAGTCAAGAAGCGACCAGTAGAAGACTGGACGATATCTTGTTACAAGCAACTTCCAAGAAGCTAAATTCACCATCAAAGGCCGGGCAAGCGTCGTCAGGTAAAGATAGGATCTAAACCCACAGGCAATTTGTCGAATCTCTCAACCGTCGCTGCAAAATTTTTAGCGACTATAAACTCGCAGAGGTAGATATTCGCGAGGTTACAGTTCGTTTCTCAACATCCCAACCAGTCCGATATACCAGACCAATACCGCAACTAGATGTCCGAAATTTATCACCGAGGGGTCGCAAACAAGCCGTCTTTCATAAGCGGTTATGCACAAAGGATTTGATCGTTGCCAACTTTATGTATCGTCAGATTATTATGCACTTGTGGCATTGCCAATTACAGCTGATCATTTAGAGAGAAAATCCATTAGAAAAATTAGTTTCCTACGATGTGAAGACAATACATGCAATATTCTTCAGCGCCCTTCTTAGAAATCAACTCTGCAACACCTTGCTTTATTCCCTATCAGTTTAAAAATCGCTTTGAGAGATTTTTAAGTTGATTATCTCTTGACAGGAGCCGATACGGTATTTGAATCTCTCGTAGTAATACGGCAAATTAATACTATGCTCCTTGGGGGATTTCCCTTTGCACAAATGGATTTCGAACGACTGAATTACTTTTCGAAAATCTGGGAAAACAAGGCCCGTTCTTATTGTAATATGGGATCCTGAGAACGATACCTTCGAATTCAGTATTAGTTCAGACACAATCTTCCTAGCAACCACATGTACCTTTGCCCGAGTGTTCGGCACATTTGTGGAGGACCTATCACGGTCCAAGATGCAGCTTTTGGTCTTAAAATGGGATTGCGATTATCCCATACCCGATAACAATGCTAGGAACTGGTCTCAACTTACGAGTCAACTATTAAAAGCAAAATTTTGACGAGGCATTGGAAAAAAAACTAAACCCGAGCTATCGCAGTAAAATTAACCTTCAAAAATCGTTTATGTTGTTTTTTTGTTGTCCAGTGTAATCAATCAAGCCCACAGTGCATAGAATTGGGGATTTTAGGATGCCATTGAGAGGGCATACACGGCAATATATTTGGTCAGTATCACAGGGGATAGATAAAAGGCTCAATTAGTTTGTTCAAGCTTGTGGAGCCTTTAAAGGCCATTTTCATTCCCAGACTTGAATTTTGGGGGGCATTATTAACAAGATTGCTTTCAACAACTAAACGAGAACTCCAAATAGAAGACAGTGTATTGGTCTGATTCAATCGTTGTAGCATGGATCGCAGCGCCATCTTTGGACTGGAAGACTTTTGTATCCAACAGACAGTTTGAGATTTAGAAGCTCTTAGCAGTGAAGTGGGCACATGTGTTGTCCCGAGACAACAGTGCAGATTTGATGTCGAGAGGTGGCCCTTTACAATTGGATAAAGCCGTGTAACGGTTCTAAATTCTCAGATATATCACCCGAAACATCATGATTGGTCTTTTTGCATGCTCTGATGTTTCCGTAAGATGAAAGACAAGCGAATCTATAAAATTGCAAAATCCAACCTGGGCATAAAACGCTCACCTACATCTGTAGATAATTAATTACTTTCAATATTCAAATTTTGATCGTTTACTAAAGGTGACAATCTACTGCTTACGCTTCAGGCACAACACCTTTTCGAAGGATAGATAATGTGAAATCTTTTCAGCGTTTGAATTATCCAATGCCTGCATTGTAATCGCCAAATACTAGCCACATGCTTTCTTAGTGAAATCAAAAATTTATTAGGGGGTCAGCTCATTTTTAAGCAAAGCAGGCTATCGAGCCTATTCCTATAAGATGGGGTCATTCGTATCGGCAGGTGACTCAGCCACCCCTTCTTATCATACGAAAACACCCACCTCTCAAACCGTTATCCTGTCACAAAACTATCATCATATATTATGAAAAAGGCTACACAGTGGCGTGCAGAATACTCTAGCAGTAATTTGCACCCAGTTTTTGTCACTATACGCAACCATTAAGGGAGTTAAGCGTGAATGCATTCCTTTATTCAAGGCTAATCCCAAGTTTAAACTACCTATGGTGAAAGAATTTTTTACTGATCGAATTAGCGTTCTCTTCGTTTCTATCGGCGTTAATTTTGGTCCTCTTTTGAAAAAGGAACACTAAAAAAGTAACGTCTAAACAAGGATTATGGAGCTATAATTGTCTGTTTTGTCATCAAGGCCGTGCATTTTGAATTAGCGTTATTGCTTTGAAAAGCTTTATGTCTCAGGGGCCAATTCATTAACATCTATTCCAACAACGGTACCAACTCTTGAATCTCTAGAACCTATAATTGAATTCTGCAAAAAGTTTCAATCATCCGACATCCAGAGGCACTTTGTACCTTCTCATGCACCACACCTCGGCGGAGTGACAAACCGCGGTTAACAAGTCACCCAGATATCTCAAAAAAAAATAATCGGTTCAAACTCCTAATTTTAGAGGGAGCAGCTACATTGTTAACACAAATAAAAGCAATTCTCAATACTCCACGATTGGCTTGGATGTCAAATAACCCGAATGTTCATGCTGACATCGGTTCATTTTTAAATCGATCAACCAATTACATCTGCACTGGAGCCAAATCTGATGGATAACGCAATTTCTCATCTGAAGAGGTGGCAGCAATGCGATACCACTTTTTTCAATGGTCCTGCAGCTTCTATAACGTCGAACCAAAAAAAAGGGGCATCTACTAAATCAAAACTAGGCCAATTTGTTATAGTTGCCGAAGACAACTTACCTCCTTTGATGTAAAAAACCGGTCAAATTAAGACCCAGGCAAGGTCAAGAAATCTCTTGCGACAACATTGTTAACGGTATTTACAAGCGCCCTTAGTCAAACTAAGTCTGTTTTTTTATAAAAATTAATTCTCTCAATCTCACGGTGGATGTGAAAATAAAATTAATAGGCGAATTTGTTGTTGTTATTTATTTGTTTTATCTTTTTTTAATTTCATTTATTCGCCCATAAAAAACATTTCAATTATTCTATTTAATTAAGATATTCTTTTCGTTTAGGAGGCATTCTTGTTATTTTTAGTTTAATAAAAATTTTATTTCGCCTATATTTATTTTTAATTATTATTAAAAAATGACAATAAGGTTTTGGTAAAAGTTTCTTAGAAAGTATTAAAAAATTTTGCGATAATTAGAAAATCTTTTTAATTATAATTATTTTTCTTTAAAAAAAGATATATTGTAATGGTATAAAAATATTATTATTAATTAGTTTTTAAAATTAAAACGGAATAGAAATATTTTTTAAATAAAAGGCATTAAGCAATTCTAAAAAATAAAAACGCAATTTTTTCATAAATAAGGTACTCTGTAATGGTTTCAAACATTAAGTATTCAAATAATTATTATTCTGGCGTAAATACATAACTCGACTTTCTGAGAATGTGAAAATTCTAATGAAGAGACCTGTTATCTTATTAATTCTTATATCTGTTTACGGTTTATTATGATTTAGCTAAAAATATTAATTGGAAAGAATGTTTAAATTATGTAAAGATCAAAAATAAAAAATGTCTATAAACTAGTAAAAAAGTTAAATTGTAAATTAAACTACAAATAATTTTTTATCAAACCGACAAAATCGTGTACTCTTTAGGTTGGAAGGCCAAATATTTTGTATAAACTTAATGTTGCAAAAGAATCATTTAAGGACATAGATAAATTTGCCAAAATACAATTTTGTTTAGTATAAAACACAATGTTTTATAAGTTGCAATAAGGAAAACAATTTTTTTAGTTACTTTAGATTTTAAACCTTAAGGCCAAAAACTGACAGTTATTAGTTTTGATTGTAAGGCAAAAAGA
This sequence comes from Acutogordius australiensis, assembly GCA_030555515.1. Taxonomy (NCBI): domain Eukaryota; kingdom Metazoa; phylum Nematomorpha; class Gordioida; order Gordea; family Gordiidae; genus Acutogordius; species Acutogordius australiensis. Next base: position 42,647,248 of record CM060242.1, read on the forward strand.
TATGGCGGAAAATACAAATTTGAACCGCTTAAATGACTGTTCAATTCAATCAAAATTTTTTAAAATGGAATCTATTTATTATCTGTCATCAAAAGTGTAAAATTGCAAGATATTGGAAAATTTATTGTATCAATATTCCTATTTTTTTACTAATTAAAATTAAGGAATTTACATTCTGGCATTATGTAAAAATTTATTATTGTTAAAGTAATTAATAATATTTGAAGAAATGTTTACCATAATATATTTATAGTTGTATCGGAAATTTAGTTGCCCATGCATGCCTCGTGAAGCGAAATATAAATTGAGCTGTATGGATTAATAATAGCGTATTTATTTTTATACAGGTCAACAAGTGTTTGAGAATTATTAGCTACGAAGATCAAACCTGCCATCTTAGGGATTTTTAAATCCGTTTATTTGCCGTTTTTATAATCTAACTTAGTTAGGCAGCTATAAACATTAAAAATTTTAGAAAAAAGGTTAAAAACCAAAAAAGATTTAAAAACAGAATTGAATTTTTTTTTGCATTTTTACAACAGATAAACCGTTAGATTAAAGCTTCAAAGAAAACATTTATTAAAAACCGATAATATATCATATTGTACTTAAGGACGCAAAATATATTATCTAAATGCCGATGTAAGAGCTTGATATATTTATAAAATTTATTTTTCATTATTTGTGATTAAAAATATAAGTTACAAGAAATTTTAATATGCAAAAAAGATTTATAAATTTTTTCTTTTAAGTTTGATCTGTCAATTAGGTCAAAAAAGTCCATTTTTCGGGACAGATGCAAGTAGCCAAGGCCGGAAGAAACTAAAAAAACGAAATATATTGAAATAAGGCAATCATGGGAATAAATTTTTTTTATGTTTTCATAAAATTCACGGTTGTGTTATTGATGTTGACCCGCATACAAGATTTATAATTCAAAAGAATTTGGCGGAGCTGCAAATACTTTCATGTAAATTTTTGCAATTCTCAAAATTGGAGAGTTTAAACGGATGATCAATTTGGCGTAACTTAATTCTTCTAACTTGACTGGACAAAATGTAAATTTTCTCCAAACTTGAATTGAATTTTAAATACCCAGAGGCGGGCCACTATTAAAGTCATTTCAAACGGCATTAAACAGATTCCACCAATTCAACTAAAAGTTTCGATCCAAAATATTTATAAAACCTATTAAGGGGTGAGTTTTCCATATGTAAAAGGGTATGCCGAATGCAGAATTCTTAAAAGCAAAAAAAAAAGAGAGAAGTTAAAGATTATAAATTAAAAAAACTAGATAAATTTATTATACGCTAACGAAAAATAAAAAGTAATAAATGAGAAAGGTAATAGAATGACATTAAAATTTATCAGAAAATGATCAAAAGGTTAAATACTAATCGTTAAAATGAAAAATATTTTTAAAATTGTAATAATCTACACATATAACAATTTTTATAAATATTTATGATTGCACCGAATTAGTATATGGAAAGCTTTAAAATTAGTTTTAGCATCCACTTTTCAGCTCACGATCAATTCAATTTTATTTCTAATGCCAATAATTTTTAATTATTCGATCGGGTCAGATAGTTCAGTGGCAAACCTTCTGCCTTCGACGCAGGAGGTTGCGAGTTCGAATTCGTGCACAGTAGCTTTTTTCTTGGGAAAAATAGTATACATCTGCAACCACATTAAAGCTTCTGAGTGGCCTGCTAAGGCAGTAGGTTTTAAACGATATGTCTAAAACTAAGAGCCTATGCTAAAAACCTAGGTCGCCGGCGTGCGTGCAAATCTTACTAATTAACCCGTCGGCAATATTAATTACTTTGCTCGGGTTAAAGAGTCAACGCCCTAATGTATGGCACTCATAAGTGGGGAAAGGTGGGGGAAACCTCAAACCTTTTGTTTGTTTTGTTTTTTTTTGTTTTTGATTATTCAAGGTCTTAAACGTACTTCTGTGATTTTAAATGCATCGCATACCTTTATTAATTAATGCCACAAAAATGCAAGGGAAAATGAGGTTATATATATATATGGTCATTTCCACTTTAAATAAACAAAAAGTTCCCTTCAAATTTCAATTTTGGCTGAAAATTGGTACACTGGTAAGGTCTTTGGGTGTTGCTAAAAACCTAATTTGACCGGAAGTGATTTTGACAGAGATATGAGCAAATATATTTTTCATTTTTTTGCAAAAAAAAAAATTTTGAGGCAATTTTGAGCGCATGCATCATCAAAAGTATTGTAGCTAGAGTCATATTTTTTTTATTTTGACGATTGTAATAAGGGCTACCTTAAACGCAAAAAATATTTAAAAAAATTTTTTTATATTAAATAATTAAAATTTAGTTTGGACACAAATAACTCAAAATACGTATCTATGAATTATCTGAAAAATTTATATAATATGGCCCTTAATAATATTAATAAATATATGATTTAAAAAGTTTGAGACCGGCATGAGTTTTTACAAAATATAACAAAATTAATTTTTTGCCCTAATTTTGGGACATATTTATGCCCTTTGCACTATATTAGAATATGCCAATGTGCCAAATTTGACAATATTCAAAAAGCAGGACATATGGGCAATTATATTGGACCATAACAGTTTGATTTAATTGATTAATACTATTATTAAATTAACAATGAAAATGTGAACCTTAAAACCGAAAAAAGTGAAAATTTTGCCTGTTTTTAAAATTGACTTTCTAATTAACCAGTCAATTTTTGTTTATTAACATTCATTTTATAGATAAAATATCGCTTAATAACATATAATAGCCCCAGCTTTTTTAATTCGATTTTGACTCTTCTAAAATAAAAATACCAAAATATGCCAAAAAACAGCAAATTTTCCGGTGTCAAAAAACTAACGCAGATTGTATTCATATATGCAAGCTTATTTTTTTTATTATTTTTGCATAATTAATTAATCATATAACCTATGTAACCAGTCATATTTTGCCTCTTTAAGTGTTAAAAAAATTTATATATATGATATGTATAGAAAATATTAAATGAACGAGATAGGTAAATTACAAAAAAAGGAGATTATGAAATCATTCAATCATATTAATTAAATTTGTTGTATTTATTAAAACATTCTTTTATTAAAATTTGTTAGGAACGCATTTAGTTATAAAAAACTTTAGGTCAGTGGCCAAACCCATATGCCTATAGAATCAAGTAACAGTGATATTTCCTCTTTCTTTAATAGGTCTAGTGCTTCTTTATTATGAAACTAAAATGTAATTAACAAAAATTGGTTTTTTAAATTTATTAAGGTCGGCTAAATGTATATATTATATGCCTTGTTCTAAATAGCCTTTCAAAAACATATTTGGCATTTGTAAAAATTATTAATAAAAAAGACTAAATGTCTATATTTTATTTATATTAAATTGGGTCTAATATTTAGTCTTAAAATTTATCATTCAAACTAATTCTGCCGGTTATAATCATTTGAGGTTGTTAAACCCTAAAACCGACTTCTTTTATGTAATTATAATATCAAAAAACCATATCACTATGTTTTATAAAATAATTGATTTTTTACGTTTATTTTAAGTTTGTTGATAATCATAAAAAAAGAACATTTGTTGACTTAATATATTAAATAAACCAAATTTATTCAATTTTACTTATTTTTGTCAGATTTAACTGTTGATGCTATTTTATTTAAAAATTAGTGAATAAAGGAAAAAAAATAAAATTTTACAAATTTTTTAACCTTATTATTATTTCTAAATCCTCCCAAAATTTTTTGTATAAAATTTTTAACAAAAATTTTTTGAATTTTGTCGAGGATAAATATTGAGAATTTTGTATATATTCGATTATTGTTCATCAAACTAAAAAGGACTAATAAGAGTTAACAAATATAAGCATAAAAATTTAAAGTTTTTATTTATAAGCTTAAAATTTCAAAAAACTTTGCAAACTTTGGTTTTTATTTTATAAAAAGCTATAGCTACGTTAAAAAATTGGGGGAAATTTATGTTATATAGCGATGTTTTATGTATAAAATGCAATTTTAAATTGGTTTGGTAGTGAGAAAGTCAGCTTTGAAGATAGGAGTAAAATACTGAAAATTACCAATTTTATTAATCTGAAGTTTTTTCTTTCCAAAACTGACAATAGTATGAATCAAATAAATAAAACTGTTAAAATTTAACATAAATTTCCTCTAAGTCTAACTTTTTAATATATAATTAAATTTGGCACTTTAAAATATTTTTAGTGCAGGGAGCAAATTCGTATGAAAATCAAAAAAAATTATTTTTTTGATTTTTTTAAAAAAAGTCATGTCTATCCCAAACTTTTGAATTAAAATATTAATAAAATATTTAGGAGTATATTTTAGCAACTTTTCAAGAAAATTAAAAGAATGCTTTTTTAGTTATTTTCAACTGAATATTTTTCATAAAATTGTAAAAAATTAAAATAAGTTTATTAAAAAAATAAACACCTGTAAAATAGCCCTTATTGTCATCTTCACAAAAAAAAATTAAGTGTTGCTATAATACTTTTTGACTTATAACCTCCCAAAGCTGCATCAAATATGAAAATTCACTTTGAGATTTTTTTTCCTTTTGCCCCTATCTCCGTCAAAAATCACTTCCGGTCAAAAAAATTTCCATATTATGAGATACCCTTAGATACTACCTCCATGCAAAATTTTAGCCAAATCCAAAGGGGTACCCTTCCCGGACTTGTTGGATTGATGTGGAATTGACCATATATAATATTAGTAAATCATTCTTAACAACAAATAATAGTTGTTTTATAGAAAAATATTTTATTTAATATTTTTTTAAGTTTTTTCATTTATATTAATATGTGATTTTATTTTGTCTTCGATCATAAAAAGTTGGTAAATATAATAAATTTGACAAAACGTGTAAATTTTATAACAAATATTTATGTCAGAAACGTGATTATTAGGAAAACATAAAAGAATGCATCCTCATGATGGCCTAACTCATATATATTTTTCGTTCTTCTTAGTTTCTTTCGTCTTTGGCTGCTTAGATCCGTCCATAACGAAAAATAACCCTTTTTGACTAAATTGACCTAAAAATACCCTAAAAAGAAAAATTTTTTTAAAAATCTTTTTTGCATATTAAAATCCCTTGAAACTTATATTTTTAATCACAAATAATGGAAAAAAAAATTTATAAATACATCAAGCTCTTACATCGGCATTTAGTTAATACAAAATATTTCGCTTCCAAGCTTAAATACGAGACAAGATATATTATCGGTTTTTAATGAAAATAAAGTTTAATTACACTGGTCGACAAGAATTTTAGACCAACAACCTGAAAAATGTTTCTAGTGCAGTTTTTTCTGCTGAACATCACGTTTTTTTTTGTTTTTTCCTACCTGATCTGGTTTTTATTTTATTCGGTGTTAAAGTTGCCAAAATGTGCATTTTTGGCACATTTTGACCTTAATTTACACCATTAAAAAATAATGAATTATATTAACTTTTTATATTAAAAAAAAGCTTAAATTTTTATCTATTCAAATATATAATTATATTATTGTATTTTACTTTTTTAAAAAAACGAAATTTAAAAACCTACCTTATTTTTTTTATTTCTAGACCCATTGACGCCTTCGATGCTGCTTATGCATCGCTTCTTTCTTTCTCCTCTCACTCTTTATTTCTTTATTTATTTGTTTAAAAATTTCTACCCTAACATATTTTTCTTCATTCATATTCTTTAAAAAATTTCTACCCAAACGTATTTTTCTTCATTCATATTCTAAAAAATGGAGGTAAATTTTAAATTAAGAATGTTTTAATATAATTCATTGTAAATAAAAACAACTGATCACAAATGTCCAATAAATAAAAAAAGCCTTAGTCACTTTAAGTGTTTGGGCTCAATTCGACCACCTTTGAGTAAAAAAAGGGTTTTTTACATTGAAATTCAAAAGTCTTAGTATCTAGTTCTGAATGATTAGGCTTAAACAAAGCCAGAATTTATATGATTTTTTTTGGTATTAAGGTATTTATTAGTGTCCGCGAAATATTAACATTTATATAGAAAATTTATAAAAAATAAGATTTCAGGGTCATTTCAAAGCAGGCCCGATTCTAGTTTTCTCCATTTGGGGTGGCAAAAAAAACTCTTGGGGTGGCAGTAAAAGAATTTTTTGCCGCCGGGCATAATCAGAGTATTATAAAACATGTTTTTTTTATGGCCAGGCTAAAAACATTTTTGTTTCGGGCTGGTTCAAATGTAAAAATTTTAATACTGGTTTCGACCCGTTGAGGGCACTTATACAAAGTTTAATTGTTTAAACTGAAGAGACGTGAGCAAATACACTTGTTTTGCACAGTTAAGGGGGCGGGGGCTAAACAGTTGCAATTAACTCTTTTTTACACATCTAAACTAATACAATTTTTATAACTTTTGGATTTTAAACTAAACCAGCTGATCTATTATAATTTTATCGAAATAAAAACAATTAAACTAAAAAGTATTAAACGAATTTAAATGACTCAATTAGAACTAATTAAAACAATAAAAAATACTGAAAAATTTTTTCCGTCACTTTGTAGGCTTAATTATACCACAAAAGTTAACCAAAAATGAAATTTAACCCAAAAAAGAACCAAACTAACTTTTTAAAATAGAAAAAAATTGAATCAAACAGAAAACTTAACACATACACTATAACAAAAAATAAAGAGAGAGAGAGAGAAAGAAGCGATGCATAAGCAGCATCGAAGGCGTCAATGGGTCTAGAAATTAAATAAAATAAAATAAGGTAGGTTTTTAAATTTCGTTTTTTTAAAAAAGTAAAATACATAAAAAAAATAATTATATATTTGAATAGATAAAAATTTAAGCTTTTTTTTAATATAAAAAGTTAATATAATTTATAATTTTTAAATGGTGTAAATTAAGGTCAAAATGTGCCAAAAATGCACATTTTGGCAACTTTAACATCGAATAAAATAAAAACCAGATCAGGTAGGAAAAAACGGAAAAAACCATGATATTCAGCAGAAAAAACTGCACTAAAAACATTTTTCAGGTTGTTAGATATGAAGCCATAATTTGTCGACCAGTGTTATTAGTTTAACTATTGTAAAATTGCAAATATAAAACCTCAATTTATTTTTGTTTTTTTTGAATCTTTATTGGTTTTTTAACTTTTTTCTATAATTTTTAATGTTTGTAACTGACTAACTAAGCTTGATTAGGAAAAACGGTAAACAGATTTTATATTCCCTAAGATGGCAGGTTTGATATCTGTAGTTAACTCATAACTCTCAAAAAATTGTTGAAATCAGGGCGCATGTGTGACTTTTTTTTTGTTTAATAAATAAAAAATAAATTGATATTTCCAAATTTTTTAACATTTCGAAAATCCAGAAAACAAGTTTTGAGCAATAAGGATATAAAACTTATTGTATTTATGGCAAAAATGAAAGTTTTTAGTATTTTTATTAAATTTTTCAAATGGGAAAAGTATGAACAAATCATAATGCCTAATAGTCTTTTCAATCCGGACCATTTGAAAGAAGTAATAACGATAATAAAGACATTTTAAAAGCATTTGAAGTTAAAACTAACGTAATCGATGGCGGCGCTTATGGTAAAGTTCGAGATACAAGTCAATTTTTCTAGACAATAAAAATCGACATCGACTAATCTTCGAATGTATGTTTCGTCCGGGTTTCCAGCTCTTTTGAATCTCGTAGATGGAGTTGGGGAGATACTTTTATTTTGTAAAATTATGACCGGTTTGTTCATAATATCGTCTACAAACAAAGAATATGTTCAAATATATAACTCTTCTGAAACGGCAGTGAAATGATATCTATAAAATCAATTTTCCGTTTACATTTAGATTTTGGCCTCTTTTCTATATTTGAAAGCAAAAAAGAGAGACAAATCATGCGGTTTTTGGAAAACCTCAAGACTTAAACAAATCATAAATCTAAAATATCAAAATGTGTAATATATACAATAAATGTTTAATTTTTTGGTTCATCAAACCTCCACATCTAATTTGTATTACACAATGTTCCGCCTTAACGGATGATGACAAACTTCCGGGAGTTAAATTAATAATGTAGTTTTTAGTTATAATTACATTTTAAGTATTTTTTTACATTTGTTATTTTTTTTCATTGTTATTTTTGCCATTGAGGCAGTGATCTCTTTCAATTTAAGTCTCTATTTGATTCTATCTCTACACTGATTTCTATTTAGGTTGCAACTCATGCTAGCGTCTACTCTTTGAGACTAGGTGAGTTTAGGTCTGCCCCTTTTATTCTTGCCTTGTACTTCAATTGCATTTACCAGATTGCTTAAATACCCTTTTTTTTGCCTCATAACGTGTCCAAACCATCGAAGTCTATTGATTTCGACTTTATTTTGTATGGGTGTTATGTGTAAAATTCCAAGTTTATGATCGTTGCGGATCTTGTCTTTGCGAGTCACCCCGAGAAACATACGCAGCGCGCATTTCCATCGTTTGTAGTATTCTTTCGTCGCTTTTCCTTAAAGCTGTTGTTTCTAAGCCGTATGTTAATGCCGGTTGTATTATGCTTGAGTAAGCCTTGCCCTTAACTTTTATTGGTATATTTTTGTCGAACAGGACACCTGTCCACGATCTCCATTTTAGTCACCCAACTTTGAGTTTGTTCCTAACTTTTTGCTCGACGTTTTCATCGGATTGTAGGTAAGCACCTAGGTAGGTTGCTGTTGGCTTTGATGAGAGACCAGTCATCGTTAATTACCAATTGTTTACCTTCTGAGCCTTCGAAAATCAATTCAGTTTTGTTTTTGTTAATTTTTAGGCCTAGCTTTTCAATCGCTTTTATCCAATTATTCAGACTTTCACTCTCCTGCGGGTTTTCAGCCATTAGTAGAATGTCGTGCGTACAGTATGTGCCAGGGTGGATTTGTGGCAACGCTCTTTTAGATCACGTCCATCACCGCGATGAATAGTAGGGGACTTAGGGTCGAACCTTGGTGCACACCTTCATTAATTGTAAATCGTTTCGATGTTCCTGGCGAACTCCTTACATACGTCAAATCTCTTTCATAAATACTCTGAACCAACTTGATATACATCTAAGGAACATTCTTTCTCCTCAACACCATACTACTGATCTTGAAATTTTGTCGAAAGCTTTTTCAACTAATGTGCAGTAGAGCTTTTTATTCTTACTCGTGAAACGTTCTGCCATGTTGCGCACGGCATAAATCGCGTCAATTGTCGACCTTCCTTTCATGAACCCTCATTGCTCAATACCTACATCGATTACGTCTCTTGATCTGGCTTCTATGACTTTTTCGCAAAGTTTGAAAGTATGTGACATTAGTTTAATGCCTCTGTAATTGTAACCAAATGCGTCGCTTTTATTTTTGAAGATTGGAATAATGTAGCTTTCTTGCCAATTTGGAGGTGTTTTTGGATATGTTAATATCTAATTGAATAGAGTCGTTAACGCCGAAATTCCCTCTTCTCCTAACGATTTCCAGCACTCAATGTGTATGTGTCGGGACCTGTCGCTTTCCTGTATGAACACTTTTTGAGCTGAAGGCTGACTTCTGATTTTGAGATTGGTGGTTTTAGGTTATAGTTTGGGGTTATCTCCTAAGCTCAATTCTATTTGTGCCGTTGTTCAGTAATTCATTGAAGTACTCTTTCCACCGCTCCAGTACCTTTGTTTGATCTACGAGAAGCTTGCCTTCTTTGTTTTTGATAAACTTTACGTTTCCGTCACAATCTCTTTACTGTCTTTCACGTTGCTTTGCCATCTTGTATACTAAATTTTGCCCACTCTTGGTGGCCATCTCCTTGTATGCTTGTTCATATACTTTCTTTCGCTTCTCGTAGGACATTTCTCACAACTTTGCATTGTTCTTTGTAATCAAGCTTGTCGTGGATTAGTTGACTCTTTTTTCATCGTTTGAGCAGCTTTATCTTTTCTGATATTTCCCTTTCAACTCTTTCATCCCACCACCATGTAATTCTTCTCTTATCACGCCCACTTTTGTAATTCCAAGTATTTCTTTCCCGGCCGCCTTGAGTTTAGAAGATAATTCGCACCAGAACTGCGTAGGACTTGGTATGATTGCGCAATTGTATTCGCTGTCAAGGTTGCAGGTGATCTCCTTTAGCTTTGACCATTTGATCTGGGGAAGAAATTCTGTTTTGCTAAGCCTATGTTTCTAGCGCTGAAACGTAAAGTCCATCACCAGGAGCTGATGCTGCGCAAATATGGTTTCTGGGATGATTTGCAATCTTTGATTCGTTTAAGCTGTCGTCTCAAAACTAGCATGAAGTCTATTTGGGATTGATTAGAACCACTTTCGTAGGTAATGAGATGGGATCTTCTTTTGCTGAAGAAGGTGTTGGCAATGGCCATGTCGAAAGCTTGGTCTTATCTTAGCAAGTGCCCTCCGTCATTATTGATCGCTCCATAACCTTTGCCTCCGTGAACTCTTTCGTACCCCACATTTTCTTCTCCTACATGCGCATTAAAATCCCCTCCTATCATTGTCACTTACTCGTTTGGTATGTCCATCAGCACTGCTTCTACATTTCACAAAACCCTTCCTTTTCTTGGTTCGTAAGATTTGTAACCGAGATAACGTTATAACGTTGGTGACTTTGTCTTCAATAACCAGTTTGATTGCTATGATTCGCTTGGAAGCTCTGTTAACTTTAACGACTGTTGGAATTAGTTCTTGTGCTAGTATTATCCCAACTTCGTTGCGATGATTGTCCTTTCCATTGTAGAATATCTTGTATCCTAAGCCCAACATCAGCGCCTTTGAGCCTTTCATCTTGGTTTTTTGCACACACATCACATCAATCCGCCTTTTAGCTAGCATGTCCGCCACTTCTGCAATCTTTCCCTTTATCGTTCCCACGTTTAAACTTGCTAATCTAAGGGTTTTTTGCTTTACTTGGACCGTAATGCTTCTCACTTGATGCGGGCCAGATACACCAAGCGCGTCGCATACAGGGGACGCCCTAACGTTTGGTTTTTTATATTGTTTGGTTGTGTTCATTATGTTTTTGTTCAGAGTTTGGGATTTTCACACAGGCCATTTCTGAGGGCTGACGGTGACCCAGATTTGACACTGGACTCCCTAGGCATCATCGTTTAGGGCCTACTGCCTTGTAGGTCCCCAATTGTCATGTGGCTACTCTCTTGCTAAAACTTTTTTTTGAAAATAAAACCTGCCTTTGCCGGGATTTGAACCCCGAACCTTCTAGGCTTATTCAGGCTACAAGCAAGCGCTCTGCCACTACACTATAGGCCGATTTACATTTATTATATATTTCTATAATATAAATTTTAGCTATTTAGTTTTATATTTGACCAAGGAAATTAGTTTAAATCTGAAATTATTCTTGGTGCAGTTAATAAGGACTGGAAATTTCTCAAACAAATAACACTGGACAACAAAATTTGGACGATCCTAAGCATCATTTATGGCAACTATGGTTTTTGGTCAAGTTTTTGTCGCTAATTACAAATCTGAAATCAGAATTTTAGCCAATGCCTCACATTTTTAGTTATTCGGTGTCAAAGTTGAGATTTTTCAATTGGGGTATTTTGGGCTTCTATATCATAAAATCTATACGTAGTAACAAAATTTCGAAAATATATTTAGATATTGGAAACATTCATTATTAACGTAAGGGGTTTAAATTTTTTTATATTATTAATTTATTTTTATTTTTTTATTTTTATAAAATTAGTGGTTTTCGACATAAAATCCGTTTTTTGATCCTAAATAACTTAGTAAATTGCTAATAATTTTAGGTTATAACATTTTTTATGTATATTTTTTATTAGGAATCTGAATATGCCAATAAATTTTTTGGAAAATTAATAGTTAAAAAAATTTTGGGAATTTTTCTGAACTTTGGACGAGGTTAAAAAAAATTGGAGGCATTCGAAAAAAATCTAAATTCGGAATCGTTATTGCAAGAAAATTCTCTACAAAACTCTCAAAAAATCGTTTATGTTTTTTTTTGATGTCCAGTGTATTAGCCTTTCAAACAACTATAGTAATATTTAATTTGCTAATCATTTTAATATCGCGGGTCTATAAAATTACCAAAGAACATTTGGAATTATTTGTAATAAAATTTTAAAAACGGTTATAAAATACCTAAAGAGCTGTTAAATGATTAAATCAATTTATTTCATGAAATTATTAAATGTGATTAGCGGTACAAAAAAAATAAATAAAAAATAATGATCAAACTATTAAAAAAATTAAACAAAACGATTTTCAGTCACATGTCGACAAAAAATTTTAATTAAAACGAATTTAAGGAGTCAAAGGCGGAGGAAATTACAAAAAAAAGGGAAAAGATATATGCAGGCACTCACAATTGCATTCATTTATATGTTCAAGATTTTTTTTTAACATTGAGTTGTCGATCTGTATTATTAAAAATGATTCAGCTATTTTTTTATTCAAAAATTGAGAACAATGCTTCTTTGGTATGGCTCCCTATTGAGTGTTTATTTATTTAGATTAAATTAACTAAATAAACTTATAAATATTATTAATATGTAATTATAATAAAATTCTATCCTAAAATTTTTTTCAAAATATAAATTAATAATTGCCCATTAAAATCAAATGCCAAATGTGGAAATTAATTTTATTGATTATAATTAAACATTTAAATAATTATATAATAAATGAACAATATTTTGCATCACGCTGTCATTATTTAAAATATTTGTTTTGGATTGGTGTTTATAATATAAATTTTTGTTTTTGGCTTTAAGCATTGCTAATGGATGCAAACAGGCCATGGACCGTATAAGAATAGTAATGCTATTTAATTTTGATCAATGTATTATGACAGATTAAAGTGCAAAGTTCTAAAATTCTAGGTTAAAAATGTCAAAAGCATCCTCACTTTTTTGTACACTAAAAACAAGAAAGAAAGAAATACAATTACAGTAACGAATCATAGATGTACATCCAATCCGTACATTCGATCTAATAACTTAAATGTTAACTTTTCCTTAATCTTAAAAGAATTGCATGGTGTCCTAAATCTTAACTACCTAAAGGATACATCCATGTTATCTTATTCAAATAAACTTATATATTTTAAATCCTTTAATAGGAAATATTATATAAAATATACTTATAAACAGATTTGCTTGTTGCTTTTTGAAAAAGATCTCACGACCAGATTTTATCGTTCCATGCTAAAATAAATATATATATAAATATATATATTGAATTGTAGGTTGTGCTAAATGAAATATAAGTATAATAGTTTTGAATATTTTTAAAAAATTGTTTTTATCCAAATCAATAAAAAATAATTTTTTATTTTTTGAAAAAATTAAGGACGCGCCCATTGAATTAAAATGTATATATCTAAATTTTAATAATTTTCTTTAAATTTTGTTTTTTTTCCTAAGAGCGCGTTAGGACTCATTTCATTTTTAAAAAAATTTAAAAAAATTTAAAAATACCGAGTTTTTTGAACTTGTATTTATTTTTTTAAAATTTTTAAAAAACGTTTTTAGAGAAAAACTATTTAAATGCTAATAACAAAAATTAGCGACTTTTTCTAAAGCGTTCATTGTCAAAAGGTAAAATTTTAAAAATTTCAAAATTTTAAAAATTTTAAAATTTTTTTAAAAAAAATGAAATGAGTCTGAACGCGCCCTAACTTTAAAATTGGTATAAATGGTTTAATTGGGCAACAATGAGATATCACATGAATCGTTTAACAACGCATTTTTAACGCATTCCATCAATGGCTGCGGCTAGTGGTAAAAAAAAGTTTTGACGATTTCACGCATTTAAATAACATTGAGGCGGCTTAAAAAAACTTTTAAAAATTAAAAATATTTTTAATTTGAAAAATATTTTTTTTAAAAAAAATATGTTGTTAGACAATATCCCAGAACGACCAAAAACCCTAAGTTCTCATTTTTTAATATTAATTCCTAAAATTTTTTTTTATTTTAGAAATTTTACAATTTTGAAAGAAGTAGCCGCAGCCAATGACGCAGAGGCGAGCGCGGTCAGAATTCATTAAATAGAAATAAATGATAATTTTTTCTTATGTTCTAACAGATGGTCCCATATAGTTATTATCATTTAAATATTTTTTTTCTGAAAAAAAATATATTTTTGTGAAATAAAAATAAAATTTTGGGAATTTTCTTATTTTTAAATTTGTGTTATATCCGATTTGATTCAGTTATTTTTGACGTTAGAACGCATATTGACAAAACGTCTCCAATCTTTATTATTTGCATTTAAAATAATTTTTCTTCTGAAAAAAAAGGTAAATAAAATATATAATTTTTAAAATCAAAATTTCTTAAAATTTTCAAAAAAAAATGTATTATGCCTGAAGGCGCCCTTATAAAAAAAACTCTTAAAGTGCAACAATACTAATCATAAGTTCTTTTTTATTTACTTTTTTTTTGAAAAATCAAAATAATAATAGTAGGATGAACTTTCGTTTTTTGTTGGGCGCGTTCAGACTCATTTCATTTTTTTTCAAAAATTTTAATTTTACCTTTTGACATTATACCCGCCTTTTTACAAAAAGTCGCCAAATTTTATTCTAAGCAATTAATTAGTTTTCATGAAAGAAAGTTTGTAAAAAATTAAAAAAAAAATTTTTTTTTTTAAATTTAAAATTTTTTTAAATTTCTCAAAAAAATAAAACGAGTTTGAACGCGTAATAAAATCAAATAAATTACATATTCCACCAAAAGTCTTGTTCGCTCCTCCACAATGGCATAGATAATCTGCAAATGGTCCCCGTGAACTTTAAATTTAATCCGACTATAAGTCCCGTTAAATCCCTGAAAATGGACCGTTAAGTTGGTGTCATAACGTTCAAGAGATACATTAAGACTTGTGCCACACACGTTTTCCAAATTGAGCATCGGGTGATGACCCCCTCTTAAACGAATTATTGGTCTTTGATGACCTAGACGGTATGATCACGAGAAATTTTATTTTAAATTAGTGTATAACGAAAGCAAAACATTTAAATTACTAAAATAAAAAAATTAAAGCAAATAAAAAGGCTGTAGAAAATGAATAAAATACCTTACCTTTATATCAAAAAAAATGTAATTTGTTAACTAAAAAATTGAAATAACTGACATTATCTAATTTTTAAATTTTTCACACATAAAGATTTATTTTTTATAAACCTAAAATCAATGAATACTTTATTCCCTATTTTATTTTTTAATTTAGGATAACATTTAATAACCGCACTAAAAATCTTGCTTCCCTAACTAATCCATAGCCGAATCATTTCCTCAATATTCTTTACGTTTTAGATATAATACACGTAGTTTTTTGAATATATGTATAAATTAAGTAGGCATATCGCTAACCAAAAATAATACATTTTTATAAATCTAAACAGATTTATTCGAATTAAAACCCTTTTCATTGTCTTTGAAAATTCTAAACTTATTTTACAGATCCCTTGACATTAAACTTAAATTGGAATTTTTCATTAAACCCAAATAAAAACTGTGCCAATTGTTGTGATTTGCGATATGTTGTTTAAATGTCGGGTTTGGAGCTTTAAAATTCATAAATTTCATTTATTACGGATAAATCAGAATTAGATATATATTTTTCAAAAGCTTAAAGTTGTCGCAAAATCATTTTTGTGATTGCAATTTACGCCTCTCGTAATTGAGACATTATCCATCATGTAATTTTTCAACCCGGACTCGTCGTTGTTCTAGGTATCGTCCTAAACATTTTAATTATTGGACATTTTTTGTAGATCAAAAAGCTAAGCTTGAAAAAGTAACTTGAAACGATAAATTGTTAAGAGATTACCACGACTCTTTTCATAATTTTTTACATAAAATTAAAAGGCATCGATTGCCTAGGGTATGTTGTTGTTTATTGCCCCATTCGTTGAAAGTTGGTAGTAAAATTGAGCTTGAGGGTAGCTAGGGATAGATTGATCCAAAGATCTATAAGAGAATAGGAGGCCCGCGGTTGGGGCATATGAGCCAGTGATATTGTTATTGATTTGTAGTCGTAGTGCTTAGGATATTCTTTAGGGGTGCAATTTTCTGCTTCATAGGACAGCAGGAAATTAAAATTTACTATAATCGAGACTATTAAAATTGAATACGATACTTCGATGGCCCGTGTTGCAAATCAAAATTTTTATGACCGCTGCTCATTGAGTTTTGCAATTTAAAATCCTTTGCTAGAATGAAATATCTTCGAAAATATGTGATTAGAATGACAATTGAAATTTTTAAATCCTCATTAAAGGGCTCAATCTAAGCTATGAGACTGCCAATTGTGATTCATGCCAACTCCCCTCAAATGGTATAGGGCAAGAGGGGGAAATTCTTAGTAGGTGCAAAACGGTTGTAGAGCCTGCATGCTCTAATAGAAAATGTTAAATGATCTTGGTAAATGTTTAAATGACCTTATAATTGATTGTTTGAATTGCCAACGGCTTTACCATGTTGATAGTTTTAGATTTCATGTTTTAACCTTAATTGTCTATTATATATATTTAGTCCTGGCAACCAGTAGTTGTCCTTGACTAAATATATAAAAGCTTAAATGGAAATATATTCTCATATAATAAATATTTATATCAAACTTCAATCTTATTTGTTAAACAACAACGATTATTGCCAATATTATGGCGTTTAATGGATATGTTTGGGCGAAGTGACACACACTCTACCCCTACTAACATCAGGGGTTGTTGACTGAACAGGTATTTGAAATAAGGTAATATTTTAAAATTTGTTAACACTACAATTTTATGAATTTTTCAAAAACATTATAAACGTTACATAACCTTGTAGAAGACCCGTGCAATGTATATGTTAATGTAAATTACTTTTTCTGATTACAACTCCTTTTCTATTTCCTTCCTTCTTTTTATCCTATATGATATAAAACATGACCTCTAAAATGAAGGAACCCTCTTCTCTCAATGCTTTACCCAAATACAGCCTTTCATTAATAAAGATATTCCCAATAAAATGATAATCAACAACATCAAACTTATTCACACCTCTGCAGTTAGCAATACCGTAGTTAACTATCCTTTTAACCAGGGCTGGGAAAACAATGAGCCAAAGAACTTTGGCTCATTTTTTCCCCTAAAACATAAAAAAAGAAAAGGGGGCAAAAATAAAGGGCCAAAATAAGAATTTAAAAAAAGCCCTTACTAAGAAAAGGGGCATAAAAAAACCCACAAAACGTGGCTCTTAAAAAGAGCCCCCAAAAACCCATTTTATGTTTTCTTTATAATAATTTCAAAATTTTGATGGGTGGGTTATTTTTTGTTAAAGCTCCTAGGAGTTTTTTTTTAAGAAAAGGGGCTTTTTTTAAGCATGCCCCTTTTCTTTAAGCAAGAAAAGGGGCTTTTCTTTTGCCATGCCCACGAGTTTGTGGGCATTTGGAAAAAAAAACTCAAAAACTTGTTGAAAAAAAGCCCATTAAGTTTTTTTTCCCAGCCCTGCTTTTAACATAGTTTTAAACGGTCGACCCCCTCCCGTATCCCATTTAGAAAACACTTTACCTCGGAACATCCGTTCCCACCTTGGTCAACTCCGGTCTGGACTGCCATCTACTTGCAAACTTCAGAGCACCTTTGGATCCATCTTTATATAATATCTGCTACGACTGCAAATCAGCAATTGACTACATCACTGGCTCATATGTCCTATTCGCGGGCCTCCTATCTCTCCTATAGATCTTTGGATCAATCCATCCCTAGCTGCCCTTAAGCTCAATCAACGAATGGGGCAATAAACAACAACAACATGACCTCTACAGCTTAATTCAACCCATTATCTATATAATCCTATATTAATTTACAATATTTAAACGCACTTTTTCATGGCCTTAAGATTTATTTTCGAGATGCATTGCTCATAATGTATGTCTCGAACTATGTAATACACAAAAAAAAATATTAGGTCGCGGCCATTGTTGTGATGATAGCAAAAATATTAGAATGCTGTCGTTGATAAACATTTTATGACCCGATAGGGTGTTTCAATATAAGTTAAAATGATTTAAGTGAAAGACATATTGCGTTATGACCAAAAATATTTTTTTTTGGTAAGGAAGTGGAAAAATTTGCTCGTTTGATCCCAAAGCTAGCCTATAAATAAACTAAGATTGGGATCATCAAATACACCACTAATTTTTAAGAATAACCGATAGATCCGTGCATAAATGAAGTAAAGATATGTTGATATGGGAAATTAAATTAACCGCACTGATGTCCGAAATCACTAAAAATTCATCGGTGCATGCAAGGGTAGCAAGTTGTAAAGCTTGGGGGGGGGGCGGGTTCAAAAAAAAATTTTTGCCAAATATTAATGGAATTTTAAATGTAATTTAATTTTATATTTAATTGGTATTTAGTTTGGGGGGGGGGGGGGGGGGGGGGATATGCACTAAAAATTTTTAATTTGGGTGGGGATATAGCATGCTTGGAGGGGGTTTCATCCCAAACCCCCCTCTCCTAAGCCAATGGGTGCATGCAGGGTTAGAAGTACCTGCTAAAAAACCACCTCCTCACAGCCTCGGAGGCCACCGTACCCGTTAGGGCTTTGGCCAGGCACGATTCTAGACCCATTTGGGGGGGGGCAGTGCTCCCCCAGAAGTGTCTGATTGCCCTCCCCCCCCCCTAAAAATTAAATTTGCCCCCCCCCCACCCCAAATACATGGTAATTTTATGTTTGAGCTCCCCCCAAAATTAAATTTGCACCCCCCCCCCCATCCCCCATCAAAAAAATACGTCTAAATTTTATTTCTTCCACATAATATAATTAAATTCGCTCCCTCAAAAATATATAAAAAATATTATTTTAAAAATATTTCCTTTTTTAAAAGTGTTTTTATTCATTAACACTTCTCATCCGCTAGAGAGATCAAATTAACACAGAAATATTCTGTTGTTATTAGATATATAGAAAAATTTAATTTTACAGAAAAACTTTATATTTATAAAAGCAATTTATAAATCTGATTCCTAAGAAAAACAAAAGAACCTGATCGCACAATGCTACGATGGGGCGAACGTAATGCCCGGGGGAAAAGGTGGTGTTCAAGTATTTCTAAGCAAAATAGCTGGACACTATGTCTCGTATATTCACTGCTTTAACCACCGATTTTGTTGTAAATTGTATTGAAATTTTAAGTGAAAGTAAAGATTTTTTTGATATTTTTTTTCCCTTCTTGAATCTTTTAAACATGATGCAATCAAGGTATTTAGTGAATGCGGGACCATACCCCAACTGTTGTTCTATCGATGTTAGGTCACTACCTGGCCATTGTTTTTTTTAAATTACACAAAAATATTTAATTCTCTTTTAAAAATAAAAATAAAAAAAACTTTTATATCTTAGGTCACAGGGCCGAAGCGTCGGGGTTTTTTGACCATATTAAATCATTAAATTATTTTTTTGTATTATCATTTGAAAAATTATTTTATATATTAAAGAATTATAGATCAATTTTAGTAGAACGATTTATGTATCTAGAACTTTTAATTTAATACACCATTGTTTGTTAAAAACTAAACTTGAATATTTAATTAACTGTTTTGATATTAATTCTTTCTTAAATGACAATAATTTATATATGGGGAAAAGAAAAACTAAACCTTAAGATTTTTCTAATTTTTATTTATTTTCAACTCATAAGTTTGAAAATATTTTAAATATTAATGATGAAGTAAAAAGTATCTATTTTAATATTATTGATTTTTTTATTTATTAATTTAATAATAGATTTTTTACCGATAATATTTATTTAAAATCTTTATATTCATTTGTAAATTCATTAACCTTTTTTTATAAATAAATTAGAGCCTCTTAAAAATAATATTGATAAAAATTCATTATCTAAAGAAATTGACGTAGCCAAAAAATTTTTAATAAGAAACTTAATAATTACAAATAATGAGTTACTAATGATGGTTAAATTTTTATATGATTTCAAATATGCGTTTTCTAATCTATTTAACATTTTCCTGTAATTGTTTTTTGGCTCTTTAACCTTTAGTTGTAAGGCCAAATTTTCTTCTTTAAGAAGGATAATAACTTCTAGTAGGCTGTTAAGTTGTGACCTGCGTAAAGGTGATTTGGTTCTTCTAGGACACAAAAAATCATTAACTGGAGCGTTGAATTTTGATGGATTTTATAATTTAATCAAAACAACATCTAGCAAAATTGTTAGATTACAAAACACTGTTCATAATCAGCTAATTATTTAATATTTTAAGACATGGTTGCAATTTTTTTTAAGCGCATTTAACGTTTATGTTCATGTTTTATTTAATTTTTTACATATATATTAATTACTAGTTATATATAACCAGTGTTTTTCCATATGTATTCTTTCAAATTAGCATACTTATACATATTTGTTTTTATAATCAATCTTATTTTACTATTCATTCAAAATCAAAAGTTTTATATGATTCATCATTGATATATATTATATTTTTAATTTTCATGCGCATTGATACCAAATGATAAAATTATACTTAAAATTAATTTCCAAATCTCATCTCTTTTTAAGCAATTGATATTAGTGAAAACAATTATTCACATATTCATATTATAAACAAAATCATTTTTTCTATTTTATAAATATAATAAAATTATTGATTTGTTAAAAAATTTTAAACATGGATTCTATTGTTGTGCATGTATATTTTTCAAAAAAAATTTCCTACTCCCCCACGAGTTTGTTTTGCCCCCCCCCCCCCCCCCCCCAAATAAAAAAGCTAGAATCGGGCCTGGCTTTGGCACCTTTATTATGAATTGACATGAAATGTTAAAAGTATCACACACTCATAACAATAATAATATTATTATGGGTGTATGTCATGCCAATGAGAAAATATTATAAAAAAAAATAATTTTATTAACCTTCCGTATACATGGAATTGTTCAATACGGCCAACGCGGAATCGTAATTGCAATCAAAGATATTTGCCCGTCCTAAAGGTAGATTGCATGCTGAGAATATCGTCATAATGATTGACCTGAATAACCTGAGGGATTGCATATTACGCGAGATTAAGAGATTCGAAACTAAGAATGCCGTAAGATTATTTAATCAGCTGATAATACACTAAAAAAATTACGAATAAATAATTTTATATATATATATATATATAAAAAAAGGAAAATTAAAATAACGCTGTGTAAAAATGAAATGTAAACATCATATTATTCTTTTATGTATGTTTGCTTACTCGAATTTAATGTTTAATGGGTTCCGGGTCCATATTACCTAAAAATAGGGTAAATAAGTCTAAAAGGTTCCGAACGGAGATTGCATTCAAGTGCAAAAATACCGTCGCGCGCTAAGAGGGCCATCTAATTCGCAGGCGAGTATGTGTCACGCTGAAAGAAAGCCCATTCCTTTTTTTTCAATTTTTTGCAATCGCCTAAACGACATTTCAAATGCAATGAAATTAATCTTGAGCGCTCAATTTTTTTATGCAGCTGAAACAGGTATTTATTAAAACTCTTTGAATGCAAGGTAAAGACCGATGGTATGTATGAAAGGTAAGAGACATTGGTATATTTGTTAAAACAGTTTTTTTTACCTCATACATATATCTTATAGCGGATAAATTTTTTAACATATTCAAGTTATTTGATCATACCCATACTTTTGCTTTTAAGAAAAAAAATCTCTGAAATTTTAGGGACCAACAACCTATTGGAAATTTAACCATATAAAACTTCCATATAATCAAGAAACATAGGGGTAAACATCTATTATTTATGGCAAGGTTTTGATTCATATTTTAAACCAATACATCTAATTAAATGAACAAACCATTAAAGAATATAAAATTTACTATTTTTTTTAAAATTCAGGGTTGCCCTCCACATTCGGTGCGCCAATGAGGTAATATCGCAAAAATTTTTCCATTTACTTCATCAATAGCCTATTATATCTTCTTACTCGTGTTACAGCTAAAAATATTTTATACAATAACATGTTGTTTTTATAATCCTATCTTTCACAAAATGGTTCCTATTTTTATTTTTGAATTCATTGTATAATATAATTGAAAATCGCTGATATAATTTTAAAATAAAGTCAAATCAGTTATACAATGGGTAAATAGGTTATTTTGTAGTAACTGATTTGACTTTATTTTAAAATTGGGTCAGCGATCTTTTATGATAGATGGATTATTTTTAAATATATAAATAGGTAGCATATTAAGAGAGATAGGATGTAATAAAAACAATAAAAACATGTTTTTGTAAAAAGTATTTTTAGCTTCAGCACGGCCTTGATACAGGCTATGATTAAGTTTATGTAATATTTTATTTATTAACAATATTAACTCATTGGCATCCCGAATAGGGGCGACCTGAATCTCAAAAAAAAGTAATTTTTTGATTCTGGAAAATAGCAATGCATGATTAGATTTTATTGACTGTGGTATATTAGCTTTCAACCTTTAGGCAAAAAATGTATGATTATATTTAAAATCGTTTAGGTGCTATATGAATAAATGTTTTTTTTATGACACATATTAACAAATTTTTGAGAGTTCTAAGCTAATTTAGAGATTAAATCTGCCATCTTAGGGATTTTCAGATTCGTTCACCGTTTTTTTTGATAATTCTTGTCCGCTATAAATAATAGAAATTATAGACAAATTGCCAAAACACAAAAGATTTTGAACCGATAATTATAAATTTTTTTTCACGACAGATAAACTGTTAAATTAGAACTTTAAAAAATGTTTTTATTTAAAACCCGAAATATAGTGGTCGCGCTTAAGCTTCTGAATATCCTAATTTTTAAAAGTGCTGATGGAAGATCTTGATATACTAAAATTTTTTATTTCTTTTTGAGATGATAAAAAATACAAGTTACAAAAATATGAGAAAAAGATTTTTAATTGCTTTTTATTTAGGGTATTCTCGAGGTCACAAAATTTGACAATTCGGTCAAAAAGATATTTTGTAAATATGGACGGATCCAATGAGCCGAAGGCGGAACAAATTACGACAAACAGAAAATATGTATGAGATAGACCATCATGGGATGCATTCTTTTATGTTTTCATTAACTCCGTGATAACAGGTAATAAAGAAAAATTTTTATTCGCCGTGATTTGTTTCATCTTCAAAAACGTAGAAAAATAATAATCAACGAAAAAAAATATGATTTTCCCCATTTTGATGTTAGAAGATACCATAAACGTGGATGTGACATTTAATTTAAAGTGCTTATGGCTGTGTATCGATCACAAATGAATTCGCATTCCAGTTTTTAAAGTTGGTTGGAGTTAAAAGAAGCAAAACAGATATTAGGTAAGAGGAGTCAATCTCATGGGGTAAAATTTTTTGGAAGACATTCTAACAGATTGTTTTGGTTCGTTTTCCCTCGTGTTCAATTTTTTTCAAAAAAAAAATGCTTTCAATAAACTAATATAATTTGTTATTTATCAGTGTTACGCTCTTCTGAATCTTGTGTCAAAATACCAATTTTTTTAGTCCTTTGTAACTAATTTTGGAACATTTTTTGACGATTAAGACCAAATTTAGGAATTAGCAACTACATAGGATAATGTACAAGTTAGAAGGTAATCATTATCTGCAACCTTCTAATTTGCGCCTCATTTATTAGCTATATGAATTACTAATTTTAAATTACAATTTTTTTTGCAATGGACAAAAATTAACAATTATTCTATAAAATGTGGGAAATTTTTTTTTAGTAAATGATTAATTTTGATTATTTGCAGGGACACGGTTTTGAGCTCACATATTTTAGAATAATTTTAAAATTGTTTTTTTTTTAATTATTAAAATTTACATCAAAAATTATTAACTTTCCGTTTTTACACATTAATTTTTTTTAATAGGTTTATGTTTAAATCTATACAAATAGCTAAAAATTATTTTAAACAATAATAAAGTTTAAATTTTCAACATTGAACTATTGTTCCTTTTTTAAACCTTAGAAAAAAAATGAACCATGGACGCGTCTAAAAGGCGGTCTTTTCCCTTAAAAAGGGGTCCAGTCTATTTTGTACGCCAGTGTACCCTTATATAAATATTTATAATCATTTGCCTTTAATATCTTACGCCAAACTTTAGATATATAAATATATATAATATATAAATATGCGTGTATAATACATACAATATTAGCAAGTTTTTAAATTATTATTACAGTTCTTTAAATAACCCAAGTATAGGCATATTGTATAAGGAAGCAAAAATATGAACAAATATTTTTTTGTTATCTTACCAAAACAATCTAAAGATCGTTCGGCGTCTATCAAAGGAAATGCGCTGACCTGTAATTGAAATGAAGTTCCGAAATGAAATTTTTATTACAAAAATAGAGCAACATTTATTACTTTGTTAAACAATAAACGAATCGTTTTCATAGTCAAGAAAACTTAGTTTGTATATATGTTTAAGTGCAAAATTCATTGCTCGAGTTAGTCAATTTTGGAACATCACACTATTTTCTTGCCATTTTTTTATTTGCTTTTTATGTATGCTAAGCATAGGAAAGATTTAATACACAGGTCAACGAATATCAATATCAAAAACTAGATTGTTATGAGAAAAAAAAATACAACCCCGTGAATGCCTAATCTCATTTCGTTTTCCTAGTTTCTTCCGTCTTTGGCTCCTTAGATCCGTCTATAACGAAAAATGGCCTATTTTGACCGAAGTGACAGATCTAAATATACCCTTAGAGAAAAAAATATAGAAATCTACTTTGCATGTAAAAATTCCTTGTAACTTTAATTTTTTCACAAATAATGGAAAATAATTTTTTTAATATATTAAGCTCTTACATCGGCATTTAATAAAAAATATTTCGCGTCCAAACTTAAATCGATATATTATCGGTTTTTAATGAAAATATTATTTGAAGTTTGAATTTAACAGTTTACCTTGTGTGAATATTAAAATAAAATTTCAATTTTTGTTTTTGAATCTTTGTTGTTTTTTTGACCTTTTTTTTCAAAAATTTTCAATGTTTATACCTGACTAACAAAGTTTGATTAGGAAAAGCGGTAAACGGATTTAATATTCCCTAGGGTGGCAGATTTGATCTCTGTTGCTAACTCTTAACTTTCAAAAAATTGTTGACCTGTGTTATTTAAATGTAAATACGATAGAAAGGTATTAGATTTCTGAATTTTGCCAACCAATAACTGCTTTAGCTCAAATTTTACTTCAAAATGGTCGACCTTAATCATGGTATAAGTAACAAATATCATACATCGATATAAACTTATTATAATTTTAAAGGTCACCATGCGAAGGTGTAATAAGTTACCTTAGATATCTTTCAAAGTCTAGGCTGTACAAATAAGAGAAAGTCGATAAAAGTGACAAGATTCATAAATGATGATTATTTTTGCCCCTGAGATGCCAAAGAGAAAAAAAATGAGCCACAACTTATTTATTAAGAAAATAGTTTAAAATTAATCTTGAATCGGAAAAAATAAGTTAGTATTAATAAAATTAAGATATAACATTTATTGAATTGTATAAAATAAGTTAAAGTGAGCAGTTATAACATTGGTCAATTATATAATAAATTGAATAAAATTATTAATTAAATATTTTAAACATCGGGTACGAAAAAAAAATTCTTAACGTAGCAACCATTAAGAATATTGTGGCTATAATTGAAAATTTTGTTAAGTGATAAATGTAATAGAATAAATTTAAAAAATAATTAGTTCTAAAGATAATTCAAAAACGATAAAATACTTTTGTGGATTAAATACTTAGCAAAAATGTTATAAATGCAATTATTTTTTAATGTACTATTATAAAAAAAAGCAAACTTGTCCTAAATAAAAGGCAATAAACGGAAAATTTAAAAATAGGTTTATACGATATGTTGTTAGAGAACTTTATAGTTTCTAAATCGTTTGGCAAATACAGATTAAAGCCGTGAAATGCAACGAAATGCATAAAAAAAGGGGAAAATATGTTGAATACATATTTTAAGGCTTTTTCACCAAAAATATTATTTTAGTCCAATGTACAATAGATTCCAAATCAATTAAACTTGCTATAAACAATCTGTATTTTTTTTTTAAATATTAATCCGCACACGTCCTAAAATGCAATCTTGGTTTTAAACGGGCCACTGGTATCATCGTCCATTAGCTTCGTTTTATGAAACAAAGTGCTAGCAGCCACATTTTCGAGATCGTTGACGTGAAAATTGTGGGCAACTCCATTGGTTCGCTAGAATTCACGGTATCGTCAGAAGAAGAAGCAACGCATGGTCTATCAGAGCAATTATACGGGACGGAACTGATCGGGTTAATTTCAGTGGATATTATGGTAGAATTTAGCGCTTGTCGATGCGTACCAGACTTGTCGGGAAAGAATTTCTGCAAGGTGTACCCCGTCGATATCTCGTTCTGTTGCTCCTCGTATAGAGGTTTTTATTGTTCATAATGGCATAATTATTATTATTGCTGCAAGTTTCAACACTATATTCGGTCGAATCTTCTTTGTTGATGGAAGCCAAGTTAGTTGTTTGAGTTGTGTAGTATTTGGGAATGCAATGACGACGATTGCATGATTTGGAAATATCCCTGGTAGAACTTTCCAGTCAATCACCGGGATCCAAGGGGGTGGGGGAATCAAGACTGCGCATGCATCCGCACGGCCAGTATTTAAGGGGTCAACCTTATAATTTTAGCATAATATATTTATTTGTTTGGTGAGGAGGTGAAAATACTTGGTAATTTGATCCATTGCAATTAATGGCTTGGGTTTGAGATTACATTTAAGGAAAACAGATAAATTAGTACGAAAATACGAAGGTATTATCACAGGTCAACAAATATCAATGTTAGAAAGGTGAATTTTATAAAAACATAAAAGAATGCATCCCCATGATGCCCTAAACTCATATATACCCTTTTTACTAAGTTTCTTCTGTCTCTGGCTCCTTAGATCCGTCTATAACGGATGTTGGCCTTTTTTGACCAAAATGACAGATTTAAATAAACCCGTAAGAGGAAAAAATATAAAAATCTATTGCATATAAAACTTTCTTGTAACTTACATTTTTAATCACAAATAAAATAAAAAATATATTTTGTTAATATATCAAGCCTTACATCGGCATTTTATATAATACATAATTTTTGCGTCCAAACTTAAATACGACACGATTTATTATCGGTTTTTAATAAATTAACAGTTTAAATATTTTGAATATGTAATAATTAAATTACGATTTTTTGTTTTTGTTTTTTTTTGGTTTTGTGACTTTTTTTTCTAAAATTTTCAATGTTTATAACTGACTAACTAAGTTTGATTAGGAAAAATGGTAAACAAATTTGATCGCCCCTAAGATGACAGGTTTGATCTCTGTAGTTAACTCAAAACTCTTTAAAAATTGTTGACCTTTATTATGAAATAAAAAAAAAGTATTGCTCGGAGTGATGTAATTTTTGATAATCCCATCGATGTAGGATTTAGTGAAAATTTGCTAAAAAATCACTCCCCCTGTCCGCAAGCAGTACACGTGAATTTAGTTTTTTATCGTATAAAATATCATTCAACAAATTATTTTCTAATATTTGCGCATTCAAGGAGTTGCCCTATTTTTTTTAATTACAAGCACGACAACGTTGTTAAAATAAATTTTTGGGAAATTAAACAAAAAAAATATTAAATTTTTTTGAAAATAAAAACTTACCTTAAACGTAGCCTTATATATATGGTCAATTCCACCTCAAATCGACAAACTTTTTCCCTTCAAGTCTCAGTTTTGGCAGAAAATTGGCACACTGGTAGGGTCCTTGGGTGCTGATAAAAACCTAAATTTTTTTGATCGGAAGTGATTATTAACCGAGATATGAGCAAAAATATTTTTCATTTTTTTGCAAAAAAAAATTTTCAACTTTGCGCGCATGTATCATCAAATGTAATATAGCTAGAGTCATAATTTTTTTATTTTGAAGATTGTAATAAGGGCTATTTTAGACGCAAAAAACATTAAAAAAAATTTTTTTTAAGTTAATAAAAAATAAAAGTCAAGTTTAGACACAAATAACTCAAAAAACGTATCTTTAAATTTTCTGAAAAAATTATAAAGTATGGCCCTTTATAATGTTAATAAACATATGATTTAAAAAGTTTGGGACCGGCATGACTTTTTACAAAATTTAAAAAAATTAATTTTTTGCCCTAATTTTGGGACATATTTATGCCCTTTGCACTATAGAATATGCCAATGTGTCAAATATGACAGTATTCAAAAAGCAGGACATATGGGCAATTATGTTAGACCATAATATTTTGATTTAATTGATTACTACTATTATTGAATTTACAATGAAAAAACCTTAAAACCAAAAAAAGTGAAAATTTTACCTGTTTCCAAAATCGACTTTCTGGTTAACCAGCCAACCTTTTAATATTTACTATTTATTTTATAGATAAAATATCGCTTAATAACATATAATAGCCCCAGCTTTTTTCATTCAATTTTGACGCTTCTACAATAAAAATACCAAAATTTGCCAAAAAACAGCAAATTTTCAGAAAACTAACGCAGAGATTGTATTCGTCTGTGAAAGCTTATTTTTTTATTATTTTTGCATAATTATCTCATAATATCTAGAACCTATAAAATCAGTCATATTTTGCCTGTTCATGTGTTAAAAAATTAGTATATATGTTATGTATAGAAAATCTTAAAAGAACTAGATAGGTAATTTATAAAAAAATGAGATTATTAAAACTTTCCAATATTTTTATTAAATTTGTAATTTAATGTATATATTAAAACAATTCTTGTGGTAAAACTCGTAAGGAACGCATTTATTTATAAAAAACTTTAGGTCTCGCCCAAATCCATATACCTATTGTGAATCAAGTAATAGTGATATTTCCTCAGTAGGTCTAGTGCGTCTATATTATAAAACTAAGATGTAATTGGAACTAAAATTGTTAGTTTTAAAACTTTATTAAGGTCGGTTAGATATATATTGTATGCCTTGTTCTAAATAGTCTTTCAAAAACATATTTGGCATTTGTAAAAATTAGTAAAAAAGACTGAATGTCTATGTTTTATTTTTATTAAATTGGGTCTAATATTTAGTCTTAATATTCATCATTGAAGCCCGTTATACTCATTTTAAGTTGTTTAACCCTAAAACTACTTCTTATATGTATTTATAATATTAAAAAACAATATCACTATGTTTCATAAAATAATTGACTTTTTAGGTTTATTTTAAGTTTGTTGATAATCATAAAAAAGAATCAATTGTTGAATCATAATATTCTATTTTATCAGATTTAAGGTTGTTGTGGCTGTTTTATTAAAAACTATTTGGGAGATTGACAATTTTATTGTTGAAAAGCGTAAAAGTTTTGGTATTATCTTTGATGTTTTCTAACAATTCAAACTATTATCATTTTAAAAAATTTAAAAAAAAATGTCCAAAAAGGGAAAAAACAAACTTTTATTTCTCGGGGACCAAATAACGGTGTTAGAAAGTGGTATTTTTTTTAACTCAAAAGCCGCGGAAAAATGGAATCTTTTAGGAGCTTTTTTTAATTCTTCTTTATTTTGGAGAATGGGATTTATCTATATCATTAAATAGCTCAAAGTATAGAATGCTCCTTATTAAGAAAAATATTAAGCTTTTTATAAAAACCTCTTTGTTATGACCTTTTGCTCCTAAAAAGCTTCTTTTAAAAGTTGGCTCTTATTTTTCAGGCCTGCCTTAAAATACTTTTTTTTAAATTTGGAAGTGGGGAAAAATAAATTTTTAGTTCAAATTTTCAATTCTGCTCAAAAAATTAAAAAAAAAATATAAAAAAGTTTTTTTGACATAAGTCCCATTTTAAATTTCCAATCATTATTAGCATTTACAATAATTTTAGTGCAAAAATGTTTTAAAAAATTTCGAAAAAAAGGGTTTTTAAGTTTTTAAACCTAAAAAAACGTAAGAAGTCTGAGCGTGTCCTAGTAGCTGAACTCTAAAAGTGCCCTAATAGATTCGTGTGTTTTTATTTTTCAATTTTTTTTTTGAAAACAGTTCAACAAGTTTTTAAGAGTTTTGAGTAGCTAACTTGAAGAACCTGCCTGCGTAGATTTTTTCAAATACGCCTACCGTTTTTTTTTCTATTCAAACTTTGTAAGTCAGCTATAAACATTGAAAATTTTCGAAAAAATAAAAAAGAAAAAAAAATTAAAATATGATTTTTTTTGCATATTTACACTGAACTGCTTTAAACATAGTATTTATAGAAAACCGATATGGGTCCTATATGAGTTTGAATACGAAATATTTTGTATTAAATGCCGATGTTAGAGCTTAATATACTAAAAAATTTTATTTTTCATATAAATATAAGTTAAAAATAATTTAAAAAAATTCTTAAATTTTTCTTTTTAAGGTATTCTCGATCTGTCAATTTGGTCAATATAAGCCATATTTGTGAGACGGATGTAAGAAGCCAAGGCTAAAACTAAGATAAGGCCATCATAGTAATAAATTCATGTTTTCATAAGTCTCACGTTGTGCCATTGATATTTGTTGACCTGTGTATTAGACATGCCCACATTTTTTGAATAATAATTATCGAATAATTTACGTATTCCACTAGATATCTTGTTCGCTCCTCTACAATGGCATAGATAATCTGGGAATGGTCACTGGGCACTTTAAATTCAATCTGGCTATAAGTCCCGTTAAATCCCTGAAAATGGACGGTTAGGTTGGTGACATAACGTTCTAGGGCTACTCTAAGGTTTAATCCACACACATTTTTGAATATGAGCATTGGGCGATAACCTCTTCTCAACCGTATAATTGGTTTTCGATGACTTAGTTGTTATAATAACCCAAAAATTTTATTTGAACCAGTGTTTTTGCGCAAACAAAACATTCAAATTACACAAAAATAAAAATGAAAAAAATAAAAGCAAAAAAAAAGAATCTAGAATAAAGGTAATGCTTTATTTGTTTTAAATAAAATGTAGGATTTGTAATAAATCTATCAATTTAAAATTGGAAATTTAAGATCTTATGAATCAGGATTTCTTCCACAAGGAGGATTTTAGTCTACCAAATGAAATTCAATTTTAAGATATTTTATTTGTTAACACAGCGTAAGTTACAATAAGACCATAACCTCACAAAATATCTAACATAACCAAATCTTAGCCAAATATTTCCCTAACCTAAATCTAACCCTATATAAAGTCAAAAATGTTTTTTGAAATTACAAAATTCAGTTAGTACGTTTTTTATCATCAGATGAGTTGGCTTACAACTAGAGCCAAAAATATGCATTTGAAAATTGACATGGCTCTATTTCGAATTATTGATAATGTTTGCTGTTTTTTAACAAACCCTGTTTTGAACATTTTTCCAAAAAAAATGTTAAAAAACAATATTGATAAACATATTTCTAAAATTATATCCCTAAAAACAAATACTATTGACATACATCTTAAAATAACATTTTTCATTCAGTCTGGATATTTTTTTCCGATTGGATTAAAAATATGTTGTTTAAATGTCGGTGATGGAATTATGATTTATACCTCGTTATCTTAGGTTAAAATAATAAAGTTACAGCTAATTTTATTTTATTAATGAACTCGAGATCAGGGCTGGGAAAACAATGTGCCAAAAAAACTTTGGCTCATTTTTCCCCTAAAACATAAAAAAAGAATGGCGGCTACAAATAAAGGGAAATAAAAATTCAATTAAGAAAAGGAGAAAAAAAAACCCACAAAAAGCGGCTCTTAAAAAGAGCCCCAAAAAGCTCAATTCATGTTTTCTTTATAAATATTTCAAAAAATTTTGATTTTTTCTCTATAATAATGATGGGTGGATTATTTTTTCTTTTTTTTAAAAATAAGCCTATATAGTTTTTTTCATAGCCCTGCTCGAGATCGCCAATGATTTATTTTACTCCTCTCTTAAATAAGCACGTGATCATAGGCGGAGGCATTGCTACAAGTATTTATCAATTATTAGAGATCTAAACAGGTGGGGTAGGGGGAGGGCGGCATTTTAGTTAAATGGCATGGCCTTCAATTTAATTTTAGGGTTTAAAAGCTAAAGTTTGCTTGCTTTAATAATTCCAAGAACGAGTAGTCTTTCGTTTTTCTTAATTTTCGTCTTTGGCTCCTTGAATCCGTCTATAGCAAAAAGTAGCCTTTTTTGACCAAAATGACAGATCTAATACCCTAAAAAGGAAAATTTTAAATTTCTTTCTTGCATATAAAAATCCCTTGTAACTTTTATTATAAGGCTCTTACATCGGCATTTAGATATTAATTTCGCGTCCAAACTTAAATACGACACGATATATTGTCAGCTTATAATTAAAATATTATTTAAAGTTTAAATTTAACAGTTTAACTTTTGTGAACATTCAAAAATAAAATGTTTTTTTTTGTTTATGAATCTTTTTTGGTTTTTTAAATTCCTAAATTAAATGTTAATAAATGACTAACTAAGTTTAAAGAAAAAGCAGTAAACGGATTTGATATTTCTTAAGATGGCAGGTTTGACTGTATTTAACTCTTAACTTTCCCTGTGTAATCTCTACCTACCTTAAATATGATATTTACATTACTTTTTTTCTGCTTAAATTACTTCCATAATTCGAAGTTGATTTGGCCTTTTTTATATAATCCTATACCCGCCCATTTGGACAACCATCAAACGCACGTTTGTCGTAGCCCTAAGAATTATTTTTCAAATGCATTGAAATAACCATAAATAATGTCTTCAAACTCTCTTCCGCAAAACAAATATTAAGTCGCAGCCATTGTTGTATTAATATCATGAGCAGGCATCGGTGAACGTTTAATAGGACACGATTTTCTATATCAGACTCTTTAAATGACAAGACATATCTTGTTAAAAAATGTTGACAAATAATTAAAACAATTTCACAAACCCATGATACAATTTCTTACCCCATGCCAACTACAAGAAAAAATTGCTGAAATAATACCAACCTATATACGCAGAATTGTACGGTCCAAGAATGGAATCAAACTCGGAATCGTAATTGCAATAATTAGTGAATGCCAGTCCAAAAGGTAAACCGATAGTTAAGAATACCGTAGTAGCAAAGAACCTGATGGATTGCATATTGTACAGAATTGAGAGATACAATATACGTTGTAGGTTAATTCGATGACTGGTACACTAAAGTATTACAAATATAAAAATTAAAAAAATTTGAAAAAGGCTATTTGATAAAACATATTATTTTATATATATATATATATATATGTTTGCTGACTAGAATTTATTTATACTATGTTCCGATCCGTATTACCTAAATATAGGATAAGTTTAAATAAGAGGCGCCAGTCAATATTAATGTAGGGTGATTGTTCCAGTGCAAGCGTGCAGTTTGTAATCGTAAATGTATTCTCGTCATAAAGGAGCAAGAGTTGTCTACCAAAAGCGCCCAGCCTTATTTTTTTGATCTTTTTTCAAGCGCGCAATCGATATGCTGCCATAAGCGGGCAAATGATCTTTCAAAAGTGCCCAAAAATGTATAAACAGGGCGCTGAGTATTCCTAAATGCGCACCAAGGCTTCCCATAATTTGAGACCAACTATCTTGAGCTCTTTAAAGCTTTCCTAAAATCTTTTTATAAAAACTTACTGACGGTGCATGCATGATATTGAGTTGTAAGTTCTAAAACATTGCTTTTTTGTGACACAGTTTTCTTCCAAAATCTTATTAGAAAATAACTGAAGCTTTATATTTAATCTAACTATTCTTTCGTTTTTATTTAATGTCCCTTTAAAATCAAAAAGAAACCCACAAACTATTGCAAAATTAAACATATAAGACTAAATATAAGCTAACTATTATATTTTCTAAAAAAGGAAATATTGGGTCAACTAATATTTAAGGGCAAGGATTGCCTTCTCAAAATAATACACCAATAAAATGGAAAAATCAATGATTAAAGTAGAAAGTAATTTTTTAAGGCCCAAGCTTCCCAGTCCACGCCCTTAACCCACCTCTCTCGCCCATTTTGGCTAAAAATGTTATAAAAATAACTTTACATCTAATACCCTAGCCTGTAACATTTTGCACGATGATAAATATATCTTCTAAAATAACATGTTTTTATAATTTCCTGTCTTTTTTAATAAGAAAACTATTTTTATTTTTGAAAATAATCCATTTATCGTATCACATACATCAAAAATCGCTTATCTTATTTTAGAAATAAAGGTAATAATACAATACATTGTTATAAAATAAACCTATTTACTCTAGGAAATATATCCAGCATCTTAATTTAGCTAATTTTGCTTTAGGGCACGTGCAAAGTGAGTTTTTAATTTTGTGAAAACTTCAAAATTTCAAAAAATTTTATTTTTAAATAAAGCGCAATTTTTTTTAAAAGTTGCCAAATTTAAATTATGCACATAAAATACTTTTTCTATCAGAATTTTCAAAATTTTACGAAAATAAAAACTCACTTAGCTCGTACTAAAAGTACTGAATTTGCGAATATGATGCATTAGGTAGATGTTTATGGCTCTGACCTTACGCTTTCAATTTTTACCACAAAATTTTAAAATTTTTCAGGATTATCGTCTCGGCGCTATGCAAATAAACGTTTTTTTCTGTTTTATGGTAAAAGGTAATTGAAATATGAATTTGTATTGGCTGTGGTATATTCCATCTTTAAAAACGTAAATAATAATAATAATAAATTAATGAATAAAAAAACGATTTGGCTATATAGATTTTGGGAAACATAAATAAATGTCTTTAACCAGTGAAACCTGGAGCCCGCGGACCAGCTTGATGGGGGTCCGCGAAATAATTATGATAAATAAATTTTTTTTTCAATTTTTAAAAAAAAATTTAATATTTTGTTGATTTTTTTTTTATTTGTTATTTTAATTTAAAAAAATTTTGGATTAATTTAGTCAAATATTACCTTTTGCTAATAAAGAATATACAATGTATTTTTAAAGTAAATCAGTAAAACGTTATTTATTATATGGAAAATGTAAGAAGGTAAGGAGTCCGAGACGTTTTTTTCTACGTTTTAGGGGTCAGCCATGGCCAAGAGGTTGACTAGTACTGTTTTACATTACAGATATTAACGCATGAGCCTTGTAATAATTTAACTTTGTTAATGAATGATCCATAATGATTTATTAAAGCAGTTCAGGTTAAAGTTAAGAGAGAAAAACTATAACGAATATGAGTCTTATGGCAGAAAATTTTTTTTGGTGATTTTAAAAGATAGTTTTGTGCAGGGCTGGGAAAAAAACTAAAAGGGCTTTTTTTAACAAGTTTTTGAGTTTTTTTTTCCAAATGCCCATAAACTCGTGGGCATGTTTAAAAAAAGCCCCTTTTTCTCAAAAAAAAACTCCTAGGAGCTTTAAGAAAATAACTTACCCATCATTATTATAAAGAAAAAATCAAAATTTTTTGAAATTATTATAAACAAAACATAAAATGGGCTTTTTGGGGCTCTTTTCAAGAGCCACTTTTTGTGAGTTTTTTTTTGCCCCTTTTCTTAGTAAGGGCTTTTTTTGAATTCTTATTTTGGCCCTTTATTTGTAGCCCCCTTTCCTTTTTTATATTTTAGGGGAAAAAATGAAAGTTTTTTGGCCAAAGTTTTTTGGCTCATTGTTTTCCCAGCCCTGGTTATAACGGTGGTTAAATAGGTTATAAGTAAATAATAAAATTATTAATTTAATATTTTAAGAATCTTTAAAGGCGAGAATAAAATAAGATTTTTAATGTAACAACCATAAAAAAAATTGTGGCAAGTTATAAGAAGTGATAAACGTAAAATTATGCACAAAAAATAGATAATTCCATAAAAAATTCAAAAACAAATACTTTTGTGGACCAAATACCTTGCAAATACAAATATTTATAATCACTTGCCTTCAATATCTTTAGCCATACTCTTTTACATGCATTATATATTCGATATTAGCTATATTATTATTATAGTAATATTTCTTTATGTCAAGTATTGTGCAAAGAAGAAAACTTTATTAAGAAGACCCTTTTACCGGCGGCGTCTATCAAAGGAAAATGGCTAACTTTTCTTTAAAATAATGTTTTAAAATAAAACTGAGAAACATTTATTTACTTTTTTTCGTACATGTTAACTGCAAAACAGTCTATCCCATCCTCATAATAATGAATTAACATCGCTTTATTTTGTTGCCATTTTTTTAAATTTTCATGACCATATTTATGTGGCCACTGTTAGGTTGATCAATGAACACATGGCAACACTATATTTTTCATCGTAATTTAAAAAAACGGATGAAGGTCACCACTAATAAAATTGATCACCAAAGCTGGGAAAAAATTCATTTTTCGCCTAAACTCAAATTTTTGTTTTTTTATTTTATGACAGATTAAAAAAATCAATTATTAATAAATACAGAATATAAGGAGAAAATCTTAAATTTTATAAATATTTTTTTGAATAAAGCTAAAACCGTTTATTCCCAAATTTTAAAAAATAAAAAAATGAGGTTGACTCAAAAATGGGCATTTTCCCAGCTCTGTTGATTTGAACGGTCACACAAATATGGTCTTCATCGTGAAATTTCGATGATAATGAACAATTGTGATTAATTTTTTGTGGTCTTAATATATTTAATTGTGATCATGACCAAAAAGATAGTGGTTTGTGGCCCCAATTTCTGTGACATTGACCTTTTTGTTATTGGCCAACATAAAATGTGGACAACATAAAACTGCTGATCATAATAGCAAAGATATAATGTTAGAGATGCATGATAACTTATAAATTAACTCTGTGACCAATTACGTTCCGCAGAAACCTAACAAAATAATTCTTATAAGATTTGCGTCTTTGAGCGCTACGAAAAAAAGTTTTTTCGTTAATTTTATAAAAATTAAAATATTAGGAAAAAAAATACTTGTAAGTGTGGCCACTTTTAGAAACGAAAAGTAAAATAAGATACTATTGATTTTTTTAAGATAAGCAAAATTTTAAAATGGCATATCAAAATAAATATTAGAGTAAAAGCGCAGTGGGAGGGCGCGTTTAGACTCGTTTCTTTTTTTGAAAAATTTTAACAATTCTAAAAAATATCAAATTTTTTGAAATTTTATTTTTTTTTCAATATTTTTTAAAAACTTTTGTCTTAGAAAAACCATTTTGCTAATAACCAAAATTGGCGACTTTAAAAGAGCGTTAAATGTCTTTTTAAAAATGAATGTCTGAACGAATGATATCATTAGCATAATAGGTCTTGTTAGGTGGCGGCTAATACTCTTTTCAAAATTAAAAAATTATTTTTATAAATTTAGCGGCTCAAAATGAGAATTTAGGTTTTTTGGCCTTTTTAATTAAATTTTATAATTTTTGAATTTTTTTTAAAATTTTTAAATTTTTTAAAAAATTTTCACACTAGCCGCCTCAATGTTATTCAAATGCGTGCAATTTTTTTTTGTCAATTTTTTTTTCACTAGCCGCAGCCTTTTAGCTCCAGACAGGTATCGTAAAACAGTTGGTAGAATTTAAGTTTATAATGTCTGAGTGGCCATAGTCATTCGGTGCATTGCATTAATGCATGATATTCAATAGAATTTAATACTAGGTAACGTCTTTTGACACAACCATGTTCAACTTTTGGGCCTTTAGAAACTCGATAAAATTGCAGAGTTTAATCAGCTTGACAACATAAATCTGTCCCAATTAAGGTTAATAAATACAAATATTTTTGTCAGACTCTTATTTCGTTCAAAAACGTGCGTCCGAGCTCGTAACAAATCCAATATAAATTTTAAGTTGAATTAAACAATATCTTTAAGATTATTTATAAGTAGACAGATATTAGATTCTGAAATTTTGCCAATTTAAAAATAGCCCTGCCTTAGCCTTATATTGCTTTAAATGACGACCTTAATCATGGCATAAGTAACAATTGAAGGTACATCAATCTAAACTTATTATAAATGTAAAGGTCTCCAAAAATACATGAAGTTGTAATAAATTTTAGCTTAGATATCGTTCAGAGTCTTGGCGGCCGTACAAATCAGAGAACGTCCTTAAAAATAACAAACAAATATACTGTTTTAAAATAAATTATAATTATTTATTGAATTGGAAAATTATCGGGTTGTGATAATAAAATCAAGATATAACATTTATGGGACTGTATAAATATATGTTAAAGTGAGCAGTTATAACGGTGGTTAAATATGGTATAAATGAATAAAATTATTA
This sequence comes from Acutogordius australiensis, assembly GCA_030555515.1. Taxonomy (NCBI): domain Eukaryota; kingdom Metazoa; phylum Nematomorpha; class Gordioida; order Gordea; family Gordiidae; genus Acutogordius; species Acutogordius australiensis. Next base: position 42,685,571 of record CM060242.1, read on the forward strand.
ATTTAATATTTAAAGCATTTAAAGGGGTAAAATAAAAAAAAATTTAATGTAACCATAATCACAATGGTAACAAGTTGTTTAATTTCAAGAAGTGATAAACGTAAATATATGCACAAAAAATAGATAGTTCTATAGAAAATTTAAAAACAAATACTTTTGTGGACCAAACATCTTGCAAAAATGTTATAAATGCAATTATTTATTAATATACCAATAAAACAAAATTTATTTGTAATAGATAAGGCAATAAATGGAACAAAACTAAAAAAGGTTTTTATATTTTGTTGTTACAAACTTTATAGCAACTTTTTACTAGTAGCCATTTTGTATCATTGACAAATAAGGATTAAGGCGTTGAAATCTAACCTAAAGTACAAAAAAATAGAAAAATAATTTTATTACATATTAAAAGGCTTTTTTCCCCATACTGCAAAAATATTGTTCATTCCAATGTCCAACAAATTGAAATTTAATAAAAAATGTTTTAAATCAGCTGTAACTTTTTTTAAAGTTGTTAACGGGACTCCCACGTCCTAGATTAAAATCTCGAATTTATCACGGACCAATGGTATCATCGTCCATAAGCTCCGTGATATGAAGCAAAGTGCTGGTAGCAACATTCTCAAGATTGTTGACGTGAAAATTCTGGGCAACTTCTTGTTCTCTGTTGGGATTTACGGCATCGGCAAAATTGGAAGCAACACATGATCCATCGGCGCAATTATGAAGGATGGAATCGATCGGGTTTACCGTGTCAGTGACTGGTAAATTGATGGCAGAATTAAGCGTCGGTCGATGCGTGTTTATAATACAACTTGTCGGGAAAGGGTTCCTGCACGGTGTGCTTCGTCGAAATCTCGATCTGTTGCCCCTCGTAGAGAGATTATTACTGGTAATACAATGGTTAGTAATAGCATAAATATTATTATTATTATTATTGCTGCTGCTGCAAGCATGAGTAACACTATTTTCAATGGAATTTTCATTGTTGACGGAGGCCAAAGTAGTTATTTGATTCGTGTAATGTTTGGGATTGCAATGACGACGATTGCATGATTTGGAATCATCGCTGGTAGAACTTGCACGCCAATTACCGGGTATATCCAAAGGCGGTGGGGGAATCAAGACTGCACAAGCGCCCGCACGGCCAGTATTTAAGGAGTCAACCTTATAAAGCATAATACATTTATATTTTTTTGGTGACGGAGGTGAAAAAAACTTGCCCATTTAATCTCTTGAAATAAATGGCCTGTTAGTACGAGAATAAGAACGTACAATAATATATAAAATGTATATTGTTTGTTAATTTTTGATATTCACACCGATGTAGATGGTTTTCGTAAGGGCTTGCTAAAAAATTAATTGCCCAGTGTTTCATCATCATTGAGGCTGCAGTAGAGGTGAATTTGGTTTTTATCGTTAACTCTCAAATTTCCAACAAATTATATTTTCTAAAAAAAGACGCATTCAAAAAAGGTGCCATATTTCTTTTTATTTAGGAGCATAGACACAATAATTTTGAAATAAACTTTTTTGGAAATAATTTTAAACAAATTTTTTTTATTATTTTTTGATAAACTAACCTTGGTCCTATAAAAATATATATAAAGAAAAAATACATAAGTCCATTCATTGGTAAAAGCGTCAAATAATTCGACCGTTTTAACGTAAGCGGAACCATCAAAACCGCCGACTGCGAGTATGCGGCTAGCGTCTAGGGCGCATAGCGTAACCGCGTCGCGCGACTCGTGCATAGGTGGAAGCAGTGCCCAGGAATCATCAATGGGGTCGTATCTATAATACGGTAGATGTTAAAAAGTTTAAATAAATATAAAATGTAGCATATGACAGGTCTGGGTGCGTCCAGAGTTAATGCGTTTTTGGAAATTTTTATTTATAGTTTTCATTAATAGAATGCTTCTATATTAAAATTTTTTTGAACGCTTAATTTATAAGGGAGTAAAAATAATTATAGCTAATTTAATGGATTTAGATGTAAATTAAGTAAAGTTTTTGAATAAACCATGAGGATTTGGGTATATGCAATATTATTAAAAAAAATTAGTTGATAATCTTACATTAAAAAACATCCATTTTAATTTTAAAATTTTTAGAATAAATCTAGTAATGCAATGAAGGAACGCGCAGGGTGCTACCTTCTACAATATTGTATTTAAATAAAATTTACTGTAATTAATTGTTAGTTTATTAAGTGATCCAAATAAAAACATATGTTATTGTTATTTTTCATTCCTTTCCTATTGTCCGTTTATTGAAATTTACATATATGTAAGGTTTTTGAAATTAGTTAAAATAAAGCAAACTCATTCAAAAATCATAAAACTTAACTTTTGATATTCTTTATTTGTAATTTAATTAAAAATAAATCTAATATCAAAATATTGAATACAAAATATCACTTTGCTTTCATTCAGCTTAAATCTAAGCTTGAAATGTTCTTCTTTTAGGCCTTAATATATAGATTTTTTGATTTTTGCCAGTGAGTTTTTGACATTTGTGCACATTAAAATATGACATAAAGTATAAAAAAAATGATTGATCTTACGATATTAAAAAACAAATTTTTTATTTAATAGAATTAAATTTTCAATTGCCTTAGATACATTTAATTATTTAATAGCGTCCAAGCTATCATATAATTACACCAATCTATGTGAAAGATACTATAATTGTTATATTTATATATAAGTTTTTTACGGTAACATGTATTTATAGATTTTAATTGGCATTTAATTGAGTTTAGAGGTCACAAAACATTTTGGAGTTTTTAGGGAAAAAAATTTGATTTGTATTTTATGATGAAAAACTGAAAAAAAAAACTAGAAAAAGAGGGAGAGGAAATCAATAGAAATCTGGGTAGGTTTAATTTAAATCTAAAGAGTGTGGATCATTTATTTTATGTACCAATAAATTGGTCTAAACATTTCCTTAGTAGGGGACGGCTCATCGCCCACTAGGACCTTAATTTTCTTACTTCTACCGGATGGGCAGGCAACGTTCGAGATTTAAGACAAAATCTCGATAAAATAAACAACTTGGGAATGCGTGTGGTAACCCGCTATAACAACTGGCCAGCTAAACGCTAATTAATGTAGATAACACAGCGAGGCTCACATGCAAGGTTGTCTGCCAATATCGTTTACGGACAACAAAAAAAAATAAAACGAAAAACACAAAGAATATAATTTTACATTTATTTCGCAAAGGGGACCAAACCGGCAAGGCTAAATTTAAAATGGACCGTAAATTAGACCTTAGAGGCTTGAAAAAAAAGCAGTTAATTGAGGAATTAAAATCGAATAAGTAGACAAACGATATGAAATTAGGAGAAGTATAAACCAATATACATTCTAAAATATTTAAAAGCTTTTCTTGGTATAAATTACATCCGACAGGATTTAAAGCTATGCTTTGACCGGTATGCCATCCTTTGAAAGGACGTAGAGCAATAGTGTATTTTTGTTGATTAATGAATTTGATCTTCCGTTTTTAACATTTGTAAAGCCTGAGTGCTGTAATATTTAAGAAAATGCGGCGTCAAAAATTATTTTGGCGATGAATCGCACTTAATCCAATTTGGGTTTTCAGGGTTATATTTGCCGCACAGCAATTAACTGCTTCCGACGACGCCGTCCAAAAATAATTCAGTTTTTGCGTGCAAAACACTTTCAATGACGTACCTTTCAAACGTTGACAAAACGTTGGACGATCTGTGAGACGATTTATGACCTCCCGCCACGTAAATACATCCTGTAACCGAGCTCATCGTGTCTTGGAATCCATTTTTAGGTGAAACATCTGTGGATAAGGATATTATTTTTATGTAAAATGATTCAATTGTATGTTATGCAAGGGCGTAGCAAGTTGTAAAGCTTGGGGGGGGAGAGGGGGGGGGGGGGGGGTTTCAAAAAAAAATTTTTGCCAAACGTTAATGGAAGTTTAAATGCAATTTAATTTTATATTTAATTGGTTTTTAGTTTGGGGGGGGGGGGGGGGGGGGGATATGCACTAAAAATTTTTAATTTGGGTGGGGATTTGGCATGCTTGGAGGGGGTTTCATCTCCAAACCCCCCCCCCTCTCCTACGCCAATGATGTTATGTAAGAATATTTATAGCAGTGGTATAAGATTGACAATGCAATTTTTTTTACAATCGGCCAACATATAAATTCCGATTGGATATATCGATAATCAAATGAGCAGAGTTTATTAAAATGATCTCATGTTAGGGCACGTTTAAATTCACATTTTTTTTTGTTTTGTTAATATACAAAAAAAATTTCTATGTTAATATATAATTTTTTTTAAATCCTACTGTAAAAAGGCGTTTTGTTTAAAATATAAGATTGACCGTAATTTTTTATTGTCAATTGTTAAGACGCGAAGACTAAAAGTCATTTTATAAAAAAACAAACTTTATAATAAATATTTAAATGCATTTTTGAATAAAACTGGAAACAATCCAACAAGCTTAATTTTGAAAAAAAATTTGTAACATGTGTTGTCAATTAAATAATAATTAACCGGAAACAGGTGGTGCAGAAACTTGAGCCACGGCAACCCCCAAGCAACTTCGTGTCTCACACATCGATGCCACACGCGTCCACTTGTCCCGTGCTAGATCGTAGCACTCCACCGACTTTAAAATGTTGTTCCCATCACGACCACCAATGGCATATAATCTTCAAATTTGTAAAATTCAGAGAAAAAGTAATAATAATGTTTGGTTAAGCAATAAGTTTAAGTTCAGACCTGTCTCATTTTATTTGAGAACATATTAATTCTAAGACCCTTGCCAATTACACCAATGGGTTGATTTCCCCATACCTTTCCTTATATAGGGGGCGCCAAACCATGTGTAGGAGCAATTCTTTAAAGCCTTGCCAAACAATGTAATGCCAATGGGTTTAATAGTAAGATTTGCTCATACGCCGTCAACCTAGATATTTAACCTGGGAGTTTAGGATTATAGTAAAGCCTAGTTGTGCCAAAGCACGCCACTCACCAGCTTCGAAGCAATTGCGCATGTGTACTATTTTCCAAAGATGTCTCTTGTTTAGGGAATTAAAAAAATTTTTAAGATAGTGATATTTGTCACTGACGATGCCAATAAAGGTGATATAGTAAATTTTGTTAACAAACGAAAAAATTAGGGTTATTTGAATCTAAATAAAAGTCATTTTTTTGAGGGAGCTAATGCTATCAGGAGACTTAGCCACTTAAGGAATAAGATTTTAAAGGAGATAAATATGTCTTAAGGTATTTTATGGATAAATGATCATTAGCCTATTGAAAGGAAACGTGACCTCGTGGCCCTTATTATTTGACATTTATTAATTCCCGTGAAACGTTCGCAACTTCGACCCATTTAAAAACATATTTCGCCCTGAGGCAACCCCCATTTATTTGTTGTTTGTTTCAGTTTTTATGCAATGTTATATCATAATTGCTTCAAACCTTTTATTTAGTGCTGACTGAGCGATTTATTATATTGTTATCTAGGGTTAAATTTAATAATGCTACAGCGGGGTCCATACAAGCTCTAATTTTATACCTCTATTAATTCAAAAATTCTGAATCGATCTTTATTTTTTTTTTAAGTAAAATCTTTGCACAATCATTATAAATGTATAAAAGCTGATATTCGTAAGCATTTCACATTATATAATTGTTTTTAGCTGCTTTGGGCGATATAAAAATATTTAAATTTTGAATGGATCCTTAGATTATGGGGTGTTTAAATTACTTTTATTAGGATATACTTATTTCCCAATGCGGCAACACCGACCGTGCTTCTTGCAATGTCCAACTGAGCCACGTAACTCCAAGTCCGGGAAACGGGATCGAATCTTTCAACCGTGTTTAAGTAGCTCCATCCATCGTGCCCACCCACAGCGTATATTAAACCTCCAAGTACGGCAACACCTGAAAGTAGTACATTAGCGAATTAAAAATTCAAAAAAGCTCAAATTTATTTAACTTTTTTGGCGTAAATTTTAGGTGAGCTAACAATTGTAATGCATCAAAATTAAATAATCATGCTAATTTTTATTACTAGTATTATAAAAATGTTAATTGATTTGATTTTTTGGGTCATTTAATTTGTACGTTATTTAAAATTATAAATATTTAAGGGGGTATAGTTGCCCTTAACACTTCTCAAAAATAGGGACTAGTATAAATAACGTTATAAAATTACAGGTTTAAATGGTAATAGAGCCATTTAATGTATATCGATAAGGTAAATAAATAGTTTACCTTTATCTGTTTTTTTTTTGGTGAACAGCAAATTTAGTGTAATACCTAAGCCATGCCTAGGAGTTATCATGCCAGGGCAGGTTTCTGTTGACGCCGTCAGATAGACATAGCTATCGTTAGGGGCCAGAAGCATATCGGTAAGGGTGCGTTCAGTTATGGGCCCATCTTCAAATAGGGATGTTGACGTTCCTCTCTCAGAATTTAATCTGTCTTTAAGGGTTGGGGACATGTAAGTCACGTCAAGGCATTCCACCGAACTTAGGGTCTTAAGCCCATCCCTCCCACCGATAATGTATATTTTGCCGGCGACATAGGCGGCCCCAAATTGGAGGCGCTTATTAAAACTGGTAGAAGCAGCATCAGCGGGGTGACTTGTAAGCGCTGAAGCGTCATAGCTTGGCCCGCCTATGGCTGTAAAAAGTGAAGGACGGTTATTCAAACGTGAGGCGCGACGACTATCTCTTCGACCCGACGAACGAAAAGGATCGCGACAATGTCGTAAAAGCAATGCCGTTTCAATCGGAGGATTATTATTAAGTGACTATTGGCATGTGTGCAAAATCATATTAAAAAGGCTTTCAATTTTCGTTTTTAATCGTTTATTGAATTACACTGGACAACAAAATTTGGACGACCCTAAGCAACATCTATGGAAACTATGGTTTTTGGTCAAGTTTTTGGCGCTGATCACGAATATGAAATTAGAATTTTAGCCAAGGCCTCAGATTTTTAGTTATTCGGTGTCAAAGTTGAGATTTTCAACTTTTGGGTTTGGGCTTCTATATCATGAAACCTCTGGGTAGTAACAAAAGTTTAAAAATATATTTAGATTACGAAAACATTCATTATTAACCTAAGGGGTTTAAATTTTTTAATATAATTTTTTTTTATTTTTGTAAAATTAGTGGTTTTTGCCAAAAATTCCGTTATTTGATCCTAAATAACTGGAAAGTAAATTGCTAAAAATTTATGTAATAACCTTTTTTAGATATGTTTATAAGGATTCTGAATATGCCAGTAGATTTTTTTTTAGAATTAACAGTAAAAAAAATTTTTTGAAATTTTTTCTGAACTTTGGACGCGGTTTAAAAAAATTGGAGGCCAAAGAAAAAACTAAACCCGGATTGTCGCAAGAAAATTCTCTACAAAACCCTCAAAATATTTATATTGTTTTTTTTGTGTTATCTAAAAAATCAAAGTTGCAGAAAGCAAATGCGATATTTTGCTTCTACAGATGTAATTTTTTAAAACACTACATTCTACCATTTTGATCAAAAACGCGATTTAGCTCGCATTTAAAATTAGGAATTAAATACTTGTTGACAATGAAATAAAGTAGATGTAAAAAAACAAACAATTATATGAAGAATACAAAAATAATGGGGATTATAATAGTTGCAGCCTGGCCCCAATAAAGTGAGATACTTCTAACCAAAAAACTTTATATTTCTTATAAAGTTCCTTTAAAGCGGTCCGTAAGTTAGCCTATTGAAAGAACGTTGCAATGTCCGTTTCTATAGCTATATGTCTTTTTACCGTCTCCAATTCGTTGGTGCCCTCTCACTCATGTAGAACATATGACATCTTGGCATATGCTATCTTTAATACATCCAGCTCGTGCTAGGAATGTTTCCCATCCCACCCACTTCTATTATTTTAATTCTAATACTCCCATTAGTAAGGACCAACTAATCTTGTAATTTAATTAATAGATTTTGTAACAATTGTTAACACTGTATGCAATTAATTTATCAGTCCCATATTTAAGATGTTGATAAAATTAGTGGTTTTCGTCATAGAATCCGTTTTTTGATCCTAAATAACTTGAAAATAAATTGCTAATAATTTTAGGTAATAACCTTTTATAGATATGTTTTTTATAAGAAATCTAAATGTGACATTTGAATTTTTGATAGTTAACAAATTCTGTGAATTTTTTTGAACTTTGGACGCGGTTTAAAAAAAATTGGAGGCATTGGAAAAAAACTAAGCCCGGGATCGTTATCGCAAGAAAATTCTCTACAAAACCCTTAAAAAATTGTTTATGTTGTTTTTTTGTTGTCCAGTGTTATTAATCGAGCGTTTTCTAAATGGTTGGAATATCACGCTATATAAGGGCACGTGCAAAGTGAGTCTTAATTTTCATAAAATTTTCAAATTCTAAATTTCAAAAATTTTATTTTTTCAAAATTTTTAAAAAAATTTTTTATTCTAAAAGCGTTTTATGTGCATATAATTTGGCGACTTTTTATAAATTTTCGTTTTATCACATAATTTTTTTTCTTCAAATTTTGAAAATTTTACAAAAATAAAAACTCACTAACCGCAAAGCAGTAATTGCTTTAATTATTTAATTAATTGCCAGCTTTAGAATTTTAAATATGTTAGTCTTAGATAGGAAAACGGTTAAACATCAAAAAATCTAGCGGGACTTTTAGACGCCAGGAATTCTACAAATTTTTGAACGACCCTATCAACCAAGCTAAATCGTTGTGGCAGAACGCAACGTCGAAACAGCCAAATATTGGCTGGCTTACATTAGCAAAAAAAACAATAATTCATGAGAAAAAAAACTATTTTGTAATCATTTATATAAAAGGCCAAAAAGATCGAATCCCAGCACAAAAAATTTCGGAAGGGCAATTAAATCTACCTATAAAATTATGACGCTAAAAAATTCGAAACAATTAAAAATGTAATGTTGGCCAATCAGTATGAATGCCTCGCCTTTGAACAAATAAAGGTTTCGGGATAATAAAAGAATTGCAAATATAATGTTAACAATAATTACACGATTTATCAGGAAGGTGAATTAACCAAATAATAAGAAAAACTCTGCTATTGGAAGATCTCGAATCAAAGCTATAAAAGTTACTAATGAACCACCGAAACTCTCCGTACGTGATGTATAATATTTAAAATGGCCTAGACAAAGATGTAATAGATTCGACATGAGTCAGATGGCAACAACCAAATGAATTGGAAACGATAGTTAGACAAATAACTCTCGGATCAAGAACCGTGAAACTCATCACTTTTGATTGGCGGCTCGCTCACTCAGGGAGAGCACAACGGGCTACTACTTTATAATAGAAACGTGTTATATTACAATTTAAAAACTTGCTTTAACTATGTGGTATGAAGAATCTATAAAAACAATGATTTTGATACAAAAATGTAGATTTTAAGGTATTTTCAATACCAGTAAACTATCGAATAAATAAATTTAAATAAAAAACGATTCGTTTTTTTATCATTATTTATTTTTCTTATTAATTCTATTTCCTCAAAATTACTTATTTCTATAGCGTTTTATTAAATGGAAGAAATTGGTTTGCTGAAAAACGTTTACACATAGGAAACATAATGACATTTTGCAAAAAAAGTTTATATTAAACGTGCTACCAAAAAAAAAAAAATATATGGTCAATTCCACCTCAATCCAGCAAGTCCGGGAGGGGTACCCCTTTTGATTTGGCTGAAATTTTGCATGGAGGTAGTATCTAAGGGTATCTCATAATCTGGAAATTTTTTTTGACCAGAAGTGATTTTTGACGGAAATAGGGGCAAAAGAAAAAAAAATTGCAAGGTGAATTTTCACATTTGATGCAACTTTGGGAAGTTATAAGTCAAAAAGTATTATAGCTAGAGACTTAATTTTTTTTTTATTTTGAAGAGGACAATAAGGGCTATTTTGCATATGTTTATTATTTTAAAAAATTATTTTAAAATTTTTACAATTTAATGAAGAATATTCAGTTTATAATAACTAAAAAAGCATTTTTTTAAATTTCTTGAAAAATTGCTAAACTATACTCCTTAATATTCTTTATAAATATTCGAACTCAAAAGTCTGGGACCGACATGACTTTTTTTAAAAAATTCAAAAAAATAATTTTTTTTTTTTGGTTTTCAGACAAAAATTTTCTCCCTGCACTATATTAAAATATTTAAAAGTGCCAAATTTAATTATAAATAAGAAGTTAGACATAGGGGCAATTAGGTTAGGCTATAACAGTTTTATTTATTTGATTCATACTATTGTCAATTTTATAAAGAAAAAGGGAACTTTAGATCAAAAAATTTGGTAATTTTCGGTATTTTACTCCTATCTTCAAAGCCGACTTTCTGGGTCACTACCAAACCAATTTGAAAAAATAAAATTGCATTTTATACATAAAACATCGCTATATAACATAAATTTCCCCCAACATTTTACAACGTACCCATAGCTTTTTATGAAATAAAAACAAAAGTTTGCCAAGTTTTTTAAAATTCTAAGATGTAAAAAATAAAAAGTTAAAATTTGTATGCTTATATTTGTTAACTTTTACTAGTCCTTTTTAGTTTGATGAACAATATTAGAAATTGTACATAATATTCAATATTTATCCTCGGCAAAATTCAAAAAATTTGTTAAATTTATTTTATAAAAAAAATTTTGGGAGGATTTTAGAAAAAATAATAAGGTATAAAAATTTGTAAAAATTTATTTTTTTTCTTTTATTTAATAGTTTTTTAATAAAACAGCCTCAACAACGTTAAATCTGACAAAAATAAGTAAAATAGAATATATTTGGCCTATTTAGAATATTATGATTCAACATATTTTCTTTTTTTTATGGTTATTAACAAACTTAAAATAAACGTAAAAAGTCAATTATTTTATGAAACATAGTGATATGGTTTTTTGATATTATAATTACATAAAAAAAAGTCAATTTTAGGGTTAAACAACCTCAAATGATTATAACGGGCAGAATTAGCTTCAATGATGAATTTTAAGACTAAATATTAGACCCAATTTAATATAAATAAAATATAGACACTGAGTCTTTTTTACTAATTTTTACAAATGCCAAATATGTTTTTAAAAGACTATTTAGAACAAGGCATACAATATATATCTAACCGACCTTAATAAAGATTAAAAACCAACAATTTTAGTTCTATTTACATTTTAGTTTTATAATATAGACGCACTAGACCTATTAAAAAAAGAGGAAATATCACTGTTACTTGATTCTATAGGCATATGGATTTGGGCATTGACCTAAAGTTTTTTATAACTAATTGCCTTCCTAACGAGATTTAACACCAGATTATGTTTTAATAAATATAGTAAAATATAAATTTAATTAAAATAATGGAATGATTTCATAATCTCATTTTTTTGTAATTTACCTATTTCGTTCTAATAAGATTTTCTATACATAACATATATACTATTTTTTTAACACTTAAACAGGCAAAATATGACTGATTATATAGGTTCTAAATATTATTAGTTAATTATGCAAAAATAATAAAAAAATAAGCTTGTACAGACGAATACAATCTGCGTTAGTTTTTTGACACCTGAAAAATTGCTGATTTTTGGCAAATTTAGGTATTTTTATTATAGAAGCGTCAAAATTGAATGAAAAAAGGTGGGGCTATTATATGTTATTAAGCGATATTTTATCTATAAAATAAATGTTAACTATTAAAAAAAGGTTGGCTGGTTAACCAGAAAGTCGATTTTGAAAACAAGCAAAATTTTCACTGTTTTCAATTTTAAGGTTCACTTTTTCATTTTAAATTTAATAATAGTAGTAATCAATTAAATCAAACTATTATGGTCTAACATAATTGCCCATATGTCCTACTTTTTAAATACTGTCAAATTTGGCACATTGGCATATTCTAATATAGTGCAAAGGGCATAAATATGTTCCAAAATTAAGGCAAAAAATTAATTTTTTTAAATTTTGTAAAAAGTCATGCCGGTCCCAAACTTTTTAAATCTTATATTTATTAACATTATTAAGGGCCATATTATATAAATTTTTCAGAAAATTTAAAGATACGTTTTTTGAGCTATTTGTGTCTAAACTTGACTTTAATTTTTTAGTAACTTAAAAAAAATATTTTTAAAAATTTTTTGCTTCTAAGGTAGCCCTTATTTCGATCTTTAAAATAAAAAAAAAATTATGACTCTAGCTACAATACTTTTGATGATACATGCGCGCAAAGTTGCCTCAAATTTTTTTTTTGCAAAAAAATAAAAAATATTTTTGCTCATATCTCAGTCAAAAATCACTTCCGGTCAAAATAAATTTAGGTTTTTATCAGCACCCAAGGACCCTACCAGTGTGCCAATTTTCAGCCAAAACTGAGACTTCAAAGGAAAAAGTTTGTCGATTTGAGGTGGAATTGACCATATACATTTATATGTATAAGAGCACATTCAAAGTAAATTTTCATTTTTTTTTGCTAAGGGCATGTGTAAAGTGAGTTTTTATTTTCATGAAATCTTAAAAATTTTAAAAATTTATCTTTTGTCAAAATCTTTTAAAAAAAAATTTTATTTCAGAAAAAGCATTTTTTGTGTCAAATTTGGCGACTTTTTGAAAATTTGCGTTTTATTACAAAATAAAATTTTTGAAAATTTTAAAAATTTCACGAAAATAAAAATTAACTTTGCACGTGCCCAAAATAGCTGCTTTATGAAAAATTATATGCAGCACAAAGTGTTCAATGTCACTAAATATTTTTCACAAAATCGATTTCCATTCTAAACCGCGAGTAGTTAATTATTTCCAATTGCATCCATTCCTTACATCAAATAAATACTTAAAAATACCAAAATGCAAATAATTAAAAGAATTATTATACATTGGAAATACTCAGGGTTTGGGAATAATAAGACGCGTTGTAAGACGAAGCTGTAAGCTGATTCAGACCAATGTCGGCTCTTCTAGTCGAGCTAATCGTGGGTCGTCTTAAATTTTCAGTGGATAATCTAAATTATTGGATATTAAATTAGGATTGACCAAAATTACACTGTGCAACAAATTTGGACCAACTTTTTGGGGGAAAGAATAGAAAAAAATATTTTTTTAAGACATAATATGCTTATTTGTATCTCGAGTTTGTAGTTTCTGTTCACGTTTAGATTTTAATTCTTAAGTCAGTAGCGTAAACTTGTGCAAACTCAACATTTTTTAATACTTGTTTCGGCCGAGCTTTGATAGAATTAAATCAAAATTTTTAGCATTAGAATCGATACCACCACCTAACATAGGTTTTACTTTATAATTTAATTTCTATTTGGCATATGAGGTTTGCTCAAATATATTATTTTTTAATTTTCTAATTTTAACCCCCTTAAAATAGCTTAGAGGAAAATATATTTTATATCAACTATTATAACAAATTAATAACTTATTAAATATCCCGTCAACATTGACCTTTTATCCCATATATCATGGGCATCACGCCCAGAGTAAAAATTTTAAATTTTAATATTCAGATATTTTTCAAATAATTTATATAGCACATTTTTTGAAGTGTCACTAAAAATGATACGAGTTCAAAATAACCTTTAATAAAAATTATGCGCGAAATAAAAACTTAAAAATACGCAATATTTCTAAAGTCTTTTTAATTATTCTTATTACAAATTTTATATTTAAGAGCTAACTGTGTTGATGTATAAATTTAGCTAAACATTTGCTTTGCTTTATTTGTTGCAAAGTATTATTGATAAGTATTATTGATCAACATACTCCTTTATAAAATAAGTGGTTATTAAATTATTCAAGAATCGTGATTTATTTTTTAGCTGCCCCTTTCACGAGTCAGAACTCAAAACTTTAATGATCGAACGTTTGATCTCATGTACTAATTTCAACATTATATCTTCTATTTAATAATTGTATGTGTTTAAAGTGAGATATGTGGGTGGGTAATAGTATTGGTATTGAAATAGTTTGATACGAATAATAGCTAGGAGAAAACTTGAACTTTAAAAAAATAACCTGACTGTATTAGCGGCGCTATATGGCGCGCTGGTAAATAAGATTTCATTGATATTATTGTCAACTCCAGTGCCTTCGGTATTGACGGTATCGTTAGAAGAGCTAGACGGAGTAATCCTGGTATCTTGATATCGAAGGTAATTAGCGTCTAAAAAACCACGAGGGTTGGGGGTCCCTGGAGAACTGGGGACACCTACGTTGTAATTACACCACACGTTCAAACGAAACATATAGGCCTCGAGCCCCGGTGAATCTGTGTAAATTATAGAGAAAATTTCAGATTTTTATATGTACACAAAATGGTTTAACAAAAACGGCTATATCAAATGAGATTATAATTATAGGGGCAAATTATCAATCTATCTACATACTTTGTGCATATGTAAAATAAATATTAAATTGCAAGAGCAATATGATATTTAATAACATAGATAAATGGGTAAAAATCTTTATCTTTTAGTTTTCTAACTTCGATTGCTATCCATTCCACCCAAGACAAACACTGTTCCAAGCGTCCCTTTACGGCCACGGTATCTCGACAGCGACTTGCTTGCTCCTGGATCTTCCCATATTCCCGACCCATGTTGTAGTCTATCTTTATGGCTGCAATGGCCCATTAAAGAGTTCAGTTGCTTTTTGGGCAAAAGCATAGCCAAAAGGGCGTCCACAAGGAGATGATACGCCAGCTCGTCCCCAAACAACAACGGGTCATTTTGGATGTGGGATTGGATAAACTAAACAAATTGATACAAAACTGTTGCATTGATTAAAATTTTGGAAAATTAAAATGGGCATTGTTAAATTAACTAAAAAATGAAAATACTAAAAACTCTAAAGCTATTTGTCATTGTAGTTTTGTATAAAAGAAAAACGCTTACACATTGCAGTTTTAAGCAATTTAAAAAGTCTAAAAATTAAAAATGTAATATAACATTATATAACGGGCTAGAATTTTTTTTTCATATATTACGTCCGGAGCCAGATGGCATAATCTGATAATGCTGAGAATTTCAGCCAAATGCGCCTTGCGCTTTCTCGTATCGTGCCGAATCCATTTAAGTGCTGCAAGGTAAACGCTTTCTTCACGGGTCACGTTTAGTTCTTCGCTCCGAAGCAAAGTGACAATCTGTCCGAAAGGCAATAGGGTAAATTCCTGATTCCCGACTACTTCCAAGAAATTATCCTAGAGTGAGAGAAAAGTATTTGGCAATAAAAAAATGCAAACGCTTTACAATATATTTCTAATATAAAAACTAGATTAAGGTTTAGCAAATATACAAAATTTAAAAAGAGCTTACTTTATACACATATCAAGAATTTTTTGAAAGCTAGGAGCTAAATGTAGAGCCTCTACCGTTCACCTATTCAAACGTTGTAGGCCAGCTATCATTAAAAACTTTTTTGAAAAATGAAAAAAATAAGTTTCAAAAACATAAAAAAATCTAAAAATTATGAATTTTTTTTATATTCACAAAAGCTAAACTGTTGATTTTAAAAATTATATTTTTGTTTTAATTAAACCAATATCGTGTCCTATTTAGGTTGGGATGCCAAATATTACATATAAACAGAGCTGGGGAAAAACCCATTTTTCGACTACACTCAAATTTTTGTTTTTTAAAAATTTTATGACAGATTAAAAAAATCAATTATTAATAAATACAGAATATAAGCAGAAAATCTTAAATTTTATAAACATTTTCTTGATTAAAGCTATAACCCTTTATTTTTTCTAAATTTCGAAAAAAAAAATGAGTTTGACCCAAAAACGGGCATTTTCCCAGCTCTGCGATATATATACAATATAAATGTATAAAACTTTGATATACCTAAAATTACCTATTTCTCATTTTGTAGTACCGAGTTGGTAAAATTAGAAATTTTAGTCAAATACAGCCATTTTTTTGGTATATATCTTAGCCAAAATCTAAAACTCTGGAAAACGGAACATATATGTGGGATAAGACCATCATGAGGGTACGGTTTTTACCCGTGCCATAATTTTCTATTATTTTTGTCAATCAGTGAGAGTGACCGATAACACATATTGGATCTAGTCTCCTTAGCTTTCCATAGGGAGCCGCTAATACCGTTTGGAACCCAAGCAGAACATATATGCTGCCCGATTAAATAATGAGATTTGCTATACGCCGAGTTAGTTTTTTAGCCACAGCATACTGCTTAAGTAGGCCACTCAATTTTAAAGTAATTCCTCTGTATAGGCTTTTTATCAAAAAAGGCCACCTATGCTCGAAATCGTACCAGACTCTCAGCGTGTAAGGGCACGTGCAAAATGAGTTTTTATTTTCGTAAAATTTTGAAAATTCTAAAAAATTAATTATTTTTTTTTCAAAAATTTTTCAAAAATTTTTTATTTCAGAAAAAGCATTTTATGTACATATATTAAATTTGGCAACATTTTGAAAATTTGCGTTATATTACAAAAAAATTTTATTTCACAAAAATAAAAACTCATTGCACGTGCCATAAGACAGTAATTTGGCCAAGGACTTTACTGATAAAATTCAATAAAAAAAAATTTTTTGCCAATCCATTTCATTGCAGATTTTTTGATTTTAGTGAATTACCTGAATCTAAAAACATGTATACAACAACTTTTTTTATACGAGGCTTAATATATCGATAGAAAGTAACACAACATTGCTATCAATCTTTGCCACCTGTAAATTTTATCCAATAAATTTAATTCCAAAATAGACCAATTAATTTAAAAAATTCCAGCTCAAATAAAAAACGACTTTTAAATGATTTTTAATCGAGATTAGGGATAAATTTATTACAAGGATATATTGTTCGGACAGTTCAAAGAGCTTCGTGCAACTCTGAGCATCGGCAAATGCGCGTATCCCGCAGCAGTTAAACGGACTGAGGCGGTTGATGAAAAATTCGCTACAGGCTTCGACCAATTCGGGAAGTTGTAGAAGATTTGCGGTAGCTAAAATCTTTTCCACATTATCTTCACGGAGCTCGATTGTTCCTATAGATAGATGTAGGTTTAGATAATATGTAAGACTATGTGTCTATTTTCATTTCTCCAAAAAAAAATGTCACATATGAATGATAATGGTAGTATAAAGTATTTTATATAAATTTACCTAGGCCACATAAATAGATCACGTTAAAAAAGCATTTTGAGCTATGTGAATCCCATAGTACTCCTTTATGCGAAAAAAATCAATTATTAGGTATGGCGCTGAAGGCAAAGACACAAATGCATATACTTTAAATTTTTTTGGCATTGCATTTATGAATTTATTAAGTTAGAGTTTAAGAATGTTAGATTATGGTTATTTTGAAACCAGCGTTAAGTAGTTTGGGTCAAGATTATGAATTAATATCAGTACAACCAGTGCTGGGAAATGAGCCAAAAAACTTTAACTCATTTTTTCCCTCTCCTTAAAAAAAAAGGGAGCTACAAATAAATGGCCAAAATAAAAATTCATAAAAAAACTTTAACCAGAAAAGGGGCACAAAAAATCAAAAAAAGTGGCTCCTAAAAAGCGCCCCAAAAAGCCCATTGTTTGAATAATTGATATTTTCTTGATAATAATGATGGGTGGGTTATTTTTTCTTAAGAAAAGGGGTTTTTAAATCCCTTTTCTTTAAGCAAGAAAAGAGGCTTACCATGCCTAAGAGTTTCTGGGCATTTGTGAAACTAAACTCAAAAACTTGTTAAAAAAAAGCCATTTTTATCCCCCAGCCCTGAGTACAACTAACGCATGTGAAACAAATTAATCATACATGCATGTAAAAACAAAAGTCGGTTGTAGAATTTCCAGAAGCAGAGCAGCTTAGTTGTGCTTTAACTGTTTTTTGTTAAGGGCACATGCAAAGTGAGTTTTTTCGTAAAATTTTCACAATTTTGAAAAAAAAAATTGTAATAAAGTTGCCAATTTAAATTTGCGCACATAAATTGCTTTTTTGAAATAAAAAATGTTGGAAAATTATAAAAAAAAATAAAATTTTTAAAATTATTAGTATTTTCAAAATTTTATGAAAATAATAACTTTGCAAAGGGCGTAAGCCACGTTATGGGTGTATTCAAACATATTTAATATAGAAGTATTGTAGAGTAACGAAAAATGTTTTAAGTAATTTTGTGTTTGAAAAAAATATCATTTTGCCAACTAGGGGCAGTTGAAAATAGTACTAATGTATTTTCGTTTAGTGCCATAAATTTCAAATCTAGCAGGATATTTTTTCATTTATTTCGGCAAAATTTTTTAAAAAACAGTTTTATTTGTTGTTTTACAAATAAACGTAGCCTTCCTTACACACAAAATAATATTCAATAAATGAACGGTCAGTGCTTCGCCCCTTTTAACTTGCTGCTTATAATATTAAAAGTCAAACAATTAAATAAGATTATTTCGAATTTGGATTCCCTGAGGGTACCCATCAACCAAACTCAGCGATGTTCCGTTCAACGTATAACGAAAATATGTTTTACCCGAATACATGAAATCCACTACGTTGGCCAAAATGGCCGCTTCAAGGCCTCGCATGACTATCCGGTATTGACCCGATTCGATCACCTGTGAGGCGTCGTGGCTGAACATGGCCGCGAAATAATCGGAACAAGCGGCAAGGACGAGCTTGTGGGCTGGCAAAATTTCGACCAAATTCGAAGGTGGTGGCGGAAGTGGAAATTTCCTTC
The DNA here is from genome assembly GCA_030555515.1 of Acutogordius australiensis. NCBI lineage: Eukaryota > Metazoa > Nematomorpha > Gordioida > Gordea > Gordiidae > Acutogordius > Acutogordius australiensis. Next base: position 42,704,329 of record CM060242.1, read on the forward strand.
CGTTTTCGCCACCCTTTCCACCAATTTCCGCTTCGGTGTTTACATTATTATCGTTATTATTATTATTGTTGTTGCTACAATAATCATTATTATTGTTATTTTGCAAAACATGGCCGAATTCCTCGTTCATGAGGGGTATGCGAGCTGGGGCTGATAGTACTACATCGCAAAGAATTGAATCGGCCCTTAGCTTTTGCATTTTCTCGAAATTTCTAGTCACGTGCCATGACGGGGCTGTAAACAGCTGCCCGCTAGAGCTATTGCGAATCACAAATCCTTGAGTGGGACCGGAAGAAACTTCCCGGCCAGAAATTCGAGATAGCGCGTGATTGTCGATGTTCATCGTTAAGATTTTGTTTAAAAGCGGTAACTATTAGGCTTTCTAATTAAAAGTTGTACAATAAAAAAAATTGTTATAAAAGGGAGGCAGGCACAGATTTTGGAAAATATACCGAACCTAAAGGCACGTGCAAAAAGAGTTTTAATTTTCGTAAAATTTTAAAAATTCTGAAATTCCAAAAAAAGCATTTTATGTGTATATATTAAATTTGGCAACTTTAAAAATTTGCGTTTTATTACAAAATATTTTTTTCAAAATTTTAAAAATTTTACGAAAAAAAAACTCACTTTGCACGTGCCCAAAGTATCATAGACAAATTTTTTCAAAATAAAAGTACTATAAAAATAATTTAGATTACACGCAGAGTGAATGAGTAAAATAATGAAGGCTGACTTACCTGTTAAATGCAAAGGTTGAGAATTGGCAAAGTCAATCAAATTTTAAAATAGGACAAATTGTTCGATGAAGATCTTGGAATGTGTATAAATGGTCTTAGAATATATCTAATTTGTTCAATGTCAAGCTAGAACCTAATCAAAAATATACATAAATTAATTTAAAATTCAATTTGTCGTATATTTGTAATATGAAAAATCTTATTTTTTTAATTCGTGCAAAAATATATTTATATAAATTGTTATAGTATTTTCATAAAGACATGATAGTTAATGTCGTCCACTAAAGAAAAGAGTATGTGACCTCTGAGTTTAAATTTCGGGGGGGGGGGGGGGGGGGGGGGGGGGGGGGGGGGCATATGTTAATTAATTAAGAACTGTTGACAGTGCCCACAGGCTGAAAAAAGATACTTGTCTCAATAATGTATTTCTCATCCTTGCGAGTGGCTAATCACGTAAACGTCGCCTTTGCTGTTAGAATCCTTTTTGCAAGTCAGTCTTGCATCAGCAGATAGGTCCGTAAACTGAATCGATCGAAAAATTAGGATGTAGGTCGTTACATTAGGCGTTATTTCAAATTTTACGGTTTCATTTTTTAGATTTTGAACCGTCCCGGTTATTATAGATTCGCACAACATTACCGGTTTCATGTTCGGTCTATAACAAAATAAACAGCGGCCTCAAGCAACGCAACCTCCACAACGATACCCATAACGACAGCAAAGAGCACGTGAGGCTACGGCACAAACAAATGATAGCGGAACTCAGTAAACTAAGTGAAACAAAAACCGCACTCGAATTGCGTAAATACATCTTAAAGGTCGAAAACGTTAACGATGATCACGAAACGATCGGCCATAGTTTTCTAAAGGATTGAGTAGTGGGAAAGAATCACGAAAGCGGGCAAAACGCTATTTTGAAATCCAAAATAAAATGAGAACGAATATAGAAGAACGAGATGGTCCAACGGCTCAAAGGCACCATAAATAATGAAAATAACGCCTAATGTTGCAGGCGATTCTATCTTACGCCCACGAATAAACGTTAAAAGGGACAGCACCCACTGATGATTGAAACAGAATGTTTAACTTAAGCGGAATTTTAAAGACAATTTGAGATCAAGACATGGTGCTGATATTCGAGGCAACTAATCACTCGCCTTCCATCCCAAAGGCTGAGGCTCAACAAACGTATTCGATCGTTATGCACGGACATTGAGCGACATTCGACATAAAGATCACATTTAATTTAACTTTTGATTTGCAAAAAACAAAATATAAGGCTATACATTTAAAATAGTTTCATATTTTCGATAAGCGCCTATTATGATTTTCAGCATATTGTAATAAACTTCACTTCTTTATTCCAAAATATAATTTTGAAAGTGTCAAAAAAAAACGTTTATGTGGGATTATTAAGGTTGGTAAAAGGAGAAACATCACAAATTAAATAATGACGTTCTCGGGAAAATAAGTTAAGAGTAATTAAAGAGGACATTTGAAAAATTGGAATTGGATAAAAGGTAGCTATTTACAAATTTTGAAGGTACTGATCAAAAAATTTAATAAAAAATTGTATTAAAATAAAAGGAACAAAAAAAATATAATACAATGTTCAACTCCCGTTTTCAGGGGTTTCTAATTTAAAGTTTAAATTAACGCTCAAGAAACATATTTATAATGATAAATGTCAATGAAAAAAAAGGAAATATTAAAACATCTCGTTGCAAACGGATTTAAAATTTGAGCGAGGCATTAATTTTAATAATTTTATGGAAGGGCATATAAATAATTTAATCATTACTTTTAATATGGCGTTGAGATGTCTCCCGTGCAATTTTTTTGCTGACTGAAAACTTTAAAAACGCGGGGGCAAGACTAACTTTTATACAATTTTGACCCAGACCATCTAAACAGCACAAGAATTAAAAGAGCACGGGCGGGTCTGTCCTAGAGCACTAAACGTGTCATGCGAATACTAAAATTATATTAAGAATACGTTTAAAATGGAAACATCGGTTGACCATAACTTAGCCTCCTATTCAGGATTCAAATCACAAAACTAAGTGACCAAATAAGCGGGGACCTTAAATCATTGCAAGATTATCGATTTTTTTTTCACCTAAAAACTTTATCCTTTTGCACCTTATAAGTAGGCATGCGAAAACCTGTGAACAATATTCATTTTAACAATGTATATTATTATTAGAGGGTGTGCGCCAGCAATTAAGTTATATGTGATATAAAAAAGGCCTAAAATAATGGTGCCTCTAAGCCAAGTTGATGTCGCCAAGCACCCGAAAAACATAATTATCTGTCAATGTGATATAGACCTTAATATCATAAACTATAAGAATAACGTATAAATTAATGTTGGGTCTCTGAAACGGAAGGGACCAAGAATCTACCTACTTTAAAACGATTACGATTTACACAAAAAAACAAACAAAAAATTTGACTGGCTAGCAAAGGCCAAAAAAAAGCTTAAAAAAATTAAATATATAAATGAGACATCGAATGTTGATTAGAAAAATGGCCTTAATGGTAACACCTAAAATGTCAATTAGAATTTTTTTTACAACGGCCACAATGCCAGGAACCAGTGGCAATATTTTTTTAAAACATCACAGGGGTGCACATAAATCTAAAAGTCATCAAAACAGTTTTGCGGTGCCTATTTTAAAATTAAAAAAGTAATCAGATCGCACAAACCCATTCTAAAACGCAAAAACCTGAACATTTTCCAGTTTTTGCGTTTTAGGAATTTGTGTTTCAGACTTACCCATGAGGCATACAAGTCAACGCATAAAAGCAAAATGAAAATTTAAAGTGTTTAAAAAAGGTATTATAAATTTTTAATAATATACAGCTAACGACCACCCCCCCCCTTCCCCATTTTAAAAAAAACTGTGTATTTTGCTTAAAAGGAAAGACCCCTGTGCTGATTGGATGGAAATTTAACCCATGACAAAGGGAACTGTATAACGAACAGCCAGGCTGAGGGCAAATTTTACACCTCTATAACATCATAAGTATTTAAAGCTAAGTTTCTTATTGTACGAAAAAAAAATTTGCTCTTTAAAAATGAGTTATCTTTATTGCAGATTAATATAATTCAAGAAAAAAAATCAGCAACTCGAAAAATTATCTTGCTTATTAAATTTAATACATATAAATATATTTTATAAATAAATGCTCAATGTTTTTATGTCTACCGATATTCTAAGGAAGAATCTAAAATTATTAAATAAAAAGATACGCTTATTGAAATAAAAATAACAGACAGAGCGAGCCGACTAGGAGTATGTTTTATAAAAATTATTTTTATTAAAGTCTTTATTGGTTTCTAACTTCGTTATTGAACTATTAAATAAACTTAAAATAACTTTTATTAATATAAAAATCGTGTTTTAAGTATGTAATTTTTATTTTATTCTCAAAAAAAAATAAATTTTACAAGGTAATATTTACGTATCTTTAAAATATTTTGTAAAATCCGTATATAACATTTAAGTGAGATATTTGTATTCTTTAACATAATCAAAGGGAGAAACATAAAACGTTGAGAATGTGTTAAATGCTTGATACGCGATTACTGTGGGGTCTTTATGGACATCAGCACATTTTGAATTTTGAAAATCTTCAAGTATATCATGAATTATGGGCCAAATTTTTGTGACTTTTTTATAAAATATATAATAAACTATACTGGTAATTAAAATTTGTTTTAAGTCTAATAAGAAAATTTGTTTATAAATTAGATTTAAAAAACCATAATATTGCCTCAATGTAAATTTAAAATAAAAAAATTTTAACCTAATTTTCAAGGTGTTTTTCTAAATAGTTTTACATATGATGTATATAAAATGTTGTATTGTATAATGATGATATAAATAATTTTATCTAGTTTTATAGCCAAATAATTTATTATTCCAAAATATTTTTTTTCAAACCTTTTTTGTTTTACTAGACCTAAATACATTAATTGATTAATATCATATATTTTGATTGACAAGGTTTATTTGAATGAAATCGAGGAAAAGAAAAAATTGTCTTTTTTATTCAGATTTTTACTTTTGTTAAAAGATTTACATTTATAAATTACATTAGTAAAAATTAGAGAGCACTCTTCAGAATGTTATAAAAAAATTAAGTTCATAGCTACAGAACTATTAAAGTTATAAGGGTTTAATTGGGGTCCGTTTGGACCCCAATAGTAGCATTCGCGTTAAGAACAAATTTTGACCCAACCAAAATTTATGAGATGTAGTTAGATAAAACATTGTGTCAAAAACACTGCCATTCTACAAATCTGGAAGGCAAATCTGGAAGGTTAAAATTTGTTGGTTATTTTGGTTTACAGATTGTATTTCAATATTAAAAATGACCAAAATGTTTCTTATCTAATATGGCAAAACCTTATAAGTTATTTATTAATCCACGAAACATAAATCCATTACCATAAACCATCACCTTTTACGTTTCTCAGCTACCACAACCATCATTAAATTTATTCCATTTTCATCGGTTTTTTTATGTCCTATAAAAATTTGACGCCTTTAGAAAGAAAGTTTTTTTGTAACAATTTCTCGTCCTTTTTAAGATGTATGGCCAGAGGGACAATGTCTCAATGCAAAGGGTGCTGCGAATTTGTCGTATACAAAATAATGAGACCCGAGAAGTGTCAAAAGGATTGTAAATCATCTGAGGAGACAAAATGTTTGGTTGGTAAAATAAGTGGGTAAGGGTCAGACATTTAGATCCCAGAGCAAAAAACGGGATTACAGGGTTGGATGGAATAAATTGTGGAAAGACAGATTGAAAAGTGTCATAGACGAATGGTGACAGTTTAGGGGAAAAGGACCCAAGTGGGTACAAAAATCATATAGCTAAGTGGAGGAAGAGAAAATTTATGAGGAACAGTATGGAATACAATTATTTAGGGATACCATAACCAATTTAATTTTTGAGTTGGATTTGGTGTTTTTTCAAACCCTCACATTACCCATGTTTTTCACGAGACTTCGGACGTGTGTCAAAGTACTACAACTTTGTGTCCGCCAAAATCTCATTAACAGGCCGAGAAAAACAAAACAAATAGAGAACGCGAACGTGAGATACATATATATTTCAATGAAACCGAAATTGAAATAGAACAAAACAGCTTAGAGAGTTCGCCTCAATATGAGAATTTGACGTGTTGGGTAAACCCTTAATGGCTAAAACCCCCTGGTTGCAGAAATGGTTTTACAAAAAAACTGACGAGATTATATGTGTCATTTCACTTACGTCTCAGACACGGAAAATGAGAGTTTTCATAAGTTGTGGAATAATGGGTTTGGCCACAAAAACTGGAAAATTGATTTTTTTGCCCCCACCCGTTTTCGGTAAGTGTGGGTTGTAGTGCCCATCGATATAGAAAATCCAATCCTTCATAATATAGGTATTAGGGAACTGGAAAAGTGTAAAAAACCTCTTGAATCATGAATAAATTTTTTTATACCCCCCCCCCCCCCCCAAAAAAAAAACAATTTTCGTGGAAATTGAGGAAACGAACATAGATCCACGTGTGTCCATTTGTGGTGGTGACATAAATGACTTAGGAAGGGTGTTAATTTAATCGGACTAGTATGGTTGAGTAAGGTCCAATTTTACACATCTTATTTTTCTACAAAATTAAAGCACTAGTGCAACTACACCCCATATTATTTAAGTTTTTGCGTCCACTTACATTTTACCCATATGTTCTTATTACCTTTCAACGTTTAGGAATAATACCTGTAACAATTTATTTATTTCCTTCTTCCAAAACATCCAAAGTCTTCTTTTAATAGTAGCGCCTTTAAAAAAATACAATAATTATATGGTATAAAAAAACTTTTATAACAAATAAGCGACAAAAAAGGGCAAACATCAAGGTAATTATACTACCACTTTGTCACAGTCATAAATTTTTATATAGATTTATACCTTTTTACATATTTGACACATTACCCGTGTTAAATAAGGGGCCCGGTAAACAAATAGGTTGACCATTATTATACATTACAAAATTCTTAAACTTCAAAGAAACAACTTTTATATGGGTGCTAAAAAAATGTCAAAGCTCCATATATCTTACTTTTGGCTAACTTCGGCCTCCTTGATCATTTCTTTGATTCATTCATGGACTAGTAGCAATCACGATACACAGATTAATCAGATTCACAGGATTAATAATGGAAAGATCTTCGGAAATCCAAAAATTGGAGCGCATCGCCGAGAGAAAGAATTATCAGCACCCGGCATTATCCGCAACGTGCGGAACGTCAATAAATTATCCGGAGATGGTTACAACATGCGTGGTGGAAAGGCCAAAACAACCTATGGGCAATCGAACGCCGGCAAAATTAAACAATCCAATGATTTAATTACCGACGAAAGGAAATTTACCGTGACCCCTTACGATATTTTGCAAGATCAGTTTTTTGGGGGCGGCGGGCTAGGTCCCGCTAATTTGGCAGGCGAAGAATTTGATCCGAACCATTTAAATAACGAAGATGTGGTGTTAGGGGCAGCAGTAGTAGCGTCAAACCCGAGTGAGATTATATGCGAAGATTATTCCATGGTATCAAGGATCCAAGCATGCCTTTACGAAATGGGCGAAGTGGGAAAACTAGTGCTCAGGGGACAAAGCGCCTACCAAATGAAACACACATGCATAAAATTCATATCGGGGCTGGAATGTATGAACGTTATCCTTACCGATTGTCCGGATATCAGTCCCGGAGATGACACAAGAATCCTGTTGGAAACGCTGAAGTTGTTATGTGACACGACCACAAACTTCACGTCAAACCAGGCCTATAGGTATCACGAATTCCAATCCAGACCCACTAAAAATATGAAGCTCAGCCTTAACCGGATATCGAAGGAGGAGCTAAACTCAAGTAATGTAATATAATCACAATAAGGAAAACCCTAACTTTTAGTTGAGATAATGATGCCGTAAACGGGTAGGCGAATAATATATTGCCTTCTTTATAAATATAAATTTTTATCACTTTCTCAATCTCGTCTAAATCTCACTATTTATTTTTTTTTAATATTGTTTTAATTAATTTATATATTCGGAGGCGATACCCAGTATTAAAGTGGAAGGGGGCAAAATAAAGTAGACTCGGATATTTATAAAGGGTTAGGATACGTAAGGCCAGATCTTTTTTGAATTACATTCAAGAATACTAACAATTTAGCAGACGGGTAGCGTTTCCCACCGCCTCGATTCTAGAGACCAAGCCATGGTCCGAATAATTTCAGGCGGGAAATTCGATTTTTTATTTAGGGCCTCCAGATTACAAGTAAAGTTACGTGCAAAGTGAGTTTTTATTTTCACAAAATTTTCAAAATTTTTAAAAATTTTATTTTGAAATAAAACGCAAATTGAAACAGTAGCCAAATTTAATTTATGCACATAAAATGCTTTTTCTGAAATAGAAAGCTTACAAAATTGTAAAAAAAATAAAATTTGTAAAATTTTCAAAAGTTTACGAAAGCAAAAACTCACTTTGCACCTGCCCTAAGGAGCAAAAATTTTAAATAAGCTAATATAGATTTGCTTTACAATTATCAAAAAACAAAATGTCGACCTAAACCCTCTTCTAATAAATTTATTATTTAGGTAATGTCAACAATAACTAATAACAAAAAAAGGCAAAACAGATATTAAAATTGGACCATTATTCTTTTTTTCTAATTCAGACCCGGTCCGTTTTTTGGGCGAAGCAGGCTTCAGAATCTAGACTTCAATCTCTACTTAGTCCTTTAAAGTGGTAGCTTTATTGATACTTTGATAATTCAATAATTGCCAATTTAATATAATTTTTTACAATTCTACCTTTCTCCAGTGTAATTTTATGCAAGATTCTTACAGCAGAACAAAGTATTCCTGCATGCAAAAATATAGATTGCTAGGCTTTTGAACCAAAAAAATAAAATTTATTACAAATTACATTAATTTAATTGGCAAAAACTATTATGTAGAAACGATTTAACCCATTTAACTATTTTGTCAGGGCTAGACATGTGATTTATAAAGGAAGTTCCCTTACTTTGCAAAATAAAACTAGTCCAAATTAAATATGTTATTTTAAGAATATCTTGACAAATAAATATGTTTATTAATTTTAATTGATGTATGTTAAAAGCAGGCTCAAAACTAATCATAATATTTGACTAATATTGGCTCAATAATAAAAAACTTAACTAATTTTCTAATAAAGTTAATTATAAAATTGAGTAAGTAGAGTACCATGGTCAGAGCAGGCACGATTCTAGGCCCCTTTTGGGGGGGGGCAGTCCCCCCCCCCCCAAAAAAATAATTGAATTTGCCCCCCCCCCCTTCCAAAAAAAATATAAAGTAATTTTATGTTTGCCCCCCCCCAAAATTGAATTGCCCCCCCCCCCCCCCAAAAAAAATACATAGTAATTTTATTTCTACCACATAATATAATTAAATTTGCTCCGTCAAAAATATCTAAAAAATATTATCTTAAAAAAATTTACTTTTTCTAAAAGTGTTTTTATTCATTAATACTTCTCATCCGCAAAAGAGATCAAACTAACAGAAATATATAGAAAAATTTGATTTTACAGAAAGCTTTATATTTGTAAAAGCAATTCATAAATCTGATGCCTAAGAAATTTTCTCAGTTAACAACAATCTTTTGTTAGAATATAATCTAGAACCAAAGACCTGATCGCATAATGCTACAATGGGGCGAACGTAATGTCTGGGGAAAAAGGTGGTGTACAAGTATTTCTAAGCAAAATGGCTGGACACCATGTCCCGTATATTCCCTGCTTACCACCGATTGCATCTTGTTGTAAAAGATGGTCTTAAAATTTTAAGTGATGGGAAAAGTTCTTTTGATATTTTTTCTTCCCTTCATAAATTTTTTCAACATGATGCAATCAAGGTAGTTAGTAAATGCGGGACCATACCCCAGCTGTTGCCCCATTGGTGGTCTGGTCACTACCTGCCCATTGTTTTTTTATAAAAATTACACAAAAATATTAAATTTTCTTTAAAAATTAAAAATAAAAAAACTTTTATATCTTCAGGTCACAGGGCCGAATCGGGGTTTTTTAAGATAATCTATTTAATTTTTTGTATTTAATTGAAAAATTATTTTATTTATTAAAAATAATTATAGATCAATATTAATGCAGAACGATTTATATTTCTAAAACTTCTGATTTTATACACCATTGTTTGTTAGATTAAACAATTAAGAAATAAAAATACATTTGAAGATTTATTCAAAAATTGTTTTGATATTAATATTTTTTTTAATGACAATAATTTATCTATGGATAAAAGAAAAATTAAACCTAAAATTTTTCTGATTTTTATTTATTTTCTACTTATAAGTTTGAAAATATTTTAAATATTATTGATGAAGTAAAAAATATTTATTTTAATATTATTGATTTATTTATATTTTGATAATAGATTTTTTACCGATAATAGTTGTTTAAAATCTTTATAAATTTGATTAACCTTTATTTTAATTATAAATAAATTAGAGCTTCTTTTAAAAATAAGTAATATTGATAAAAATTCATTATCTAAAGAAATTGACGTAGCCAAAAATTTTTTAATAAGAAACTTACCAAGAATGTGTTACTATTGATTTAGTTAAATTTTTATATGATTACAATGATGCGTTTTCTAATCTATTTAACATTTTTCCTATAAATTTGTTAATTGGCTCTTCAACGTCGAGTTGTGAGGCCACATTTTCTTCTTTAAGAAGGATAATAACGGCTGACAAGTAGTGACCTGCTTAAAGGTGATTTGGTTCTTTTAAACACGAAAAATCATTAACTAGGGGCGTTGAATTTTGATGAATATTGTAATTTAATTAAAATCTTCTAAGATAAAATAGTTTGATCAATACAATACACTGCTCATAATCAGCTAATTATTGCTTATTATTTTAACATGGTTGCAAACTTTTTTTATGCGCATTTAACGTTTATGTTCATGTTTTATTTAATTTTTTACCCTAATATTAATAACTAGTTATATATAACCAGTGTTTTTTTCATATATATTCTTCCAAATTAGCATACTTATACATTTTGTTTTCATGATAATCAATCTAATTTCACTTTTCATTTTCTAAAATCCAAAGTTTTATATAATTCATTTTTTCATATATATCATATTTCTAATTTTCATGCGCATTGATAACAAATTAAAATACTTAAAATTTATTTCCATATCTCATATCTTTTTAAGCAATTGATATTAGTGAAAACAATTAATTTTAATTCACATATTTAATTTATAAACTCATTTTTTTTAATTTAAGAATATAATAAATTACTATTAATTTGTTAAAAAATTTTGAACATGGATTCTATTGTTGTACATGTATATTATTTGCCGTGACCGAAGGTCACGGCCAATTTTGCCGCCGAAGGCGGCAAAAAATTTTTTTCTGCCCCCCACGAGTTTTTTTTGCCCCCCCTAAAATGGAAAAGCTAGGGGCCTGGGTCAGGGTGATAAAATTGTGACTTTGTCATATCTTGAGATAATTGTAGTAACTTAACCACAACTTCTTTATTAAATGTTCCAGTTAATAATCACAATGTATATTACCCTTAAAATGTTTGTTATCATAAATTAATGTTTATTATTCTTAGAATTTCCTTTACATTAAAAATCACAGATGTCAAAATAAATGGAAAAAGGAATATAAATATAATTTCAGACAATAAAAAGATGATGTCACATAATCTCATAGCCAAAACTGAAACTAGCTCATACTATTTGGAGTATGCAAGATGTTATAAGAAAAAGAGGAGAGATACAATGGGATGTACAGATAAATATGAAAATTTTATTGAAGATATTTATAATAGATTTAAGAAGATAGATATAAGTGATCTCAATAACAACACCTACAAACAAGGTAACAATTTTATTATTTAATAATATAGATTTAAGGGAAATGAATTTTAATTTAACAAAATTAGAAGACAACAATTATTCCTCCCTGGCCAAAAATATTGAAGTAGATTTCTATTATATATTATCATACAGATCAAAAAATGTACTGTCCTAAGTGAAATGGCAAACTGCATTTACCTGACTATAGAAAAAGAATGTGGACACAAGGCAGCATCTTTATTGGTCAAGCTTGCTAATAACATAGTACCTAATGCCAGGGACAACAAGTGTATAGTACACAACAAAGTCCGTTTATATAAATTTACAGAAATCGACAATATAAAATATACAAACGTATTTTCAAAGGGCTCTTTACAATATATTTCAAATTTTTGTCATTTGATGACTCTCGCATTAATCTTGCTATACTTAATAAAAATAGATCTAATTTAAAATTAGCATATGTTGAGTGAATGAATGGTTGTACAACCTTAGGCTTTAGTTTATATCTTGGTATTTTTAATATCATTTAACTTTGAAACTAAAGTTTATAATATATTGTGTATAAATATTATTTTTATTAAATATTAATGTGATTATTAAAATTATATTTTGATTAAAAAAATAAAGGTTAAATCAATCGCAATACGTACAATTATGCTAAAACAGTTCTACAATCAAATTTTTTTAAAAATTGTTATAACAATAACGACAAAAAATGAGTCAGAAATATTAATACACACTTTGCACTGTGAGATCTATATTTACCCAAAAATTTTGATTATTTGTTTTAAAATACTATATAATATTAAACAATATTTGTAACTCTCGCATAAAAAATTCGCAACGCGTGCTATAATGAGGTTCATACGGACCCCAGTTTTTAACCATTATAAGTTTTAGAGTTTTAAGGCTGATCTTATTTTTTCTATTATTTAAAAAATACATGCTTTTATTTATAGGCTAATAAGGGTTAATATTAATTATTTGACTCAAAGTATAGAAAAATTTAAAAAATTAAAATTTCTTAATATTCTATATTATATTAGGGTTTTTTTTAATATGAAATAAAAAAAAAGTAATTAAAAGTTGATCTAATTCTAAATTTAGTATTTAAAAATTGAATTGGGGTCTAAGACCCTTTCAATTTCAATGTTAAAAACTTTATTGCCTCTATTGAAATTTAATCTTATATTGCAACCTTATATTTCAGTTTTAAAAAATGTTGATTATATACAAAATGTTTGTTTTTAATAATGCAACAAATATCAACGTCAAAAACGTAAATTTTATTATAATTCCCATGATGACCTAATCTATACATATTTTCGTAATTTCTTCCGTCTTTGGCTCCTTTTATCCGTCTAAAACAAAAAATGGCCGTTTTTTGACCAAATCAAATTCAAATACACCCTAAAACGAAAAAATTTTAAAATCTTTTTTGCATATAAAAATCCTTTGTTTTATATATTGACAAATAAAGAAAAATAATTTTTTTTTATATCAAGCTCTTTTGGCATTTAGATACATATAATATTTTGCGTCCATACTTAAAACCCGATATATTATCGTCTTTAAATAATAAAATTATTTATATTGATAGTAACAGTTTAACTATTGTAAATATGCAAAAATAAAATCTTCAACTATTATCAAATCTTTTTTGGTTTGACCTTTTTTTTATCAATGTTTATAACTGATTTGATTAGGAAAACGGTGGATTATATATTCCCTAAGATGGCTGGTTTAATCTGTTTTAACTCAAAACTTTTAAAAAATTGTTGACCTGTGTTATGATATATATTTTTTATGTTAAAATATTTTTTTTATATGGTAAATAGCAGACAAAAATAAATTTCTATATTATACAATATATATAAAACTGTCTAAATATATTTTACTAGAAAAACCATTTGATCAATGGTAATACATTTAATTTATTAAAATGATTAATTTATTGTAATATGGGAAAAAAGTTTTAATTTTTAAGAATTTTTTTTAAATCTGTTTAATATAAATTCATTACTAATAAGTTATATTAGTTTATAGTTAAAGAGCACAAATTTTTGTAAAAAGAAAACATTTTGTTTTAAAGGATATTTAAAATTTGAATAATGCTGAGGTCACTCACAGTGCTAATCGCGGGTTAAATCGGACAATATTTAGGCAAATGTTTAAGTCATGACTGTGGCTATTGAAAAAAAACTGCCAAATTAATAATTCTCATTTTTTGATAATTGGACAAAAACAAATAATTGTTATATCCTGTCGCCTTTGTCGTTTTGGTGTTATTGGCAATACTTAACCCGCGAAAAATTTGTGACCTCTATACCTTCAAAGAGGTACTTTAATTTAATTGCTTTTTATTTATAACATAAGTTTAGATGAACATTGCAAGTTTATTTAAATAAAATATATAAATAAAATTAAATTTTTTATTTTCATATAATAAATTATGTCATTGAACTAATTGTATCAATATAAATAATTTATTCATGGTTTTAGGTTTGGTATATAAATTTAGGAAATATACGTAAAAAACATTTGAAAAATTATTTTTGCCTATTATTGACCTCAAGAACCAGATATCGTATAAAGAAAAATTATAAATCCATCAATACAATACAAAAATTTTATGTAACACTGGAAAACAGAAAAAAACAACATAAACGTTATTTACAGTGGTTTTTGTTTACAATTGAGATTATGATGGCGCTTTTAGTTTTTTTACTGGTGCCTCCAAAAATTTTAAAATGACCTCAAAGCCCAAAAAAGTGATTTTTGAACTTTGATAAAAATTCAAAAAAATTGGTGCCGCTGAAAAGAGTATATTATCAGGCATTTTATAAAAAATTTAATCTATTTGCTTTATTAGAACTCTAGTTATTTAAATCTGAAAACCTTTATATAAAATGTTATTTTAAGCTTATTAAACTTTTACACTCAAATCACTGACCCACTGCCCTTTTTCTGCTCCTTACGCTTCTCTTCCCATTATTTTTTTATACACTCCGGTATCTTAATATTTAACTTTTCTCTTTCTTGTCAAAATGGCTGCGGCTAATACTCTTTTCAAAATTGTAAAAAAAATATTTCCAAAAAAAACTTAAGCGGCTAATATCAAAAAAGTGAATTTTAGTTTAATTTGTAAAAATTTTTTACTAGCCCCTCGATGTTATTCAAATGCGTGGGATTTTTTTTCTTCAAAACTTATTTTTCCATTAGCCGCAGCCATTCACATATTTCGCATTAAGGAATTTAAGTGGTTTAGCTTTAATATTTCTAATAAATTGGGAGGTAGGTTAATATTAGATTAGTACTAGGGTTAGGTTAGTCTTAGGGCGTGATGTTTAGATTTAGGGTTGATGTTAGAATTAAATTAGGGTTAGGGTTTAATTAAAGTTAGTGTGGGCCGCAGGGGCGTATGCAGAAACTTTTCTAAAGGTGGGCGAAAAAAATTTTTGGAGAAAAGCAGCAACAAATTTAACTCTAATATTAATATAATTTTTTCAAAGGTTGTATATTTTATATTTCCGTTAATTTTTATATGTTTGATAAATAGACTCAACCGCTGGTTACAATAAAAATCAAAAAAAAATACTAAAGGAGGCAATTGCCCCCTTTTGACCACTCCTAAATACGCCCCTGGTGGGCGGACTGGTTTTGGGCTAGTTAAGTTGTTGTGTAACATAAGCTATAAATTTTCGCTTAACATATTTAGAATTAAGAGCTAACTCAATCATACCATCTTAAGGATTTTCAAATCCGTTAAGCGTTTTTTAATCAAATTATCAGTCAGCTATAAATATTAAATATTTATATTAAAAAAGAACCAGAAAGATAAATAAACTATAATTGTTTTTTTGCATATTTACAAAAGATAAACTGTCAAATTTAAAATTCGAATAATATTTTTATAAACCGATAACATGTGGTGTCGTAGTATGGACGCCAAAAATTCTGTATTATCTAATTGCTAACTAAGAGATGGATTAACTAATAAACTTTATTTCTAATTATTTATGATGATAAGTTAAAGGGGTGGTTATATAAAACTCAAATTATTTTTAGGGGTATTCGAGGTCGCAAAATCTGTCTATTTGGTCAAGGTTATTTTTGTTGATGGAAGGATCTAATGAGCCGAGGTGGTAGACAACTTATTGTTAGCTTCTTTTTCAGAAAAAGCTACTTTGTTATAACTTGTTTTGTTAAGAAATGATGGGCAATGTGCACAGATTTCATCTATTTCATTTTGCGTTCTATAATATAATTACTTATGAATCCTAAAGTACTTTTAATTATGTTTTACATGGCTTAATTAAATAAATCCTGCGTAATTGTATTGAATATTTTTTAGGTGTTTAGTTGATAAAGTCTCTTCACTGTAAAATACTTAAATATTTAAGTTTAAACTAAGTTAATATTAGTATTCCATCTTAAAAACTGGTCAAGAAAAATTTATTGTATAAATAATTTATAGTCTGGCTTACGAAAAATTCGGATCAAAGGTGTGTGAAAAAAAAATGAGTAAATACAAAAATATCGAAAAAATTAATTTTATATAAAATCAAAATACCCTAAGTTGTTAATGAAGGCTTTCTCTTACAACAATACACCTTTTTAATTTTTTTTCCTTTTTTGTTGTCAAGTTATAAAAGCTCAAAATACCTCTAAAATGACCAAAATGGCGTTTACCCTAATAAACATTATGAGGGATTAGGTAAAATTACTTGCTATACGTGATCAACCAAAAACTTGACCAATATTAACGCCATAAATGATGCTGAGGTCGTCCAAATATTCCAGTGTAATTAATAGTATAAGTTTTATGGCTAAAAAATAAGTTGCATTTTTTTCAGCTTAATTTTACATTGAGGCTAATTATCGTTTTCAACATCTATTAAATGATTGGTATAGATAGAATTTCTAATTTATAAACGAATATTGTCAATATACTTAGATTATATTTTAATTATTAGTTTTGTTTATTATGCTTCAAGAAATTAACAAAAATTTGACCCATACTATAAAATAATTTCAAAGATATCGAAAATTCTAGATGTGCTGGGGTCCATATGGACCTTAGAGTGCTAATCGCGGGTTAAAGAAAAACTCTTAAGCCTTACTTTGTTTACCTACAAAGCCATAGCCGGTGATATTCGACCCGAGCAATAAAATACAACTGCAATAATATCTTTTAAATTGCACTTTGCATATAATAGTGATTTTTTTCGTTATAACAAAAAAACTAGCAATTAACATTTCCTTTACTAACAAAATACGTTTAACATAGAAGATATATTAAAATCCGCGTTAACACCACACCTATTTAATTTCAATATAAAATGAATATGTAATTCAAACCCATGTTAAATTTGCCACCTTAGTTTATAAATATTTGTTTATCAGGCGTATGAAATAGGTATAAGATAAAAAATAGAGGCAAAGCCTTGACGAGTAAGCGGAACCCTAAGGAGAAAAAAGTCTAGAACTTTCACTTATAGGTATTATTTAAATTATTATTTGATTGCACACAAGCCTTCTAAAATTATATTTGTTAACGTAACATTTTGTTCTACATTCATAAATTTTCCGATTTTAATTTTTCAAGTTTTTGAATAAATTATGACATACCATGAAATTCAGCGGAATTTATAAATTTTATGAACCTCAACTTGTTAATGACCAATATCAATGTTCTTTGTGCAAGTCGTCAAATAAAACAACCTATATAACGGTAATTAATTCTATTTAATATTTTGAGAAATTTACTTCCAACCTTAAAAAACACGTAAAGTGTGTACATACAGCAGAATATGAAAAGTTTTTAACTGTTACAGAAAGCCAAAATTACAACACAAACCAAATTTAAGCAGACAAAAATCTTTAATAACTCCGTGCATCCATGTATGGAAGATTGCGTGGAGTTGGTTACTCTTCATGGCAGACCATTTGAACTATTTTCAGATGATGCCATGATTAGGATCATAAACAAAGCAAGCCCATCAGGAACTAATTTCAGATTAATCCAAGTAATGTTAGAAATGAAGTTGAAGAAAAGGCCAAATATATGCGAACAACTTTTATTGATGATATCAAACATAAAATACTAAGCATAAAATTTGATTTTGCAAGTGTTGCAAACAGATCCTTCTATGGTAAATTAATTTTCACATTACATTTTATACATTTTAATATAAATATTTAATTATTATTAAATTTTAAAATTATTTAGTTATACAAACTAAAAATTTAGACATATTAGCCAAAACCAGTTTTTTAAGAATGTATTAATTTAAAAATTCTAAAATATTTATAATTTTGTTTTATTAATTTTTATAAGGCAAGTCAGTTTTTTATTTTCTAGAATAACCTAGATATTAACTTTTAAAAATTAAATAAAATCTTTTTTTATGAACATTGTTTACATTTTTCTCATTTAAGTACAAAACAAGATTAATTAACCAATGCATTTAAAAAATAGACAAAGTTTAATCAGATAATGAGGAAAAAAGAAAATATGTTTAAAAAGCTTTTAAAAAGTTAAATTTAATTGTGATTTTGGCTACTTAGTGTAAAACTTTTTATTCAATTTTTTTAAATATAGTTATAAATTGCCAATACATCCATATGGATAAAATTCAAGTCCGAGTGCTGGAATGCAAAGAGGTCTATGATCAGCTTAATGCAGTTAATATTTCCAAATGGCTTAAAGAAACTGTTTTAAATTACAATATAATGAAAACCCAAATATTATCGATAACTTCAGACACAGCCCGTAATATAAAAGCTGGAATAAAGAATTTTATGGAGCTTGAAACAAGTGAAGATGACATCTTTGACCCATTAGAAGGAATGTTACAAGATGAAGATGATTTAAATTTTATAGTTCTTACGAAGTTTGTGAAATATATGATTTCAACTCATCAATCATCATTGATCTCAACTGTGCTGCACACGTGGTTCAATTAGCAGTTAATTCATTTCTAGTCAGCATACCTGAAATAATTTTGGCAATTAAGGTAGAAGACAATTGGCTACTATGTTAAAAGGCTATTTTATCAGATGTTAAAATCTCAAAATCTTCCTCAATCAATACTTATGCATAGGTGAGATGGAATTGGACTTACACCTGCATTGAAAGATTGCTCAAACTAGACCGTTTTATAATCACAAAATTATTTTAAATGAGTTGGAAGTTTCCAATGATATTTGGCATATGTTTCAAAGATTAGTCGAAACACTAGGCCCAGCCGCAATTTTAACGAAACACCTTCAGGCACAAACTTTAGACATCTGCAATTTTTTTACAAAATACTATTTCTGCAAGGCCATGTTAAAGACCCAGTCAACCGACTTTTCTTTATCCCTTTTGCATTTTATTGAACAAAGAGAATCCCAGCTTTTAGATAATGACATAGTCAATTGTGGGCTGTTTTTAGATAAAAGATTCTACTTTGCCAAAAAGTTTCTGAAAATAGTTCAATCAAAAGTATTTTCAAAGAAATGATTCAGTAAATCACGAAGAACTTATTTTAGAATCTTCTGGAAATATGTCAGATCAATTTTATTAGAGGATGTCTTAAGAGACGAAGAAACATTTTATAAACACGATGACTCAACTGCCCCTCTAATATATGAGTAATTAGATATAGAAATTTTAAAAACGAAAATTTACGAGGTTTAAGGCGGATGAAAATATTAGAAGTGGTGGGTAGCTAACAAGGTGAGTTTCGCTACTAGGAAACTTAGTATTGTTGTATGTCTGACGAGGTGAGTGTTGAAGATTATTTTCCTATTTAAGTTTATTTTAGATTCCCAAAGGATGTTAGGATGTATTTTGAATGTATTTTTTTGTGGTTGTTGTTTTTTTTAGGGTTTTTTATATGTGTTTTTTTGTGTGTGTTATAAAAAGTCTAGAACTTTCACTTATAGGTTTTTAATTAGGTAAAAATGAGATTTGTTATTTATATTGATGATATACTTCTAAAATCCTAGGTGATATCACAAATGAATTTTTTAATTTGACTAATGTATTGTCGTGCGCGTGCCAGCGCACACAAGAAGCCACGCGCACGAAAAGCCTAAGGGGATAAAAGAAAATATTATTATTTCATTTTTTAGTTTTTTAGTAGAGGTTTTTTGTGGTTTAAAAAAAAGAGGATTTTGTTTTATGTTGGTTGAGTGCCGGATAAGAAGAATGTTTTGTTGCAATGAAATTAATAAATGGTTTAAAATTAATATAAAAGCTGAATAATTAAATGTTTGAAATGAATATAAAGATCTACAAGTATTTATCCTTTATCCTAATGCACCTCGCCCTATTAATTATAATTCCCTTCGTTGGCCCCACCTCAATGGAATATCTTAATAACTTCCCCCTTCGGACCCTAAAATTCCTCATGTCCCAGTATTTGGTCAACGGCCACGAGCCTGTCAGTTATTACGTGTCATATTATCACATATAATTGAAATATAATTAAAAACGAAAATTTATTTCATATAATAATTTTAGTAATAAAATTGTTGTTATTGTCTAAAAAAAATATAAGTATAAAATATATTATTGCGTGCGTAGGTATATAAAATAATTCAGAGATGGGAATTTTAAAAAAGTCTTTGGTTCGGTATAATACTAATGAAATATGAGATTTTTGGCAATAAACTAGTATAGACCAAAATAAAAAGTAAATGTTATACATAAAAAATTACACATCAATTGATTGTAGTATTTTTAAATATCTACTGTTTTTAATAAAGGTAATCGCATATAAATTTTTGTCGGTTATTTATATAATGTTAGATATCAAAAACAAAAAGATTGAAAAATTATACATCGATTCAACTAATGATATTTCAATTTTGAAAGCCGTCAGCTGTTATTACATATATAACGACGCTATGTATTACGAAAAGGAGCAATCATTAATTTTTCTCAGCTAATTCGCTCTGTGTTGTAGCATTGCCCCGATATTTGAGCTATTCGGTCGCTTAACAAGTTGGCAATATCTATTAAATAAACGAAAAAAAAAACAAATAAATTATAATTATATACCAAACAAAAATAAGGATTTTTAATACATATATATAAAAAGTATATAGAAAATTGTTCAAGGACCTATCATTGTCCATGTGGTTATTACTATTGTTATTATTATAGTTTTGGTTCGCGTAAGACAACCTTTGTTGATATTGGAGCTGATCCAGCATCCTTTGATGATTTTTAGGGGTGTTCATGAAATTTTGATTATTAATATGGTTATTATTGATATGATTATTGTTATTATTGTTGTCACCATAACTGTTATTATTGAGCGCATATGGATGTTGATGATAAAAGCTGTTTGAATGCATAACACTTTGCGTCTCCTGGTTATTATAGGCGGAATTCCTCAATTGTTCGGTCGCGAGATTGGGTGGAGTTAGATGTAGGTTGTTTTTGTTGTTGTTAAGGCGCGGGGCATTACACCAACTCAAGCGGTCGTCTTTTTTCCTATGAGATTATTATGATATAAAAATAACAAAATTATTTGGCCACATTGCAAAGTGTTTCAAAAATATTAATAATTTTGGAGTGCATTTAATTTAAAAAAAATTAAAATCGTTTAAATAAACCTGTGAACAACCATAGCATCCTCATCAATGTAATTTTTGAAATTTTGAAAAATGGTTGTCATAGTGTTAAAGCCATCATTTTCAATTCCGGTTATAGGTGGCAATGGTGGGGGAGGCGGAAAATCATCTTGGACTTCATAAGATCGTCCATCTGCCTTACCAATCCTAAAAGAATGCAAATAAACGTTAAATATAATTCAATTTCATAACTTCAAAAGCATTCTTAATATATAAGTTTAAGTTACACGTTAAATTTTCATGTATAAATATATTTTCATATACTCTCAAAACCAAAAATTTTACATTGTAATTTAATAAAAGTGTTTCCAAATTAAGGGTCAATTAATAAATAAAAAAAAAATCAATTATTCCATCCATAAAACTATATAAATAACAAAGGTAAATATAGTTTTAATGCACATGCAAAATACCTTAAAATAAATCAAGATATAATTTTACGTATTAGAATGGTGCAGAAAGTTTCCCTGCTGCCCCGAGGGCAATACTTGTCGAACATCATTGATAGGCGTAATCAGCGTTTCATCTTCATAATTATCAACAGCACAATTGTATGCCGTAGGTTCAAAATAAGGTTGAGGGCTAGAAAAATTTTGAATGTGATTCGACTCCAAACACTGGTTGTTTTGCGAATGATGCATGCCATGCCCGTTAGGTGTAGATTGATGAACTTGTTGCATGAGAGAATTTGCGATCGAGCTATTCGCAGTAATTTTGATAAAACTATTGTTTGAATTTAAACTTTGGTGCTGAGCCGCGGCAATATCATGAGAATTAAACCCTGAATCACGCGACGATATGGAGGAAAGGCGGCAGTCTTTGAAGTTTGTATTTTGAGACTCGGGTGTTTTCGTAATTTTCGCAGCTTCCTTGTCGGTCGATGTATTAGCTCGTTGATAGATAAAATGCATATTGGCTAACGAGACTGTATTATTATTACAATTACTATTTTGGGGTGGTATAAATTGATGTACATTATTATTATTATTTGAATATTCTTGAGCTACCACAGATAATTTATCATCGCAAGGTCGGTTATTATGGAAAGCTTGAGAATTTTGTAGTTCGAGCCCAAATTGGTTGCCCATTAATGATTCTTGGGCCGTTTCTGTTTCGGCTAAAATATTGAGCGTAGATGAGAGAGAAGATAGGCACAATGAGGATTTAGCGGAATCGTGAGATCTAACGGATAGTGAATAAGACATTTTTGGGGGGTCACTAGGTTTATTCTTTGCCGCTAATTGGTGAACATTTGATAGTTGGACCTGATCTTGACCATTAAAGCAATTATTTTGAGAGTGCTCTTGTGAATTTAAAAATAACCCGGGTTGACGGATGTCAACCTTCCCTTGGGATTGATCTAAGTCGCATTTCCTTTGACCTGGTATGGGTCCTATCGATTTAACACTACTATTATGAAGTTTATTCGAAGGCGTTTTTCCACCGTGGTACGTGAGGAGTTGTAAACCATTTCCAGATTGCAATTTGGCGGTAATTCGTTCGCTCGGGGCTCGATCAAATGGATGACGAAGATTTAAAGGTTGAGGATGTTTTTGCTGACGTCCGAAAAAATACTGACCTGGATCAGTGATATCAGATCTGTGTGAAGGGCTGGAACAGGCGTCGATCTGGTAGTCATAGATAATATCATTTCGATTATTTTGCAAAAGTTGATCGAACCGGTCCTTGACTGAAGTATGAGAAGCCGCATAGTTTCGCGTATACCTGCGCATGCTATGCGCGTTAAAAGTAAAATATTTTTGAGCTTTGGATTCACTATCGAGATCATTTCCACCGTGGCTGTGGAAGGGTTGTCTAAATTGGTGCGAGGAATCGGCATTAGTAGTCGTTTTATGGCCTATACGGAGCGAAAAATTGTTATGAGGAGAAGAACAAAGTCCAGCTCTGCTATCGCCATTAATATGGGTTGTCACGGAGGGTGGTGTATTGCTGAAAACTTCGCTGTCAAGATTCTGTATAAATTAACCAATAAATAATTTCATATAAGGCAATCTTTTTGAAACAATCAGCTGTTAATAGTCAAAAATTATGGCGTTTGGAACCAGCAAAATTGATAACCGCTCATTATAGTTCTTATTTTTCCATCCCTCACCTAGAAACAATGTGACATTTTTTGCGACCTAAAGATTAATCCAACGTGTGCCCCCAGCTTAACTACTAAAGCATGCCATCTATGTCCAATTTGCTGAATTAGTGATTATAATTATTATCTGGTCTATGCAAAAATTCTCACCTCAAGTGATCCGTTATGAATTTCATCATTCGCCACTTCTTTATGCCGGCCGTTTTGAAGAAGGGCCGTAAGATCTTCTGGGTTAATGTAGGCACTATTTGGTCTCAGTTGATCAGTTGTCCGGGCCGATCGGGTCAGCAGGTCATCACGTGATTCAGCAATCATGGCCAGGTCATCGCTGAGGCTACATTGGAGCTCCTAATATTTAGGAAAAAAATTTAAGCAAATTAATTTAAGAGTGCTTTATAACATAAAATTTTATATGACCTTAATTTTAAAAAACATAAATAAATTTTTATATAACGAACATAGCGAAGTTAATACATAAAAAAATTCAATATAATCAAATCTATCGTTATTATATTTTTGTGTTTTAATATGTTTGTGCTGTAGAATTAACATTAAATTGTTTCGATGTACACATGATCATCAAATTATTTTATTATTCTTTTAAGGTAGGATTATAAACCTTATGTGAGGAATTTATTAATGCTATATTAAAACATTTCCCATAATTTGTTCAACCTTATCAAAAACTCTTCCCAATTTCTTCCTGCAACAAACAGATCATTTATAAAACAGTGCTTCCCCCTCCTCGAAACAAATTACTCGTTTTTGTCCGAAAAAAGCCCCGACACAATTAAAACGGCAACTAGTCTAAATCATACGTATTGTGTTATTATTAGACCTTTTTTAACCTTTACAATCAAAAGATAAACGGATTAAAAATCATTTTAAACATTAATTTACGCACCTTAATTTGCCAAATTTATTTATGTATGAAATAATTTATTATTATTTCAATTGTGAATCTCAATATACAATAAATTTTTGGTAAAAATTTAAGACACATTTCAAATATGTAAGGTTAAGACACATTTAATATATAACAATTAAAAAAATACAATATATACAATGGATTAAACGGAAAATAATTTAGCATATGTACTTCAATTATATTGATAAAAATGAACAAAAACATTTTTCACATTAGGGACGGCTAACTAGCTCTTTGCCTATTTAACAGCTGTTATATTGAGAGGATTACATTAAACGCACGTCGTGCCCTAAGTTTTAGGCCATAGGTTTTCATAAAATAACGACTTTGGAGTTTGGTGACGGTTACCCATTGGTCAACTAATCAGCCTCAGCGCTGCTTATTTCAAGTTTATTACCAGATCACAAGCTTGAAAGATAGTACCATAAAAACCATTAGCACATATCTAGAACTCACTAAAACACTAGCTCAATTTTATAGTCAATGAAATTTAAAATCGAAATTCATTATAAAAGTAAGGTACCAAGATTGGTTTTAACGAGCCGTGAATAAAAGATTGCAAGCGTGACCGTTGTTGAGCGAGTGATAGTTTGAGGTATTTGTTTTCGTTTTCCTTGAGCACGTTTAGCAGCACAGATAATTTTTCGCGGGCCGCCTTGAGTTTGCCTGAGCATTCGACGTAATTGCGCTGAGAACAATCGGAACCGGGATCAAAATCTGTTATAAACAGGTCAATATAATTCAATATTCATAGGTTTATAAATTCGATAATGTAAGAGAGCCCTATCTCTTATATTTTTATAGTAGGGATCATATGAGTACACCCGATCGTTGACAACTGATATTGGCCAATTTAAGTGATAAGACTATTTTTGCGGCCACGAGAATCCAAAAATAAACTTTCTTTTTATGAAATCAACTTTAACTTTAAATTATGAAATGATGAAATTTCTAATATATAAAGCTCTCACATCAACGTTTATGCCTTAAAAAATAAAATTTCTGATATACCTAAATTAACAAGATAATTTTACGGGTAAAAAGATAAACATTTAAAACTTAATTTTAGCTGGAATTCATATATAAATAATTTCTTGCAATATTGTATATTGTAATTTTACATAGTTACAAAATTTTTAATGTTTATAGCTGATTTAAAAAAAAGTGGAGTTGATAGTCCCTAAAACGGCAAATTTGAACTTAGTTCGTTATCTTAAAAATTGTCTATGTTATTATGTTGATAAATGGCATTGTCAGAGCTGAGGAAAAGCACATTTTTTGCCTGCATTTATGTGATTTGTTAAAGTTGAAAAAAGAAACTTAAGGGTTAATCAATAAAATATTTATAGCTAAAACTTTTAGACTATGTTTTGTTGGTTAAGTAAGACCTTCTCATTTTTATTTATATTTTGCATTGTAATAATCAAAGATTTTCAAATGGTGTAAAATAAAGATATTATATATATCAGATTTAGGTCCTTTTCTCTGGCATACAATATTATGCCTAATCAAAACACATAGTAAAAACAAAGATAGAGATATAAATTTTGAGAATTCAAATGAAATTAACAAATAATACCTTTTTGCAATTTCTTGGCCATCTTGTTAATGTCAAGCTTAAGTTTTTTAATTTCTGTGCGATAACGTTTGAAATCTATCGTAAAAATAGAGTAATAGCAGGGTTCACTAATATTTTTTTTGGTTCAAAATTATAAATAATAAGTAGAAAATTCTCGTATTTGATTTGATTTATATTAGGTAAATTTACCTGCCTACCTACGGATAGGGGTAGCAGATGCGATGGCAATTTTATTCTAAAGGATGCAGGCCTTAGGAGGCATAGTTTAGTAGGTAAATAACCTTTGAGTCACGGCTGTATCTACATGCTGTAATATTCTGGTATTGGCTGAGAGATTGCGCTTAATTAATTCGCCCAAAAATGGGCGCTTCGCCGCATAGCAATTTCACTACTCCTTATTCCTACTCCCTCCCCGCCCCCTTTTTTTATATTTTAAAATTACCTTTTTCGTGCTCCTTTTCGAGTTGGAGGTTACCCCTTTTCCAATCCTCCAGTCTATCTTGGAAGTCTATCAGTAGAGAATAGTTAATGGCCCTAGTGTTCAAAAAAATATTTAATTACAAAATTAACCAAATTGTATGAATATTTAGAGAATAATCAACAATTTCAAAAAACAAAAAAAAGGTAAATTAGGGCGCACATTCATAATTCTAAAAATAAAAATTTTGATTTTAAAAACCTTTCTTTTAAAAAACTATAATAGCAAAGATTGGCGACTGTTAGAAGGCTTTTAATGTCAATAAAAATTATTTAAAAAATGAAATGATTACTTTGTTCGCGCTCTTAAATAAAAAATTATCTAGCACAAACAAATTATATAGACGATTAATTATGTTATTTAAAAAATTTGAGATTCTTCTAATTCAAATAAACCTCTTTTTTAGTTATTTTTATTTAGAGCGCAGATTTCATTCAATTTGTCAAAATAACAAACAAGAAATTTTGAAAAAAATTATTTTTTTTAAAAAATACATGGCCAAAAGATTCTAAAATTTAGTAAATATAATATTTTTATCTATATTTATAAGTTTTTTTAATTA
Organism: Acutogordius australiensis; assembly: GCA_030555515.1. NCBI lineage: Eukaryota > Metazoa > Nematomorpha > Gordioida > Gordea > Gordiidae > Acutogordius > Acutogordius australiensis. The sequence goes on from CM060242.1 coordinate 42,731,286, forward strand.
CTTCTTTCATATATAACATACAATATATTTCCTGTTTAGAATTTATTAATTATATTTGACATTATTAATTATTATTATAATATATTATTGCTGGTTATCTTATAAATAAAATCATTGTAATACCTTATTTTAGGGAATTTTGTTTTAAAACTTTAAATAAATTATTTCATAATTATACAAAAAATAAGTCTAAACGCGCCCTTTTATATTTTACTTATTGAAATACAATTAAAATTAAGCGTTACTCGGCGAAGCGGTTCAATTTGTGCTCGAGTGCTTTGTGCCGAATAGAAATACGGGTCATAGATGCACCAATTTCGTGGGTGGAACCTAACATTTTAAAACATTAATAAATATCTTCGCAAGACTATTTTAATATAATTATGAACTATTTACAAAAATTTTATATATTTTTTAAAAAAACTGGTTTAATGTGAAATTTTTTTTAAAGTTATATTTTGCCAAAGCGTCATGTTAATATAACTAAATTTAAACAAGAATTAATATTTTTAAATTACTTAGGACAACTGGACCGAGGATTAGAATACAAGGGTTAAGAATTATTGATGTAAAATCTATTAAATTTTTTTTTTAATTTCCAAATTTTTTTTTGTAAATATGAAGTAAGTCTGAACGCACCCTTGTACGCTGAATTTATACAATAATAGCAATAATTCTTGGAAAGTATGTTAGAGAGTGCCAGACTCATTTCAATTTTTTTTTAATAATTTCAAAATTTTTAAAAAATTAAAAAATTTTAACCTTCAACATTAAATGCATTTTAAGAAAAAATCGCCAATATTTTGTAGTTGCGTTTAGATAGTTTATTTGATAGAAAAGTTATACAAAAATATAATATAAAAGTTTTTAAATTTAAAAATATTAAATGAGTCTGGACGCGCCTATGTAAACCAAATGGAAAATTGTTAGTGATAAAGCATGGCAAAAAAATGTTATTTTCGAAAAAAATATATAGAATTTATGTCTTTTTGCAAATACAAATTGAAAACCCTTTGATCGTGTAAATATTGTCACATAGTCAATTCTGAAAAAAAACTGACCGCATAAAACAAAATGCAAGTGTTTTTCAAAAAGGAAAAAAATATTTTTAGGTCCCGAAAGAGTCATATTTTTCAGACAAAATTATTTTTTATGGATTTAAACTTTTTCAAGGACTTGTTGGTCAATCGAAAAGAAGTAAAACATTTCGTATCCCGTGATTGATATATAACATATTGCTTAAACAACCTAAAAACTTTCAAAAATTTTAACCAGAAATAACTTATTTTTAAGAGATACTCTTGACAAAACATTTTTTTTAAAAAATTGAAGGTCCGTACGGAATTTCTGAAAAAATTTTGTACCTTGCGTATTAGTAGTGGCATCAGCTAACGTCTGGAACGATTCCCAAAGCATCGAATGAGCCGTTATAGTATTCCTAGACACAAAATAAACCATAAACATAATTAAATTGTTCGTTTGGGAGATGGCTGAGTTAGCTCAGGGACAATATCCTTGTCATACGAACAAAAGCCGGGAGTTGATTCCGCGCATATGCGGCACACATGTACAACGACTTTAAAGGCTGAATGAATGCCTTGCTTTCCAATAGGGTTGTTATATAACAGGCCTTGGGCGAGAAGGTCAGTGAATGCAAATTTCACTATATAACCCGATTGGCATTATTAGTCTGCTTTACTCGGGTATTATATAGTCAAAGGATTATTTAAAACAATTGGCGCCTCTGTTTGGGGGGGGGGGGGGCAGGTGTAAGAGAAAATTAACATTTAACCATTTTTTCTTCTTCTTTTAAACACGGTGGCAAGATAAAAATTAATTTTTTTAATTAAAACTTCATGATGATGAGCTCCAAAAAAGACAATTTTATTCCTTGTGGTAGTCGGAAAGAAGCTCATAAATGTAAATTAAAAAAAAATCATCGGTCCTTGTGTAGTTCACAGTAATGTAAGTAAAGGCTCAAGTATTTTGTAAGCGCCGGGATTTTAGCAATTATATAATGGCAAAAAAAATAATAAAGAATCCTAGAAATGTTTTTGTTTTTTACTTTTAAAATATAGAATTGGTTTGTAGCTTTTTGTAAATTACAATGTTTAAGGTCAAAAAATTACGAAATTGATTTAAATTTTGACTGGTTCGGGCTAAGAGGCAGGGGTTAAATTTATTTTCACTTTTTCATTTCAATGAGTTGTATTCATTATGTAAACGCCATATATTTCTTCAAAGTAAAGGGCACAAAAAAAATTCTAAAATACTTTTCGAATGAAATAAAAGCCAATAGGCGAACAAAAGTTTGTTTTTTCATGAAACTAACAAAAACTTTAAGTTGAGCCAGATTGGGATTAAATTTTTGAGTATGATGCAATCTTAATATAATAATACCTTTAAAAATATTCCCAAGAGTGCTTGCACGTATCTTGATAGCATTGACGATGCTTTCAAAGAGATTTGTTTGTGAAAGATAAAAAAAATATATATGCCCAAAAAACTGAACTTTTAAAACTCTAAAAATTTTCCAAAATCCATTTCAAATCCACAACGGCCTGGTGCAAAATTGTTAATTTACTGCCTTGAAAAATCCCTAAAGGGCTAGATGGAGCTAAAAGCTGTAAGATTTTTCGAACGGTAACAAATATGATAAATTCTGCCAAAAATCTCTTTTCCAGAGCTGTTAAGTAAGTACCAGTTTCAAGCCTCAAAAGATCTTTAAAAAAAGCATAAAAATGATGGGGGCAGTTAATTTACATCATCATACCCCCTTAAAAAAAGTTAACTTTTTTGACCATATTGTTTTTTTGCCATTCAAACATATCACGCACGAGATATGAATCTTTTACGGCGTTTAAGTAGGAGAATTTAAGATATGATTCCTTAGGTTCTTCGAATAAGTCATAACAGTCGTAGCCGGATTTTATTTAAAGAAAGACCAAGTCCCAAGGGACATATTAACTCTGATTTTGGTGTGAAGCTTAGCGAGATTGGACACAAGATTCATAAATTGATAGCCTAAATACTTTATATATATCTATATATTTATATAAGCAATATGGAGAATGGTAAATTCGTCGCGTAAACCGTCAGCTAAAATATTAAATGAGTTATAGCTGTTTACATCTAATAACTTAAATCGTGATTATATCCATAGAGAGTTAACTGACAAATCGTGGTACGTGATAAAGGCACTTAACAATCCTTTTTGGACAGTTTTAGCGCAGCTAATGTTGTGATTTGGCTATTTTTAAAGACCAATAATGTATGTTTAAGTGCCTATTAACAAATAGACACCAAAAGTGGTAAATTTTTTAAAAGCTTCCAATTGGAACGCGTTTAAAGGATTTTTATTTTTTACAAAAAAAAAGATTTTTAAAAAAATTTTATTTTGTAGCATATAGCATTTTTGCTAAAAGTTGAAAAACCCGATTAGAAAAATTTTTCAAAACAAATAAAATTTTGATTATTTTCAAAAATAATGAACTAACTTTGAACGCGGGCCGCCAATAATGTAACCAATATTTTAAAATTTTTTATTTTTATTTTTTGTTTCGAGGTTTTGTATTTGTCAAACATAAATTAAAGATTTAATCTATCATTAAGAGCGCAATTTTAAAATAAAAAACTTTAGAATGGTTTACCTGACCATATACATCGACAATATAAATGAAATAAAGATTTTCAAAATATATATATGAATTAAATTCCACAAAATTCTTTTTATGCGAAAAAAATTGTCCAAATATGTTCGTCGTGGTTGGGCAAAGCGATATCCAATTATAGATTCTTTTTATCTTACAAAACTATCACAATAATGTTTCTTTATTGATTTTTCAATTCAAAAAAAATATTGTGGTCAACGTGAAGCAGGAGGAATGGGCTAGCAGATAAGACAAAAGGGCATATTATGAGGTACCCAAATGTTTAGGGCATAGTTAATCATCATCCCAAGTCCTGGGGGCCAAACAAACCATATATTCATTTTAGAATTCCATAAGCTCACAAAATATTTCGGTGTGTACAGATTTAAATCAAACCTTTTTACTTATACAATGTCTAGCTATTATAAATTTAGAATGATTTACAGATATATCAATTACAACTTAATTTATATTAGAAATTTCAATGAAAAACAAAAACCTTTTCTCATGCCATTTCAATCAGTTTTATAGGTAGACATATTTTAGTCATTTAATACCTACTTCAAGGTAATGAGGACTGTAATATAATTATAAAAAATTTTTTCAAAATGAAATAGATATGTAGTACCTTAAACGAAGCAATAAGGCGTCATCAGTTACAAAAACTTGTAATTATGAAATAATAAGGGGACAATATTGATTTAAGTTTTGACATGTAACTTAATATGATTAATAATAGATTTTTTTCATTTGCTTATACCAAACAGAGTAATTTATGGAAATTTTAACGATCGAAATATGATAATTTTGCCAATGAGTGTGATGTTATTAAACACAGGTTACGATTTCATCAATCACGAGGTATTCGACTTGATCGATTACGGTGGTCAGCTGATATATATAGCTCGGGACGCAAGTTCGGTTCATAATATGGACCCCCTAAAATAATTACTTCTAAGCCGCCAATATTCTGGCATACTACCAATAATTGTCTAACGCCCATCAAGGCCATGTGTATGTTTTCATTCTGGACTAAGGCATGTCAAAACTCCGGGAGTCTGGAAGGAGTCCATCAACTCCGGAGTTTTATTTTTTTGGAATTTGCTAGTAGAGATTAGCTTATTGGAAATATTAGAGTTTGTATATTTTTAGTCAAAACTCATTTTTATTTAATGAAAGTTGTAAATAAATGAAAGCAGCTAATTATTTAATAATTACATATATTAACTAGTAAATTTTTATAAAAAAAACTCCGGATTTTATAAACTTCTTCCAGATTCCGGAGTTGTGACATGCTCTATTCTGGATTGACCGATATCTTGATGAACCGGTAAGCGGAAGGTAATCCTTTTTGTGTAATAAACATTTTTAAGCCGTAATAACTACCTGCTACATATATAATATTCTGTATAATAAACGGCTATTCTTTTCAAATCCAAAAAAAAGAGTCTACAAAAGACCATAAATGGCATATCAATTAGGGCACTAATAGTGCCGATTAAAAATCTTTTTCAAAAGGAAAACGGAACAGATGGAGTCTGGTAGTAAAACCTTAATCAGATGGCAAGAACCTTGAAAGCAATATTCCCGTCTATATAAAATAGAAGAAGTGAAGAGCAAAATTGGTTTTGCACTGCAGTTGCCTTTAAAATATAAGCAATCTGGCAATTTGATTTCAATCAAACCGAGCATCGAGGAAATACGATAATAAAATATTTCACCTAAATAAGGTTAATCGATATGGAAGGAGTAAAAAATAATATATATATAGCAATGAATTCTTATAATAAAAAATTCTTATTCAATCATGCTCTAAAAACAATATATCTGTTATTTCTGTTAATAAACCCATAAAAAAATCAATCGAAAAAAATTTGATGCAAGTAAATTTATCGATCAAAACTCCTAAAAAATTAGGTTTATTACTTTGCCCGTATTGAGTTTCATGAAAAATTGAAAATATATATCAAATTTCAAATTTAAGGCAGGTTCAGTTCAACCGAAATATGATTCGACAGCAGTAAAACTATTCAAAATAATGATTTTAATCATATACAAATTGAAAATTAGACCATATTCCTGTAAAAATTTCATGAACCCCCAAGGTTTAAGATAAAAGGTGTTAGGGCTTGCCGACAATTAAATAAGATATGGGAAAATGCCCATTTTTGGGTCAAACTCATTTTTATATTTTTCGAAATTTAGAAATATAAAGGATTTTAGCTTTAATCAAGAAAATATTTATAAAATTTAAGATATTCTGCTTATATTCTGTATTTATAAATAATTGATTTTTTTGATCTGTTATAAAAAATTTTAAAAACAAAAATTTGAGTTTAGTCAAAAAATGAGTTTTCCCAGCTCTGATATAAACCAATTATATATTGAATTTTCTCATATCACAACTTACTAAATTATGGTCGTAAAAACCGGAGATGGCATCAAGCAAACTTAAATTATATGTAATTTCCCAGTGCTGACAGCTGTTTTCAATCGCATAAAAATTAAAACTTGGTCGTTTTTTAATAGTAAACGGAAATGGATTTCAGGCAACTTGAATATCAAAAAAATTTATACATGAGAAAGGTCATATACATATTTATTAAAAAGTCGGCTAATTACCAAAGTAATGAAAAGTAATAATAAAAAATAATTACAAATTAGAAAAAAAAAACATAATTATTTAATGCCGATTTTAATTCTTTGTATATATTTATAGTATCTCAGGATCAGAAAACCGGAATCTACATAAAACACCATATATGTTTCAATAATTATTATACTCCCATATAAAAAATAGTAATTTAATAAAGTAATATTTTTTCTTTTGAGATAAGAAAATCCAGGAGCATTTGCCGACCAGCTACCGTGTCGGGAACTAAAATCGGGAAAAAAATGTGCGTTGAGGAATGGAAAGCAATATTGCTGTCTCGAGGTTAAATGATTTTTAAAAAAAAACGCTGAAATTTAAACAACTTTAAACAGTATGGCTGCGGCTAATATTAATTTCAAAATTGCGACAAAAAAAATTAAAAAAAAAATTATGGCTAATATCAAAGAATAACATGTAAACAAAAAAAAATTAAAAAAAAAAATTTTTTTCTGAGATATTTTTACTGTTAATCAAAGGTCTTCAATTTATTTTCAAGTAAAATTTTTTTTTAGATAGGTAAATTTATACCAAAAAAGATTAGTTTTGAAGTTTATCCCTGTTCCCAAACAAGGGCGTCATTTCTGTTAAAGTCTTGTAACATTTTTAACCCGAACAAAGTAAGTGACTAATGTTGCCGGCTCTCGCGTGCGTGGGCCATGTTTCATTACATATTTTTCCCGAAGCATGAAAATAAAAACATTTGATTTATGATTAAAATTGCATGTGATCGTTTGGCGCCATTGGTTAAACGCGTTATGATTGATAAGTATACCCATTGTTGTCAATTTTAAGAACCAAAATTATTACAAGATGCGGTCTTTGGCGTATGTCACATTCAATGGTTGTTAATGTGTGCAATCTTCCCAGTAAAAAAGTCGCCTGTGCACAGAATCGAACCCACATCGCCTGTGTCTACAGTGATGCTGTCACCGAACTAATTAAGCAGACACAGGTATATTCGGTATATAAAACCTCATTGTTATAGCAAAAAACCTTTCCTATTGGCAAAAACTTTTTTAATTAACGTATTAACTTAGTATAGGCCTCTTTTGCCCTTAAATTAACAAGGAATTCAGTGAAAGTCGACCAGATATATGTATAAATTTAACACCCAAAATTGTCCAAAACAAAACCTTTTAAATGTATTACCCATACCTATTTCATATTTTAGAGGAGTTGAAGGTAAAAGTAAACGAAAACGGTTTTATCTTTCACGGCATTTTATTAAAGTTGAAGAGATTACCTTTAATAAATCCCTAATAAATTGTCATAGTATATAATAATGTTTAAAATGAATCATCAGGCGCTAATATAATTACATAGTGTGATACACGAGGAATCGATTCCTGCATAGAGCAGAATTGGATTAATAAACATATATATATTTATATAAGTCCTCATCATTTTATAGTGCCATGTTTCAAAAGGAATATATACAGTGTTTTGTACAAGACAAAACCAGGCCAACAAACCACATACACAAAAAATCAATTTACAATTAGGGCGTAAGAGGCGGGCTCACACAGCACGACAGTTGTAGAAAAGTTGAGATGAAAAAATATATGAAAAGGGAAAACGACTTGTTATATCAGTAGCAATGAGTGAAAATAAAGCAACACGAACAACAGTTTTGGTTATAAAATTATTTATTTGCGGCCAAACTAAACTAAAAAAATATATATATAATGTGATTTAACTAAATCTTACAGAAATAATAAAAATCAAAACTCAGTGTGGCCACGGCAATCCAGATATGCCATGTGAAATTTACGAGACAAGACATAAATGGTGAAGATAAGATTCAATCACAGTAGGAATGGTGACAAACCAGCCTCCTATATTACACTTATTGCATTTAGTCCTTCTGATATTACCATATTCATACAATGTAATGAAAATGTTATCATAATTATAAAAATAGATATGATTATAATATCAGTATATCAAAAAAATATCTATAAATATTATGATTATATGGATTTTCACTTTTATCTGTTGCCTGCCTACCTGTTATAAACGTAAACATGAACATGGGAGTGTGATTCCCCCTTTTTTTACAAATTTAATTTGATTTTAATTAAATTTTACATTTTTTTGTTGTAGGATGACAAATCTAATTAAACTTTATTAAAACGCTATTATTTTATGGTAACAGCTAAAATTGTCTTTTTATAACGGTATAAAAAAAGAAATAATATTAAAAACCAGAGCTGGAAAATGCCCATTTTTGGGTCAAACCCATTTTTTTAATTTTCGAAAATTAGAAAAAATAAAGGGTTTTATCTTAAATCAAGAAAATATTTATAAAGTATAAGATTTTTTGCTTATATTCTGTATTTATTTATAATTGATTTTTTTTAATTCATAAAATTTTTAAAAAACAAAAATATGAGTTTAGTCGAAAAATGGGTTTTTTCCCGGCTATGTTAAAAACAAATATTTCTAGCTGCAAATCCAAATCCATTCAACATTTTTTATAAAATGACCTATAATCCAAAAAGTTTAATCATTCATTATATACAAAAATAAGGTTTACAAATGAATAATTACCAAGAGTTTAAGAAACAATTTGAGAAAAATATAAAGATCTAGAGAAAAAAAATTTGAAAATGATATAGGCAGGTAAAAAAAAAGGTTCACCTTTGCAGTGCATAAAACAAATTCTGGTGTGTGCTTTTTATGCAAAACAAAAAAAAATTCCTTTTTTTTTGAAATTACCTTGTACGAGATGATACAATTTATTAAAGGTATCATATCTCATACATCATGTGACATTTCAAAAATTTCAGCAAATTGAATTTTAGATGTGAGTCGTGTCCAAAGTGAAGAATGCAAAAAAATAAAATAAATGCAGACATTAATATTGACTATGTCGGATAAATGTTTTTTGTAACTTCAAAAATTTTTTGGAGAAAAAGATAAAGCATAAACGCGGTATTCTCAAATTTTTTAAATGATTTTTTAAATGCAAAAAAAGACGAATTGGAAGATGAATTTAATATAGGGGTAATCGGTGAACTTCTTTACAGGTATATGTGCCTAAAACATTCATTTATTTATATAAGTGCCCCATATGTATAACATAACAACAAGGTGTTCTTAGAACAATTTTAAAGTTAATATTATAAATGAAAAAAAGCATTTCTCAACATAATTAAAGTCAGGTGTGGTGTAAGATAAGACATTTTATTTAATTATAGTGTCTGTATCTGTTATAAAGAAATCAAAATATTGCGGTAAAACAATATACAGGTAATATACGATTAACCGTTATATTATTAAAAACGTTTCAAGTAGTTGTTTAAGGGTTAAGATTGAAGTATTGTTTTATTATAGATTATATGGAGCATTAACTACGCTTTTTGAATTGAAAATTGTTGAATGAAACCTGTATTATTTCTATTTTTCTTATAAACAAGTTATTATTTTTTTGTGAAATTTGAAAAAAACAAATAAAATTTTTTCAATTTTGCGAAAATAAAAACTCACTTTGCAAGTGCCCTAAAAAGATTTATTAAGGTATATAGATCAAGAGACAATAAGACGTCTTAACGTCTTTGTGCAAATAATGAAAAAAGCATTCAAACATATGTTTCGTGTGGTTAACAAAAATGATGTAACAAAAAGGGAATAGGAATAAGACAAAAAGTGACACTAACGTGGCAAATGTCGTGCAAATTAATAGAAATGAAGGAACAAATTTAACCATATTACACAATACAGCTGAACGCACAAGGTCATAAAAATATATGTATAGGTTATAAAATAAAAAAATTTATGCTTCTTTCACCTAGTGTTCCTAAAAAATGGAAAAAATAATGCTAAGGTAAAAACTAAACTCTTACCTGAAACAAAAATTACAAAAAAAAATTATGATAGTGATAAAAGTGATAAACAGTGAGCCGAACGTGAAAGAGTTTGCAAACAGATAGATAATAAGGGTTACGAATTAAATTAGGCTTAAACTAAAAAAATGTATTAGGACAATTTGTTTCCAATTAAATGTGGAAGCAAAAGGTATAAAAATGCAAAACTAGCTTTTGACTTTGAAGTATAGGCGCGCGTTCAGACTTTATTTGATTTTATGAAAAATTCTAAAATATTGCAAACTTCAATAATTTTGGTTTTTTTAAGCTTAGAATCCTAATTTCATTTTTAAGTATGTTAATGCTAAAATGAATTGCTGACTTTTAATTAAAATGCGCCAGAAAAAAAATTTCAAAAATTTATTGATATAATTAAATTAAGTCTAAACGCGACAGGGTATAAAGGTAAAACAAGAGACCTCCACCTTGAGTTGCTCAGAAATATCGGCAAAGAGAACAATGTTAAAAGAGGAACTTTATAATATATTAAAAAGATAATTGCTCTAAACATTATATATCATTACCGTAATGACCAATAAACTTCAGAGATCATGGCAAAAAAAAATATAGGTATAATTATATAGAGTCAACAAGTAAAGAGTTCAAGAGTCCAACAGGCTAATATCAATGAAAAAAAATGCCCTAAGAGAGGTCGCCAAAATCTGAATTAACATTCAATAAGCATTCACACGGCAAACAAAATCTCCGCTCTATAGATGCACTTATTACTTCTTTTTAAATGGGAAATTTAGACTTTTTGACAGTTTAAAAAAAACTTCGCGGGGTAATCATCTTTTTCAGTCGGTTAGGTCTTCGTAGGTCGAATCAAAAACCACTACAATACAATTTTTGAAGGTAGAAATAAGAAGACCCAACGCGTTTCTAGCTAAAATTTATAGGGAATTTAATAATTTATTTTCTACAAAAAAATTTGCGGTGCGTGACATTGTCCAGTGAAACTACTCCTAAAACTAATCCTAATCTTATATATAAATATTAATATATTAAAGATTCGAGACGTTAGACGCACGACGACATGGGAAAACGCGAAGTGGAAAAATGGAATAGAGGAGGCAAAAAAAAGGGATTTTTGGATTAATACTTTACTTACTTTCACAAAGGGATTTGTTGCGAAAGGTGCAACCGCGAATTGTGCGATCTATGGTAAGTATAGAATCTAATGTCACTATGGGATAAACTAATTTAAGAAGACTTAAAAGCAGGAAGATCTAGGCGTAAGTTGTAGTATTATATGACAAAAGACGGAAAAGTTTTAGAGTCGAGAAGTTAAGGGGATAATAAAAAGAAAAGTTTAAATTCTGAGCACTGTGGTTTAAAACGAAAATTTTTATAGATCCTAGAGTGCCTGTTAGAAGCGCACAATAATTTTGTTTGACATTAAGTATAACAAATTTTAAACATTAGTAAGGTGACCTTATAAAATTGATAATTAGGAATTATGATATCAGCAATAAGAATTTTTGCCGTATTCCCTTAATCACGGGCCGGCGTAATTACCCCTGTGGTTTTCTAAGATCAGGTAAACCAATAAAGTAGTCTCGTAGTACAAAAATTAAAATTCAACGCAACTGACAAAGATTTTTATGTTTGGGCCGTTGGAAAAAACTTTAAAATCCATGAGTTTATCAAAACCTTACGCTGTTAACAGAATAATAACTAAAATCGGCACAATTGGGTTCAAAGTTTTGATAATTAACACAAAAATGCCATGCTTAGGACCTTAAATTATAGTAAGAATTCGCTCGCATGCCGGAGACCTAAGTTTAAACAAAACTCCCACTTAAGGCATCGTTTAGGGCCTGCCTAAAAAGGTTACTCGGCAGTTTCATTCAAAGTGGTTGCTCATGTGATTAAGGCATGTCAAAATCCGGGAGTCGGGAAGGAGTCCATTAACTCCGAAGTTCCGGAGTTTTAGTTTTTTGGAATTTGCTATTAAACTTTAGCTTATTGAAAATATTGGAATTTGTACTTTTGTAGTCAAAATTCATTTTTGTTTAATGAAAGTTGTAAATAAATGAAAGAGCAGCTAATTTTGTAATAATTACATATATTAACTAGCAAATTTTAATAAAAAACTCCGGAGTTTATGAACTTCTTCTAGACTCCGGAGTTTTGACATGCCCTACACGTGATCCATTTTCCCAATAAAAAAAACTCTAATGCCCGGATTCGAACTTCGAACCTCCTGCAGACGGGAATGTATGCCACAAATCGAAATTTGATGAAAAAGAGGTTCAATTTAACAAAAGAACCTAAATGATATAGATAAATTTGAAAAAAAAATTTGAATTCAAAAGTCAATCCTATATGTGTCCAAACTTATGTTTTGTTTTGGCCAACAAAATTTTTTAAAAATAATTATTAGAATGGACGCGGCCAACTCTAAGCCCTAAAATTTTCCACCAGAGAGCAAATAAGCTATTATAATATTAAAAATAATATATATGAGATAACCAAATTATCCATATTATTTGTATATAATTACAAGCTTTAGTACATTATTCAGATTTAAAAAATCATGTTCACGGTACACTAGAGGGAAGGACATTTTTTGAATAGGACAAATGGACAAGCAATAATAATATGTGGTAATAAAATATTTTTAAAGGACGCCACAATACTCAGCCATATTTAATTATAGTAATTGACATATTGAAAGCTTAACATACCAAAATCTTTAGACCATATGATTTACAAGATTTTTTAACAATTTTAGATTGATTTTAATTAACAGAGTGATGTCTATAATGATTCCATAATCTTTTTCATATAAAATATATAAACTTAAAGGGATTGATTTTTTAAATATATTTTTTGAAAGAGTGTAAATTTATAAGTGCATGTTTATAGTCAATTTTTATTTGTGAAGCAAAATTTCACTAATTTTTAAAATATTGCCAAAATTAGTTTATGCACATAAAAGGCTTTTTTCTGAAATATAAATTTTATTTTAAACTAAAAAAAAAATAAAATTTTCAGAATTTTTAAAATTTTACAAAAATATAAAATTAATATGCACATGCACTAGACCTTAATATAAAAAAAATATAAATACGATAGGGCACCTCAATGTAATAACCGATAAATTACTATGCTTAGATAAATATTGATAATATAATATTAAATAACTAAGTTTTTTTAATTGTTTATAATATTTTTTTAAAATAGTTCACAATAAAAGTATAAAAATAATTCTTAAGACCCAGAATACCACCAGAGCTGGGAAAATGCCCATTTTTGGGTCAAACTCATTTTTCTATTATTTGAAATTTAGAAAAAACAAAGTGTTATAGCTTTAATCAAGAAAATATTTATAAAATTTAAGATTTTCTGCTTATAATCTGTATTTATCAATAATTGATTTTTTTAATCTGTCATAAAAATTTTAAAAACAAAAATTTGAGTTTGGTCAAAAAATGGGTTTTTTCCCAGCTCTGAATACAACCTTAGCTTTTACTATTTTAACAAATAAGCTTGAATAATATATATAGGGGAAATCATTAAAAGAGAAAAGTTTATATATTAAATGTGCAAT